>CM016727.1:25188887-25539726 GCA_005771605.1 Scutellaria baicalensis
CGGTATTTTGGGTGGTTGACTTGGAACTGTTGCTAGGAAAAAAAGAACTTTACTCCGTTGAATAGATTAATGTCTCGTGAGCAAAAAGTGTGGAAGTTAACAAAGGTTATTTTATATATAGTTGATTCTTTTTATTGTCTTATATAATGTTCGTGTTCGCTATATGTATTATAATTTTTTTTTCTTTACTAGTTTTGTACCCGTGCGATGCACAAGATTAAGTTTATTTTTAAAATACAATTATAAATATTTAGAATTTGAAAAAAAAGATATAAATTTAATACAATAAAATTATTGATTTAGATATTTTTAATATATAATTAATGAAGATTAACTTTGTATTGTGTATATAAAGAATATATTGTGATGTTTAAACTTAATTTAAGATTTTTAGAATTTAGACATAATTAAAAGTAAGGGTGATTAACAAAATCAAATTACTTTAAAAAAAATTGATACACTTGAGGTGATAATCATTTTCTGAACCTATCGCATATATCACATATATTTTTATATATTTTGAATAAAATGAAATGTTATTATACTGCTTTTAGTTATAAGTATTTAAACAAATTAACATACAATTAAGATTACTAAAGATAATTTGCCAGAATCAATTAAACTCATAGTTTAATATTTCTGAAATACTATTCATAAATAATATCTCATAGTTTAATCATCAAAGTTAATTTTATTATGGAAAACAATTTTCATAAATTGTGGTCTCCACAATTCAAGTGATCAATTAGCAATCAAAATAAATGTTGTATTTTAGGTATTAAGCATTTTTAGTGGATTAAAACGATGAATTCGATACAATGTATGTAGACTTTCACACCTTATTTCACAAACATATTTTAAGAATAATGAGAATTTTGGACATGAAGAAATAAAATAGTATTTTTGACAAATATTCTTCAAAAAAAAGATATCAAAAAAAAGATATGAAAATTTTCTTGTAGTGTACAAATGATCTTAAACCTTCAAAATCTCTAATCCAAAACGAAAAGCTCTTGATTCTAGATTCCTGCACAAAATAATTAGAATTATTGAAAGAATATAATATTACATAGTAATAAGATTAAACAATATAAAATATTGATAAAATAACAAATATTCTGGATAATTCATCTTCAAATATGAATAACAACTGAAACTTGAATCATTCAAAAGTGAACACCAAGTCATTAATTATCGATCCAAATTAAAAATATTTTCAAAAGATCAATTCATAGCCAAATATGTCACGCCCCATTTTCATTTCAACGGAATAAAACATATTTCATAAAATTTGTAAATAAACAGAGTAAACGCAGCGGTTTGCAAAAAGGCGTGCAGCGATTTCTAAGTCCCGTCGAAAAGAAGATTTAGTAAAATATTTCGAATGACAACCCTTGTAAACCAAAAGGGTTGCCGATGTTCATCGTACAACAAAACAAGTTTTCGTTCCGTAATATAGCCAAAACATTAAAATATATATACCAACAAGGGTATTTAGAGTATGTCGAAAATATATACATGCAAAAGATAAGACATCTCTATTCTTCCTTCCTCGCCTCCAGGGTTTCTGTATATTTAAAACATATAAGGGGTGAGTGCGAGAAAGAAACACTCGGTGAAAGCAAATGCACATACATCCAATCACACTTAGACACTCAAAATCGGGAAAAACATAACATCTGGAATACATTGCATTCCCCCAGGACTTTTAGCCCGGTGTACTTTGGAGTTTTACGTCCGACAGAACTTTCTTCGGAACTTTTCCACATTGACATTAAGAGGCCATATTTGAAACCTCGAACATAAGATGCCATATTTGTAACCTTAAACATAGCGGGGCCACGTCTGAAACCCCTTCATGCACAAGCGCACACACATATTGTAAGATTGAAAGGGAACGCTGAACATCAACGTCCGATTCAACCACAAGTAAGACGATCGACTTGATCACATTATACATAATTTACACATAATTAATTTACGCACACTTTATCAGATAATGCCAAGATAAAACACATAATTTACCCCACCGTTGGTAGTTGGTGCTCTGTGATAGTTCCTTATTGTGCGTGCTTTCAATCCGGTCCTTCGTTCAAATCTCATATAAAATATAGAGTTCAACTTAGGAGCCTAATCATAGAATAATTTGTATAGGTTTGAATCTTATAAGGGCCTATGATCGACGTGTTCAATACAAGGGTTTACTAAAACTAGGGTTTGGTGCTATCGAAACCTTGATTCCAGGGTTTCCTTACTTATTATTTAATCTGTCACGGTATATCATTTCGAGGGTTAAAATTAACATTTATAACATTATAGGGTTTATTTCATATAAAATATGAAATTCTGAGGTCCTAATATAATTTAGCCAAAGTCTAGGGTCATTCTGCAATTTCTGTAAAGTCCAGGTGTCTTTCTACAAATTCAGGAAAGTTCAAGGGCTAAAAATAAATTCTTAAAGTTCTCAGGGTCAGAATGCAATAACTATTAACTCATGGGCTGAAATTCAATTAAACAAAAAATCAGAAATTTGCAATTTGGTCCCTGAACTTAATCAAATTTTCACAATTGAACCCCAACCCTAATCCCCCCTAATTAGATTTAGCCCAAGACAGCCCCAAGCCCAAATCAGGCCCAGCCTCAATTAATCCCCAATTTAGGCCTAGCCCCAATTCATCCCAAGCTTTAATTCTACTTCCCAAAACCCACCCCAAAAACCTTAATCCCCTGCACAGCCGCCTCCCATCCATTTCTGTCGCCGCCTGCCGTTTCTGCTGCTGCCGGCGACGGTCGCCGTCAGCTCTACCGCGCCGCACGGCGCCGCCACGGATGGCGGCGCCACCACTCTTCCACACAGCAAAACCACACGCACCCACACCTTACACACACACACACACATCTCCAATGCAGCGTCGCCGGCACGGCGGCGCTGCACACACTCACACGCACATCTTCACGGCGCCGCTTCCGCGCCGCCCAATTCCTGCAGCCGCGACGACGCGATTTAGCGGCAGTGAGAGAGGAGAGGCGCGGCCGAGAGGGTGAGGGAAGAGAGAGAGGGAGGGAAGGGAAGGAGGGGAGAGAGAGAGACGCCTTTTATAGGAAGAGAGGGACACACCACCTTACTGAGCAAAAACAAATTTGATCCATATGTTTGTTCCCTAAATTGATCCCATAATAAAGAGTATTGGGCTCAAAAAAATAAATATTTGCAATTGACTTAGATTTGATCTTAAGTTTGGCAAAAACTCATATGCAACCGTCTCACATGCGACGGCACTCGCGCACGGTCAACCGTGCCCCAGGACACGACCGTGCGCGAGTGCTGTGTATAAGTATGTCTTTTTCAACAATAAGTATGTGATTTTTCACTATAAGTATGTGATTTTTTTTCTCGCCCACGACCGTGCCCTGGAACACGACCGTGCCTCGCTGAAAACTTAGAGCCAATCTGTGGCGCACGGTCGTGTCCTGGGGCACGGTCGAGATAAGTATGTGATTTTTGTCTATAAGTATGTCTTTTTGTGCTATAAGTATGTGTTCCAGCGCACGGTCAACCGTGTCCTGGGACACGACCGTGTCCCAGCGCACGACCGTGCGCGAGTGCCGTCGCACATGAGACGGTCTCACAGGAGTCCAGCTCCTTAAGTTTTGGCCCAATCCAAATATAAGCAAATTGGGCTAAAGTTTGAAGAAAATAAATCCACTTATGTATATTACATATATATATATATATATATAAATTACAACTTATTTAAAATTGGGTGTTATAAAATAAATATACAAAAAGAAGAAGAAGAAGAAACAATTCTTGGATCCATGAAAACATATTGTTTGGAATATAAAATTTGAGAAATTGTGAATGGAAAATGAGTGAGTAAATTTCAAGTTTATTATCTCATATTGATGTGCTTATTAGATAAGGAATTAATCATTATATATGGTATGAACATAATTGATTGTGATTGTGATTGCATAATTTTGGGTTTCTTTTCTTTCTTTGTTTTGTTTTGTTTTTTTTTTTTGGAAATCACAAATTTAAAATCTTATATGTAAGTTTTAAATTATACATTTGTATGGTTGAATACAAAACTATATTATCTTATAAATTAATAAAAACTCCACATCAAAAAAATGACAAAATAAATTATTCTCATAAATTAATAATCTTCCATATATAATGATTGTAATCTTCAAATATGATAATTTTGAAAATATAGGAAATAATTTCGATTTTTTTCTTAATAATTATGTTGATTAATATCCTTAATATGTTAAATGGTCTTATCATTTTCGCAATATTTTAGTATATTTAAGAAACTCATTGAATTGTTAATATGATAAGATACCGGAGTTTATGGATTGAATTTTGGGTTTTGCAGATCTTGAAAAAATGCATCATATTATATGGAATTTCATATCCTGTAATTGTTTGTATTCATGACTTATTACATCATGTACAAATTAAACCTAATTTAGTTGATATCTTTCCAGCTATATCAAAGGAAAATGAAGTCTCTTTCCTAAATATTATTTAGCTTATCAATATTTAGTATAATAATGTATATTTTAATTTAAATTATTAAATACACATTAATTATATATTGAATTAAATTATTTAGGGTATTTCTTATTTGGGTTGAGATTTTATTTTGTGTACGGGTTACAGACAATTAGGTCCTCGTATAAAAATTATCTATCGAGTCCAACCCCTTAATTAAAATTGGATCAAACAATTCAACACTATATATAATTTTCTTGTAATAAAAATTAATAGATACCTTGGATTATTATTAACGGTTTATTTTATCTCATTCATCACTTAAAATATTCTTAATTAATAATTAACTCTAGGGTATATTAGTATTGTATTGAAATATTTTATACGTAACTCTATTAACATATTGATTTTCCCAACTTAATTTTTTCCGATTTAGAAGTTCCGAAAAAGTGAATCTAAAGTCAATTTCGTGATTTAATTTACTACAGTTCTCATGACCTTTTTTTTATTAAAGTTTAAGTTTATCTTGGATGTTATAACATTACATTTTAAGTGCTTTTTAAAGGTATGCTATATTGTTTTTCATTATTAAATTTGACCTTAATGGATGAATCGAAAATCAAATTCTTAATTTAATTCATTATAATACTTATGAATTTCAATTAGAACTTAATTTTATTTGTGATGTTACAAAACCAATTTGGATTTTTTTTTATATTTCCATAATTTTTAGGGTAATTTTAGAAAACCCAAAATTAAATTATTAGAACTCATATTTAAATAAAAGAATTTTTTACCCTATATAGAATAATTGATTTTGGGGTAAACGATCTTTTATTAAATATGAGTTCTAATAATTTAATATTTTTTCTCCCATAATGACCCCAACAATTATAAAAATACTAAAAAAAACTCCAATTTGACCAGAAAAAGGTTGCAACCTGTATAATTCGTGAACTTCAAATTGCAATCTATCAAAAATAAAATTTAGATTGTAAATATGAAAATCTAAAAAGTACAAGTTGATTCAATTATTTAATTTCTTGTAACAATACTATAGATATTTCTACTTGAAATTACCAATGACATTATGTAGGAATTGTTTAGCTTTTGTTTTTTTTAAGAGTTAGTCTCATGTGCATCAGGTGTACATACAATTTTGGGTCGGGTTCGGGTCGACCCTGATCCGTACACTTTTGTTTTTTTTTTCCGCTTCAGGCTGTTACCTTTATGTTATATGTGTGTGACATTTATGTTATATAAGTGTGATCTTTATGTTAAATGTAATGACCTTTATATACTCTAACTTAGAAAAAAAAAAGTAGGAATTTTAGCAAAATTTGTACATATTTACCTTTATATGATAATAGTTGCACCTTTATATAATATTAGTTGCACCTTTTATGTAATATTAGTTGCACCTTTATGTTATATATTAAGGTGCAACTAATATCACATAAAGGTATGTGTAATATCATATAAATGTATGTTCATCTTAAAAATGCGTTGATATTTTTTAAAAATATTCATTTTTTTTCAAGTTATGGATAATAAAGGTCATGATATTTATACATAAAGGTCATAAGAATATATAAAAACAGGTTACAACAATACAATATAAAAGTCTCAATTTGAAGCGAAAAAACCTGAACATCTCTTTTTTTTCCTAAGTTACTGAACATAAAGGTCATAACATTTATATATAATGGTCACATTTATATAACATAAAAGTCACATTCTTACAACATAAATGTAATAACCTGAAGCGAATATAAAAAAAAGGATATCACAAGTGCGCGAATACGGGTTGAATCACCCCAATTACACAATCCAAATTCGTGCACCTGGTGCACATGAACATTTGCTTTTTTTTAATGGGTTAAATGCGCGAAACCCCCTTGTGTTTATGAAACTAGTAGTATACCCGTGCGGTGCACGATTTGTAATATATGATTGATTATTTAATTTACTATAATGTAATATTATTATTATAACCTAACTTATATATTAATAAGAATTTATTTTTTATCTTTAATGTGTCACATCTTAAATAATATCATAATTTTAAAATGCAAACAATAATATATAAATGTGTGTGTATATATATGTGTGTGTGTGTGTGTTTAACAATGAATTTTAAATTCTATATTTGAATATGAGGTTGTTAAATAAACACCAATTTTGTACACGTACCCATTAATATTGTAAATTAAAATAAATTAAATCAAATTTAGTACTGAGAAACATTTACTGTAAACGATAATTGATATCTAAAACATATGTTAGTTCATAAAGATATGTTGTGCATATTACAAATTAATATAGATATAAGTATCAAGATTAATATATTATTATATTTTTTGATTCATACTTATTAACAAATGTCCTTTGCATTCACAATTATAGATATATTTAAAGAAAAGATATAAACCTCATCAAATAACTAAAAGATCTTGATATGTATTTAAATAACGTAGCTAGTTCAATATTCAACCCACTTGTATTGACAAATATATCAAACAATTATACCAAAATATTTTTCATTGTTATTAATTTCTCAAAAAATCTAAGACTTTTTATTTTAAATTATTTTTTTAATTTCCTAATCTATATTTAATTTAGTCATCTATCTTTGTATTTGTAATCTTGTTAAATACAATTTTGCACCAAAATGTAAATATAAAATTTATATTTTTCATAAATCAAAACAAAATAAAAAAAATTAATTTAATGATTATAACTTATATGAAATATAGAAAAAAGATAAAATATACTTTATAACCTACCTATAGGTATAGCCTAACCTAGTAGACCCCACAACCCTTAAAAGTATAAATCTTTTATTTTTGATTTATTTAATTTCTTGTAACTACTTTCTTTCCATTTATAGTATGTTAATTTGGGAGGGAAAATTAGTTATTGCTATTTTTATTGAAGGTCTTCTTTTTATATATATATAGATGTTGCGTCGGACCCCCTGTGATAAGGAAATTGCATGACGAACACGTAGAAGTTCATAAACTCGACGCGAAATACCCAAAATCGTTAGATTTCACGGAAGTGTTGTCAACGCGCCTGAAATGCAATTTTTCTTTATTTTTAACAGTTATTTGAGCGTGAAGAGACAAAACTACCCCAACTTTTTCATTATATATGTTTGTGTATCTTCAAAACATTAATAATTGAAAAAATAAATGCAACAAATCCAACAGAATTACAACATAATTCTCAATATGAAAAAAATGGGTTCAAACAGGAAAAAGAAACAATGTTGAATGACAAATCTGAATCAATAGAACCACCTTCCAAATCAGGGCGAAAATCTCCCCCAATTTCTTCCGGAAAAGTTTGCTTTTGTGGTACTTGAGCTTAATCCAATTGACGCCGACGGATGCACCTTCCTTGACTTTCTTCGCCGCTATCTTCGATTTCTCCAGCCCCACCGTTGCCACAACCTTCGTTTTCTCGAATCCGGTGGAAGCAACCTCCTTATTCTGGTCAAACTTCTCATTGACTTTCTTCTACAAATTGGGAGCTGAGCCTGAGTTGGTGACGGCATCGCCGCTTTCTCCCCATGGATTTCCATTTGACGCCATAAGATTCGCTCGATCTGAATTTAGGGCACGGATAAGAGTAACGATTTGATGTTTCTAGATGAAGGTATAAGGGTTTTGAGTTCATCATTTGTGTAAGATTCTGGGGAGACGGCGGCAGAGGATGTGGGAGGTGGCGGCAGAGGCTGTGGGAGGGGGCGACGACGACGGTGGTAGAGGCTGGGGGAGGGGGCTGTCAGAACTCGGAGTTGAGTGGTGGGAAGAGAGAGAAAGTGGTTTGAGATTTGGGAAAAATATCTGATTTCTGTTAACATTCCACGCATGCATGGGCTCACATTTATAATGCCCATGCACAGACCAAAACGACGCCGTTTACAAAACAAAAGAAAAACGCTCACGCTTTTACAAGTAATAACACGCTTCTTCCTCACACTTCTAACTTACAGAAATAACGGAATTTTGAATAGCTGGAAATGAATAGCTCGACTTCCATTCATGACATTACCCCCCCTTGACAACTGTCTTGTCCTCAAGACAATAAGAATGGGTACTTGGCTTGCACATCTTCGTAAAATTCCCAAGTAGCTTATTCCTCCGGAAGGTGCGCCCATTGGATCAGGAGTTGAGTAGCTGGATCTCACCCTCGCTTAACCAATCTTCTAGCCAAGACCCTGACTGGTTTCAGAAGAACTTTGCCATCGGTATTAAACTCCGGCAAGGTGGCAGTGACAGCAGTAATAGGACCCACCTTCTTCTTAAGAACAGAGACATGGAATACTGGATGGATTTTGGCAGATGAAGGGAGAAAAAGCTTGTAAGCAAAGGTGCCTACTATAGATTGAACCTGGAATGGACCTGCATACTTCGGGCTAAGCTTCCAAACAGGACTCTTATGTAGTGTTTTCTGCCTGTAGGGTTTAAGTTTGAGATAGACCCAATCTCCAGCCTGGAAAACCCTATCACTTCTCTTCTTATCAGCAAAGTACTTCATCCTCTCCTGAGCTTTATGTAGAGCATCTTTAAGGCATTGTTGAGCCAGTTGTCTATCTTTGAGAAAGGCTGAAACTCCTTCCACCGAAGTAGGGAGATAAGGGCCTCCCATAAAAGAAACTGGCTTAAATCCATATAAGGCTTCAAAGGGGGTGAGATTCAATGCAGTATGGTAAGAAGTATTATACCATAATTCAGCCATTGGAAGCCAAGAAGACCAGTTCTTTGGATTAGCTCCACACATGCATCGCAAATAGGTCTCTAAGCATTGATTGACTCTCTCCGTTTGACCATCTGTTTGAGGGTGATAGGCCGTGCTCAGGAATTGATCCACTCCAATCAGTTTCAGAAGTTGCTGCTAAAAATGACTTGTGAAAACCTTATCTCTATCTGAGACAATGTTGTGAGGTAAACCATGAAGCCTATATATAGTATCCAGGAAGAGAGAAGCTAGCTTTGAGGCAGTAAAAGGATGAGTGAGTGTAATGAAGTGGCTGTATTTGGTGAACCTGTCCACAATAACCCATATAGTATCTTTGTTGGCAGAAGAGGGGAGTTGTTCAATGAAGTCCATTGTGATTTGGGTCCAAGCTTGCTCAGGTACTGGCAAAGGATGCAGAAGACCAGGAGTATGAGCATTCTCATGCTTGCAAATCTGACAAGTATGGCATTCTTTGATGTGTTGCACCACTTGATGCCTCATTCCAGGCCACCAAAACACATTAGCTAATCTCTGAAAGGTAGCATTAACACCTGAATGGCCACCCACACTAGAATTGTGCATGTAAGTAAGGGTTTGCTCTCTTAAGGTACCACTACTCCCCACCAATAGTTTGCCCTTGAATCTGAGTATCCCCTCTGAATAGCTGTAGTGGGAATCATTAGTTGGCATAGCTACACATTCAGCAATGATATTCTGAACATCTAGACCATTTTGGTAGCTTAAGATGATTTCTTCCACCCACAAGGGTTTGAATGTAGTAATAGCTTGGCACTCCCCTTCCTCTGAATATACTCTAGAGAGAGCATCAGCAGCTTTGTTGTCACTTCCTTTCTTATACTCAATTTTGTAGTTAAAGCCCAGCAGTTTGGTGAGGTATTTATGTTGTAGTGGAGTAGAAATCTTCTGCTCTAAGAGGTACTTCAAACTTCTTTGATCTGTTCTGATAATAAAAGGGGCATGTAGTAGATATGACCTCCATTTATCAACAGCTAATATTATTGCCAAGAACTCCTTCTCATATATTGACAAGCCCATATTCTTTGCTCCTAAGGCTTTGCTGAGGAATGCCAATGGATGATGGCCCTGCATTAGCACTGCTCCCAACCCATTATAACAAGCATCTGTTTCCAGGATGAAAGGTTTGCTAAAATCTGGAAGTGCAAGCACTGGGGCTGAAACCATAGCCTGCTTAAGTTTGGAAAACGCTTGTTCAGCCAAAGGACTCCACTGGAACTTGCCTTTCTTAGTCAAATCTGTAAGAGGCTTAGCTATAACTCCATATCCTTAGATGAATTTTCTGTAGTAACCTGTCAAGCCCAAGAAACCCCTCAAAGCTTTGACAGTGGTTGGCTGTGGCCAAACAACCATAGCTTTAATCTTCTCAGAATCAGCCTTAACTCCCCTGCCACTGATCAGATGTCCAAGGTATTCCACCTCATTCTTCCCAAAAAGACATTTGGATAACTTGGCAAATAGGCTGTGTTGTGTGAGGGTCTTGAAAACAGACCTTAAATGCACCAAGTGTTCCTCCATATTCTTGCTATATATGAGTATATCATCAAAGAATACCAAGACATAATCCCTCAAAAAATCACAGAATACCTGATTCATCACTGCTTGGAAGGTTGCTGGGGCATTTGTTAGACCAAAGGGCATGACAATGAATTCATATAACCCTGAGGAAGTAACAAAGACAGTCTTGTGAATGTCTTCTTCAGTCACCCTGATTTGGTGATAGCCTGCTCTTAGGTCAATCTTTGAAAAGACTTGTGCTCCACTCAATTCATCAAGTAAGTCATCAATGAGAGGAATAGGGTAGCTGTCTTTTATTGTAGTTGAGTTGAGTCTTCTATAGTCTACACAAAATCTCCAGCTACCATCCTTTTTCTTCACCAATAACACAGGTGATGAGTATGGACTATTGCTTGGTCTAATGATCCCACTGCTCAGCATCTCTTTCACTAGCTTTTTTATTTCTTGTCTTTGGAGTAATGGATACCTATAGGCATGTTGCTTGATAGGTTCTACTCCTGGTTTGATTGGGATTCTGTGGTCCATATGTCTTGCAGGTGGTAACTCCTTAGGCACATCAAAAAGATGAGCATACTCCTTCAATAAGGGATCAATCAATTGATGACTACTTGCATTTGTTTCTTCCTTCTGAGCTGAAATCAAACAAAGATAGGCTGCTATATCTTGCTCATCTCCTCTAACCTCTTTGCTAAGTTGCTCTGCTGACACCAAATTCATGTGAGCATGGTGTTGAATCCCCTTCAATTTCACTTCCTTACCTCTAATATTAAATTGGACAATATATTCTTTGAAGTCCATCACAATCGGACCAAACGGGCTTAGCAAATCCACCCCAATTACCATATCACACCCTCCCAATCTGAGTAATCTCACTGGAGTACTGAATTTGTAGCCCCCCATCTCCCACTCAAACTAAGGACACATTGAGCTACATTCAATCTTATTCCCATCAGCCACTGTTACTAACCAAGGAGTGGTGTATTCTATAACACATCCCAATTTCTCTGCTGCTATAGGATCCAAAAAACTATGTGTACTTCCTGAATCAAGTAGGATGATCAACTCCTGCTTTGCTGCCCTCCCCAAGAGTTTAATAGTGTCTGCATGAGATTGCCCTGCCACAGCATTGAGAGATATTTGAGGTTCTTTTTGATCATCCTCCAGAACCTCTAACTCTAATGTATCATCAATCTGCTCTTCATCACCCTCTATAAGAATCAGGTACAGCTTCTTGCATTTGTGCCCAATGTGAAAAATCTCATCACAATTGAAACAAAAGTTCTTATCCCTCCTGCCTTCATCTCCTCTGGTGTAAGCCTTTTTATAGGTGGAATTCTAGGCTTCATCAATACATTCTCAGCCTTGTTAGTATTACCAGGTGTTGGTGGAAAGGATTTAGGGGTCAACCTTTGAGTTTTAGTCAGCAAATGGACTAGATCTTCACTCTGAAGAGCTAAATGAGTGGCAGCTAAGAGAGTGGCAGGTTTTTGGAGTGATACAAACTTGCTAATCTCTTCCTTCAATCCTCCAATGAAGCTCTCCATAAAATACTCTTCAGTTAGAGCTTTGTTATTCTCCCTTAGTAATGCTCTCATCTCTTCAAACTCATTAATATACAATTGCACATTCCCTATCTGCCTCAATCTATTAAATTGAGCAATTAGACTCCCTCCAGTTGGATTCATAAAACGATCCATAACCAATTTAGGAAACTCTCCCCACGAGAGACTACCCCGCTCCTCTACATAGTCCACAAACCAATGGTCTGCAATACCTTCTAAATTTATAGCAACAAGACTGAGTTTGTCATAGTCAGTCATGTCATAACATGAGAAGTATCTATAACATTTTCGAAGCCAAATCCTCGGGTTATCACTATTGAATTTAGGAAAATCGAGTTTAGGAAATTTTCCCCCACTGATTTCTCCACTGATTCCTTGTCCCCCATTCATCCTAGTCATCGGTATAGGAGATAATATACCAGCCTCATTCCTACCCGATCCTGACCCTGATCCCATCGCCATAGATAAATTAGGAGAATGAGTAGGTTCTTTACCTTTACCCATCGATTGACTCTGCTGATCCTTCATCACATTCAATATCTGAACCTTCAGCATCTCACCCAAGCTATCCAGCTTCGATTCCAATCGTGCCTCCACCTGCGATTGAGCTTGTAAAACTGCAGCTTGTTCGGCTAACAATTCCGTCACCTGAGACTCAAGTGCATCAATGCGTTGCGTGTGGTTCTTCCTTGCCATCGATACAGAGATTGCGCAGCTGGCTCTGATACCAAATGTCAGAACTCGGAGTTGAGTGGTGCGAAGAGAGAGAAAGTGGTTTGAGATTTGGGAAAAATATCTGATTTCTGTTAACATTCCACGCATGCATGGGCTCACATTTATAATACCCATGCACAGACCAAAACGACGCCGTTTAACAGGTTTACAAAACAAAAGAAAAACGCTCACGCTTTTACAAGTAATAACACGCTTCTTCCTCACACTTCTAACTAACAGAAATAACGGAATTTTGAATAGCTGGAAATGAATAGCTCGACTTCCATTCATGACAGGGGCGACGGCAGTAGAGGCTGGGGGCACGACGGTTGTGAGGAATCGATGCTGCGAGGAAAAAGATGAAGTCTGTTTGCATGGGGAGTGTTTAAAAATCTGTTTTGTTAGTTGAGAAATCGTGTTTTACATTTGTTGTGCGTTTCTTTTAGTCATATTCCAAATGGCGTCGTTCCATAAGTTGTAAAGTTGTAAGAAACCATCGTTTTGTATGTGTTTGGCGTGCGTGCGTGGCATCTATCATGTAGCCATGCATGCGTAAGGAATGAATAACAGAAATTATTCGATCAATTCTCTCCAATCTCTCTAGATCTTTCTCTCACTCGTCTTCTTCACGTGAACACTCGCGTAACTCAGCTGTGTTCATAACATTTGGCCTCAGAGCCAGTAGCGATTATCGTTTTTTCACAAAATATGGCAGTAAAAAATCATGGACAACGTATTGATGCTTTGGAGTCACAGGTGTTGGAGCTCCTAGCGGGGCAGTCGGCGGTGTTACAGGCACAATCGCAAGTGGAAGCAAAAATCGAATCCAAATTAGAGAGTTTGGGCGACATGCTGAGAGCTCATATTATTCATGTGATGAAAGAGCACTAAGCATCTTCAAGTAGCAAAGGTAAGGAGAATATTGCTCCATCTATCTCTTCTGAATCTGGATCGGGTATTAGAAATGAAGCAGGGGTATTATCTCCTATGCCTATGGGGAGAGTGGGGATTAATCAGGGTATGAATGTTAGCAAACTACCTAGATTGGAATTTCCTAGATTCAATGGAGATAATCCTAGGATGTGGCTAAGAAAATGCTATAGGTACTTCTCGTATTATGATATGAGTGACTATGATAAATTGAGCCCAGTAGCAATGAATCTGGAAGGAGTTGCAGATCATTGGTTTGTGGAATATGTGGATGAGAGGAGCAATATTACTTGGGATGAATTTGCTAAGCTGGTCATAGATAGATTCCTTAGTCCTTCGGGGGGAAGCTTAATTGCTCAATTCAATAAGCTTAGACAGAGTGGATCGGTGCAGACTTATATATATGAATTTGAGGAGTTGAAAACTGTATTGAAGGAGAATCACAAAGGGTTTACTAATGAATATTTCATAGAAAGCTTTATTGGAGGACTTAAGGAAGAGATTGGTAGATTAGTGACTATGCAGAAACCTACCACCTTGCTTGCTGCTACTCAATTGGCTACTCAATCAGAGGAGATTGTGAATCTCTTGACTAGGAATCAAAGGAATTTTTCTAAGCCAGCTGCTACTGTAATAGGAGGGGGTAATGGAAGAGTTGAAATTAATTCTCAAAAACCAAAATATCCACCTATCAAACGATTGACACCAGATGAAATGAGAGCTAGAAGAGAGAAGAACTTATGCTTTAACTGTGATGAGATTTTCCATATAGGACATAAATGCAAGAAACTCTACCTGATATTGTCTGAAGATGGGGAGGAGGAATCTCTGGAGGCAATGGAGCTGGAGGAAATCACAATTGATCATAAGGAGCCACATGTTTCTCTTAATCAGTGGTGGGGTATTCACATACAGACATTATTAAGCTGTTGGGGAAGTCTTCCTATCAGGAGTTAGTCATATTACTAGACTCTGGTAGCACACATAGCTTTCTTCACCCCTCTACAGCTGAGAGATTGGGATGCATTATTGAGTTTACCACCCCTATGAGTGTTATTGTGGCAGATGACAATAGAATAAAGTGTAACTCCAAGTGTCCTTAGTTTGAATGGGAGATGGGAGAATGAAAATTCATAACTCCTGTGAGATTATTACAGTTAGGTGGATGTGACATGGTCATCGGGGTGGATTTGCTAAGTCAATTGGGGCAGATCACTCTGGATTTCAAGGAGCATATAGTGCAATTTTATGTGAAAGGGAAGATAGTGAAATTGCAAGGGATTCAGCCAGAGATTAAGATGAGTATGTTAACCATGGATCAAATCCATAAAGTGGTGCAGAAGGAGAGCCAAACATTGGAAGCCTATTTGTGTGTGATCACTTCTCAAGATACTGAGGCAAGGAAGGAGGAGCCAACAGAGATCTTACCACTTATCAGAGAATTTGAGCAAGTCTTTGAAGTGCCTAAAGAAATTTCTCCCACAAGAAGTATGGATCATAAGATTCCACTCAAACCAGGGACAACTCCTATCAAACAGCAAGCCTACAGATATCCCTTGCTGCAGAGACAGGAGATTGAGAAGCTTGTGAAAGAAATGCTTCACTTTGGGGTAATAAGGCCAAGCAGTAGTCCCTATTCATCACCTGTGTTGCTAGTTAAAAAGAAGGATGATAGTTGGAGGTTTTGTGTGGATTACAGGAGGCTTAATGCTCTTACTATCAAGGATAGTTATCCTATACCTCTTATAGATGATCTCTTGGATGAACTTCATGGGGCTAAAGTCTTCTCTAAGATAGATCTTAGAGCTGGATACCATCTAATCAGGGTGAATGAGAGTGATATTCACAAAACCGCTTTTATTACATCTTCTAGATTATATGAATTTGTAGTGATGTCTTTTGGTCTCACTAATGCTTCAGCCACTTTTCAGTCTGTTATGAATGGAGTTTTCTCCAGCTTCTTGAGGGACTTTGTCCTTGTCTTCTTTGATGACATACTGATCTATAGCAAGACCATGGAGGAGCATTTGGACCATTTAAGAGTTGTGTTCACTACCTTGATCCAGAATAGCTTGTTTGCTAAACGATCTAAATGTGTATTTGGGCAAACTGAAGTGGAGTATTTGGGGCATGTTATCAGTGATCAAGGAGTAAGAGCTGATGCTGACAAGATTAAGTCCATGATCCAGTGGCCCCAACCAAAATCAGTAAAGGCATTAAGGGGTTTTCTTGGTCGTACTGGTTATTACAGGAAATTTATAAGGAACTATGGCCTTATTGCCAAACCACTCATTGATCTCACTAAGAAGGGCAAATTCCAGTGGAGTGATATAGCTGAGGAGGCTTTCATTGCTCTTAAACAAGCCATGACCTCTGTTCCTGTTTTGCAGCTACCAGATTTCACCAAACCATTTGTGGTGGAGACAGATGCTTGCTGTCATGGATTAGGGGCAGTCCTTATGCAAGACCACCATCCCCTAGCCTTCCTCAGCAAAGCTTTAGGACTGAAGAATTTGGGTTTATCAATCTATGAAAAGGAATTCTTGGCTATCATCTTGGCAATGGAAAAATGGAGAGCATACTTATTACATTCACCCTTCATTATTAAGACTGATCAAAGAAGTCTTAAATACCTCTTGGAGCAGAAGATCTCTACACCTTTGCAGCACAAGTATCTCACCAAACTCCTTGGCTTTGACTACAGTATTGAATACAAGAAAGGGGTTGAAAATAAGGCTGCTGATGCCTTATCTAGAAGAGATGAAGAGGTTTTGGCATGCTCACTGCTTACTTCTGTTCAGCCTTTGTGGATGGAGGAACTTATCAGGAGTTATCAAGGAGATCCTGATATATTGAATGCTATTGCTGAGTGTAGTACACTTCCTTACAATGTGTCCTTCTACAACTACACAAATGGATTGCTCAGGTACAAAGGGAAGTTATTGGTGGGGAATGATCTTAATCTGAGGACTCAGATTATCACTTATATGCATAGCTCAAGCATTGGAGGACATTCTAGGATCAATGCTACATACCAAAGGATTGCTTCTGTTTTTTTGGTGGCCTGGAATGAGACATCAAATCCAACAATTTGTGAATGAATGCCATATCTGCCAAGTAAGTAAACATAAGCATATGCACAGTCCAGGGCTATTGCAGCCTTTACCTATCCCTACACAGGCCTGGACTCAGATTTCCATGGATTTTATTGAACAATTACCTCAATCCAAGGGCAAGGATATTATTTGGGTGGTGGTGGATCGGTTTACCAAGTATAGCCATTTCATAGCCTTGGCATATCTCTTATCAGCTTCCAACTTGACATCTCTCTTCTTGGATACCATTTATAAGTTGCATGGCCTTCCTACGGGGGTGGTTTCGGATAAGGATAAACTCTTCACAAGCAAGTTTTGGCAGCATCTTTTGAAACTCATTGGGGTTGAACAATTGTTGAGTACAACTTATCACCCGCAAACTGATGGCTAAACGGAGCGTGTCAACCAATGTTTGGAAACTTATCTCAGGTGTATGTGTGGCACTAACCTCAAGCAATGGCTTCGTTGGTTACCTCTCGTTGAGTTTTGGTACAATACTTCCTTTCATACTTCCTTGAGAATCAGCCCTTTCGAAGCCTTGTAGGGGATAAAACCTACTCCCATACCCGGGGGCCCCTATGTTACTACTACTGTTGAAGGGGTTAATGAACTACTACGCGATAAGTAACTCACCTTAGAACATATTAAGGATTCCCTCCGCAAGGCACAGGAGAGAATGAAGCTATATGCGGATAAGAATCAGATAGCTCGTAATTTTTAGGTGGGAGATTGGGTATACTTGAAGTTGAAACCCTACCGCCAGAAGACACTCCACAACAGCCCGATATGTTGGCCCATTTCAGGTTTTAGCTAAAGTCGGATCAGCTGCTTATAAGCTCTCCCTCCCAAGTTCGGCAAAGATCCATCTGGTATTCCATGTCTCCCTTCTTAAGAAGAAAGTGGGACCTATCACACTTGTTTCTGCTACACTTCCTGAATTTGATTCCGAGGGGAAAGTTCTTCTTAAACCTCTGAAGGTCCTCGCCCGACGCTTGGTGAAACGGGGTACTCTTCATACCACACAGTTGCTGGTCTCGTGGGCTTATCTCCCTGACGAGGAGGCAACGTGGGAGTATTATGATGATCTGGCGGTGCGATTTCCGAAGCTCATGTCTTGAGGATAAGACTTGTGCGGAGAAGGGGAGTAATGTGAGGAATCGATGCTGCGAGGAAGAAGATGAAGTCTGTTTGCATGGGGAGTGTTTAAAAATCTATTTTGTTAGTTGAGAAATCGTGTTTTACATTTGTTTTGCGTTTCTTTTAGTCATATTCCAAATGGCGTCGTTCCATAAGTTGTAAGATGCCATCGTTTTGTATGTGTTTGGCGTGCATGCGTGGCATCTATCATATAGCCATGCATGCATAAGGAATGAATAACATAAATTATTCGATCAATTCTCTCTCCAATCTTTCTAGATCTTCCTCTCACTCGTCTTCTTCACGTGAACACTCGCGTAACTCAACTGTGTTCATAAAAACGGTGAAGGCAACAAAAGCGATAGGAGGGGGTGGCAACGACAGATGCAGGGGGAGGAGCAGCGGCGGAAGATGCGGGGGAGGGGCCGGTGTTGACGTGGGAAAAATCTGGATGGTGGTGGTGGATGGAAGGCTATAGTATAATTTTTATTTTTATTTTTATTTTTTGAATGCTTTTGTAATTTATAAATTTGAGATTTTTTGAAATGATTTTTTATTTAATTTTTGTTTTAATAGAATGATTTTTTAAGATGGGGAGGTGAATCGATGCAAGTTTTCAGAACGCAAGGGGATTCATCATTTTTCATTCAATTTATTTGAGGGTATAATGGGAAACCCAACTTAAAAATAACGGTGTTGGTTTCAATTTAAAAAAAATGGGGCGTATGTCTATTTTGTTCGTCATTCAATTTCCTTATCACAAGGGGTCCGACGCAACATTTCCTAAATATAAGGGGGTTTCGCGCATTTAACCATTTTTTTAATGATGGGGGTATAATATATAAATTTATAATAAATATATAAAATCTTGCGTGATGTATTTTTATAGATAATTTTTGTAAGACAATAAAGATCTTTTTTAGATATTAATTCAACTCATTATCCAAAATTTATTTTTAAATTGTGAGAGCAAATTATGATTGAGTTAGTCTTATGTGCACCAGGTGCACATATATTTCGGGCCGGGTCTAGGTCGACCCAGATCCACACACCTTTTTTTTTGTTTTTTTTAATTTTATTTTTTCGCTTTAGGTTGTTACCTTTATATTATATGAGTGTGACTTTTATGTTATATAAGTGTGACATTTATGTATAAATGTAATGACCTATATATACTCTAACTTAGAAAAAAAATTTAGCAAAATTTGTACATATTTACTTTTATGTGATAATAGCTGCACTTTTATGTAATGTTAGTTGCACCTTCATGTGATATTAGTTGCATCTTTATATCAGCACTTTTATGTAATGTTAGTTGCACCTTCATGTGATATTAGTTGCATCTTTAAATCATATATTAAGGTGCAACTAATATCACATAAATAAGTATGTGTAATATCACATAAAGTATGTTCATCTTAAAAATACGTTGAATTTTTTTGAAAATTTTCATTTTTTTAAAGGTCATGATATTTGTACATAAAGGTCTTAAGAATACAACCTACAGGTCACAACAATACAATATAAATGTTTCAATTTAAAGTGAAAAAACTTGAAAATTTTCATTTTTCCTAAGTTATTGAACACAAAAATCATAACATTTATATATAATGGTCACATTTGTATAACATAAAGGTCACATTCTTAAAATATAAAGACAACAACATGAAGCGGAAAAAAAAAAAAAAACCAGGTGCGTGAATTCGGGTCGGGTCACCTTAGTTGCATCAATCTAAATCCGTGTACCTGGTGCACAACAACATTTACCATTATGATTTAATCTATATCATATAAAGGGCAAATGCTGCTGTGTACCAGGTGCACGGATCTGGATTGGTGCAATTGGGGCGACCCGGCCCGGATCTGCGCACTTGAATTTTTTTTTTTTTCGCTTCAGGTTGTTACCTTTATATTGTAAAGGTGTGACCTTTACGTTCTATAAGTGTGACCTTTATATATAAATGTTATGACCTTTATGTTCATTAACTTAGGAAAAAATGAAGATTTTCAGATTTTTTCGCTTCAAATTAAGACTTTTATGTTGTATTGTTGTAACCTTTATGTACAATTCTTGTGACATTTATGTACAAATATTATGACCTTTATAATCCATAACTTTGAAAAAAAATTGAAATTTTCAAAATTCAGTGCATTTTAAGGATGAATATATGTGCAGCTAATATTACATAAATGTAAATATGTATAAATTTTGCAAAATTCTTCATTTTTTCTAAGTTAGAGTATATAAAGGTTACACTTATATAACATAAATGTCACATGCATATAACATAAAGTTAACAACTTGAAATGAAAAAAAAATTTCAAAAAAATAAAATAAATAAAATCACACGGATCTGGGTTGACTTGAACCCGATTCAAATTGTATGTGCACCAACTGCAAAGCACACTAATTCCATATAAAATGATTGGTGATACATATCTATCACAAAATAATAGAGAGAGAGAGAGGAAATAATGATATAGAATTAGAGAAATTCCAATAAAGCGTGGGGGCGTTGTCCTCGTGACCACCATGTCCCAATTCAGTCCCTCTCTTCCCCAACAACTACTACTATTACTCCAATAATTCCACACACACCGACGCGGCGGTGCACCTCTTTTCCGGTTGTAATGACGGCCATTGGGCGCCAGCCGACCTGGAAGGAGAGAGAGAACAACAAGAGGAGAGAGAGGCGCCGGAGAGCCATCGCCGCCAAGATCTACACCGGCCTTCGAGCTCAGGGTAATTACAAGCTCCCTAAACACTGTGATAATAATGAAGTCCTCAAAGCCCTCTGCATCGAAGCTGGTTGGGTTGTTGAAGATGATGGTACTACTTATCGCAAGGTCAACTTTTACGGTTTCAATATTTCATTTCAATTTTACTGATTTGCTCTCTTACTTTCCATATCTTGATTTGAATCGAATTGGTGGTTTGTTTCCTGTGCATCTCGATTTGGGTTGTTGGATCTAATCTGGGTATTTGTGAATTTTTAATATATTCTTTGATGATTTGAGTAGACTTTTCGTTCAAGTTAATTCTCAGGAGAGTTTATTATCTTGCTTTGTTAGATCTGTTGGGATAGAGCTATTGAAAATTCTAGACTTCATGTTATAATTAACTTTGTGCAAAATCTTCTGTAAATTTTCTTGTTTATAGCTGTACTTGGTCGATTTATCAGTCTTGATGTTTTTTGCTTCATTGCACTTTGCCCTTTTTTTTTTTGTAAGATTTGTTGCACTTTGCCATCTTGGATAAATCTCCGCCGTAGACACGCCTAGTAATCAATGAATGAGATCTGTCACGATGAGAGGTGTCCGAGATAGCAAAGTGCAACAATAGTGATCTTAGGCAAAGTGCAAAAAGAAAATTAATACTGTGAAGTGCAAAACAACTGCAAAGTCCGGATGACAATTTGCCTTCACCCATTTAATATGGCCTATTCTTGATACTAGCTGATACTTGTATTTCTCAAGCTTATGGTTTGATCTGAAGTGAGAATATATAAACGGGGATACTGAAAATGAATATGAATATTACTGAACTGCAATTCATCATTTGTCTGAACTTCTTGATATGTATCATATCATCATAGTACTATTTTCCCTGTTGCAATGATTCATTGGAATGCTTCAGTCCCTTTTTAAAATTAGACTGAACAATTTGAAATCTTCTGCATTTGAATTTATATAGTGTCGTGAGTTCCATGTGATGCTAATTTGGGCATGGTTTGGATTGCTCAGGGATGCAAACCACCCCCAGGTGATACTCCGATGACCTCAGCGAATATCAGTGTGTGTTCATCAATGCAACCAAGCCCGAATTCTTCAGCATTCCCCAGCCCAATACCTTCATATCAAGCTAGTCCAACATCATCATCCTTTCCAAGTCCATCGCGCTGTGATGGAAATCCAACCTCCTACATTCTACCTTTCCTACGCAACTTAGCAATCCCCTCCTCTCTTCCTCCTCTACGTATTTCCAATAGTGCCCCTGTTACACCTCCTCTTTCGTCTCCTACAAGAAGTTCAAAGCCCAAGGTTCAATGGGAATCTATTCCCACAGGACCATTTAATCCTTTTGCTCACCCTATTTTTCCTGCCTCTGCCCCATCTAGCCCTACACGGCGCCGACGTTTTACACCTGCCCCAATTCCGGAATGTGATGAATTTGATGTCTCTACAGTTAATTCTGCACAATGGGTCAGTTTCCAAACAGGGTTATCCCCATCTGCTCCCACTTCACCCACTTATAATCTCGTAAAACCTGTAGCCCAGCAGAGCTCTCTTCAGGGCAGTGAATTCGGATGGGGAGGACCTGCAAAGAGGGCTAAGGGCCCTGAATTTGAGTTTGAGAACGGTGCTGTAAATGCATGGGAGGGTGAGCAAATACATGAAGTTGGCATGGATGATTTGGAGCTGACACTTGGGGCTGGAAAAGCTCTTGCTTAGTGTTCCACTGAGGGGTATGGTTTAATAAACAGGTTCGAAACAACATGCGTCTTTATGTCAACTTCCTGAGCCATTTGTGGTACGATGCTTGGAGATCTCATGTCTGTCTGATTCCAATATTATGGGCAACCTCTCAAATGAAGAGAAGATGACTTGGTGAGCTACCTAGAACTATATTCTACATTGAATTCGTGCTCGAGAAGAACTCTGTTTTAATTGTCTTCACCATGACCAAAGAAGCTTGAATATAGGAAATTGCTATATTCATCAGGTGGAGACTCTGTATGAAGAAACTTGAACATGATAAATGGTTCAGATAGCTATTGGATGCCAGTGTAAAGTAATGGTTTCACTTAATTTGTTGTAAATTTCTTGTCAAAAAAGACTCACGAGTGTCGAGTAAATTAGGTTTACATCTTCTACAAGCTTGGACATTTCACATAAGTTCTATTTCTTGATTTGTTTCAATCTGGTCAATTTTGTTTTCTTTTTGAATTTTGTCCCACTGTGATTCGTACAAGCCACATGTAGAATGTTGATTGTATAAAGTTAACATCATATGAAATAGAGGATCAAGAATTGGGGTCACGTCCTCGTCTTCTTTCTTCTCTCTTTGGCTTCTCTTTTTATGCTGTTTACTCTCCTTGGCTCCCTTGCTGCATGAATCATGAACCATGAAAATATCTACTCGATCTACTTGGTGAGTTCACACTTCCGTCGCCTTCAACTTCTCTGCACTTAGCATCATCAGATTAAGAGGGTGTTTGGCTAAGCTTATAAGCTCTTTTAAGAGCTTATAAGATGTTAAGTGCTTATATGCTCCTCAAAAATGTTTGACTAACTTTAAAAAATAAGATCATATTTTATGAGCTTATAAGCTATTTTTTGAAAAGTTGGGAAATTTCAACTTATTTTTAAAATAAGAGCTTATTTTTCAAACACCTTCAAATTTAATTATTGAAATTACACAAATGTCATTACTAACATCTTGTAAGCTCCATCATCTTATTTACCCAAACACGTCAACAACTTATATTAAACTTAAATTAAACATCTTATAAGCTTTAAAAACATCTTATAAGATATGATAACTTATAAGCTCTAAAAATAAGTTTAGACAAACACCCCATTAGTGTACACCGTGGGCAGATGAAATTGCACATTGGAAGATTCATGTCGCGCATGAATACGAAGTCCGACGAGGGGGTCCAGCAAGTGGAAGTAGAAGGGATTTTGGAGCATGGTAGAGTTCAAAACGAGATACAGTTCTACTTCAAGAATGAGCAGATTTGGTAGGATGTTGTCTCAATATTTTTCCAGACAAAGCTGGTCCAGATAATTAAGATTCAAACAACTCCACCCTATATAGTGTGGTTTTATTGTATTCTCGTCGAAGTTCAACAATTAACTTGGTTATAACTATTTTAATCATTTTTTTATCCATATATTTACACTGAATAAATTCATTTTTCAACTATATTTGGTTTTATTAAATTTATAAAGTTTATAAACACAATATTATTAATTTGATCATGAGTATTTTCGTTTGTTAAAATAATTTCGTATTATATGTGAATAAAATAAATTTTGATAACTTAAATGTTCAATTTTATCAATATATCATATGAATTTTTGCATTAGTTTTTTTCCATTTTTATCCAAATGAATTATAGAAAATGTCGATTAATTCTATATTCAAGAAATTCGTAGCTGTAAAAAGATTTTAGAATTATAAAGGTGAATTCTATACAAATGTGTTTTAAATGCGAATTAAAAAGAATTAAAAAAAAAAAGAGTGGGACTATACATATCCTACTTGTTAGGAAACTTTGTAAATATCTTGATAAAGACAAAACGTGAAATAGATAGATAGTAGTAACCTTGTAGTTAGGTTGTTCAATGTAAAAGTTTTTAAGTCAAGGATGCTGCCTGAAGACTGGAAGCTCGCTGAAGGAAGCTACTGCTCACTATTTAAAACGAAGTGGGTTAAAGAGGAACCTTACAGGAAGCTAGCTGAAGCATGCCAACTTTACTGATCAATACAGGAAGCTAGCTCAGCATGCTGATCAACAGAGGAAGCTAGTCTACCTTACTGGACACTGCAGGAGGCTAACCAAGCACACTGCACACAACAAGCTAAGTTTCAGTAAACGATAATGAAGGCTTGATCGTCCTGGAAGACTGTTATTTTTGAATTAGCGACCTCATCTTGCCTAAAGGAATATTCAAAGAGGAGCCAATCAGAGGATAACATTTGGAAGGATTCAAGAGACAAAAAGGATGATTCTGTAGAAATAAACGCCACAGTGCAACGGTGTATCAGAACGCGCAGAGAATCTGTACGAGCCAATCACCGCTGGACACCTTGCAGATCAGGAAGCTACCTCCTTCAACGGGTGGAAATTCCTGAAGCCTATAAATAGATGAAGAGTGCACTTGAAACAACAGCTGAAACTCACGAGCTCTCAAGCACATTTTCGAAGTTCTCAAGCATTCAAATCCTTAAAATTTCAGTCACTCAATCTATCAGCAGCAAGCAATCCAGCTACCTGAGCTACATCATCAAAAGCACCCCGAGTTGAAGAAGAAAACATCATTTTTAACTTCATAGATTGTTTTAGGAGTCTTTTAGCGGAGGGTAGTTCCTGCTAAGTGTGTTCACTCTTGTTAGAAGAGTAAGAGTCTTGTGTGGGCTATTGTATTGTGGTCTAGCAGTAACCTGTGTGGGAGGCAACTAATCTTGTTAGGGGGGTGATTGTATTAGTAGACTCTTTGTAAACCAATCAACCTTTAACAAAGTTCCTCCCGTGTGAAAGGAGTAGAGTGGATGTAGAGAGATTACTCTACCCTTGAACCACTATATATCGTGCTGCTTGTTTTAACTATTTACTTAAAGATTTCTGCATTATTCTATATCTATCATACTGCATCTTGTGTTTACCTAAAACAACATATTTCTAAGTATTTTCCGTTGTGCATAAAACTCTTGAAAGTTCATCTGCCTACTGCTCAAACAGTAACCTCGGATCAGAAGCAGCAAGCTCAGTAGCTTACTGCTCCCTGTAGGAACTTACATTCTTTGGAGTAAAAAGTTTGAAATTTTGTGAAAGTTTATTCACCACCCCCCCGAAACCTTCTACTACTTGGGATCAACAAGTGGTATCAGAACAGGTTGGATTAAAAACCCAATCTGAACTGGTCAAATCCTTGATCCTTGTTTTTTGAAAATCTGCATCCAAAATCTTTTCATAGCATGGATTCACATAAGTTGCCTATATTTTCTATTGAAGAGTATGATGATTGGAGAATAAGAATACAAACACATTTATCAGCAATGCACGAGGAGATGTGGTACATCATCACAAATGGACCACCCAAGATGACAAAGGTCTACCCCCTGTTTGCAAGAGCAGTGGATGCTGCTACAGAAGAAAGACCTGATGCTGGTGGTCAACATAGAAGCTCTTATATGTCTCATGGCCAACATAGAAGAACAAGACAATGAAGATGAGGTAGTCTACAAAGCCCAAATCTCTTGTGATACAGAAAGACTGAACATGATCAAAGCCTTCAGGCAGATCATGAGTGACTTCAGCACATGAGGAGCTTAAAGCTGAAAATGCTCAGCTCAGGAGTGAGTATGCTACCTTAGCCATTGAGTTGACAGTTGAAAAGAAAAGATCAAAAGCATGCAGTGACCTCAGAGCAGAAGTAAGTAAGCTCAAAATGCTAGTCACTAAGCTGGATGAAGAGAAGAGAAGCCTTCTTGCTACTGTAAAGACCTTTAGCAGATCATCCAAGGACTTGAACAACTTGCGGAACATTCAGCAGAGGATGGACAAGCATACTGGTATAGGATACAGTGAGCATGCTTCTACCTCTACAACAACCAGTTCTGGTGCACCCATGTTTGTCAAAGAAGAAATTCTTAATCTGATGAGATGTCATAGATCTCAGGAGGAACAAATGGGCTGAAACCAGAAGATAAGAGAAAGAGACCCCTTTCTGAAGCTACATGCAGTAAGTCTGCACCTAGCAAGCAACTTCAGCATAGTCAATGTGTTACTAGCTGTTGCAGGCAGCAACATCCAGGCTAGCTTCAGAAGAAGAAACCTCTACCAGCTAGGAATCAAACAAGCTTACAACAAATCAATTGTTTTGAAGCAAGTATGAGTTCCTAAGAAGACTAACTCAAAAGGACCCGTACTTGTATGGGTACCTAAAATCAAGTGATTTTCTTGCAGGAATCCTTGCCAGGAAGCAGCAGTGAAGTTTGGTACATTGACTGAGGCTGCTGCAGGCATATGACAGGAAGCAAGAAGAGCCTGACAAACTTCCAATCTCAGAAAGGGCCTAAGATGGTGTTTGGAGATAACTCAAAAGGAAGCACCAAAGGCACATGAGATCTAATGAGAAAAAGTACATGCATAAATGAAGTATCTTATGTGGAAGGCCTCAAGTACAACCTACTGAGTATCAGTCAATTCTGTGACAAAGGCTACTTAGTAGAATTAAACCACAACAAGTGTCTCATCAAAGATCAAAACACTCAAGAAGTCAAGCTTTATCGATTAATTCGATTTGGGTGATTTTTTATAGATCCAAACTTTCTAGGTTGGTTAGAACTATGAAATTAGAAACCATTAAAGATGAGCAGAAGGTAGTGTTAGGGAAAGAGCTTGTTGAGATCGGGAAGGAGAGACTAAATCAATGTTTGGTTGCTATAGTCTCGACTCTAAGTATATGAATCGTGAACATTTCAAGCAAAAAATGCCAACCATCTTGAAAGTAGCAAAAGGCGTAGGTATTAGAAGTGTTGATGACAACATTCTTTTGTTGGAATTTAAAGCTGAAGACAGAAGAAGGGCTCTTGAAGAGGGCCCATGGAATCTATTCCAAAATTTGATGATTTTCAAAGAAATATGTGGCCTTAAAAAATTTGATGAGGTAAGGTTTAATACATTTACTTTATGGGTCCAACTACATAATTTACCAGCTGCCCTCATGAACAAAGATATCATTGAAAAGATTGGGTCAAGAATTAAGAAGATTGTGGAGCTCGATCCGGGTAAAAGAGGAAGTTTCTTAGGCAGAATCATAAGAATTCGGGTTACTCTGGAACTAGATAAATCACTTCTGTGATTCCTTAGCGTTTCAGTGAAAGAGTGTAAGGAATTAAACAAGCATGTTTTGATAAGACAAAATCTTTCTAAAAAGAGCCTGTAAGTAACATGTTTAATATGTTGACTTTCTCTATGAAGTTACTGCAAAATGAAGGTCACTGCCAAAGAAGACTTCGAAGAAGAAACCATCCCCTTACGCTGATTCAATAGCAGCTGGGTCGTGATTCGTGTAATAGATTTCAGCAACTAGACATGATCCACACAGGATGTTATCTTCAACAAGACCAAAAAACACACAGCAAGGATTCTTTTCCTATCAACTGTGGACACCGATTAAAATAACCTACACACACAGTAATAAAAGGTTGAAAAGACTTATTCAACTGTGGTGAAACAAAGACACTCTAATAGATCTTCAATGGTAGAATGCTTTGCTTCGGGAGGGACTGAAAGTGTTGAGTTTTTCTTTAAGCTTAATGATTGCTGAAAGCTTGAGGTTAAGTGCGATTCAAAATTTCAGTCCCCTTTTCTTCTAGTCTCACTCCTTCCTTTTATAGTTGCTGGAATGCGCTAGTTGAAGGGTGCACATTCCACGCGTCTTCCTATCAGTTTCTCTCTTCTTCTATTGCATCCTGACCGTTGATCCATTCACGCTCAAGCATATTCTTCTGTAATTCGATCTGGATGGTCAACATTCTTCTTCCTTGATCTTCAAGATCTTCAAGGTACGCCCTAATTAATGCGCTCCTGAAAAAGTTGAAGACAACCTCTTTTTCAAGCTTCAGCACCATTAATTACGGTTGTCCTTTTGTTGCAGTTTGCAGGCGGTTGCTGGCCAGGTGGCAGCTCTTCATTCGTTCACCGTCCTAGTATTTGTCCTTTATGCCTCGGCCTGTCGAGCAGAGAGCATGCAACAGATGTTGAGTCCTTCGAGGTTGATTCCGTTTTACATGTCTCACTTCAGTTGCTGCAACTTATTTTTGGTTGCTGCATCCAAACACATTGCATCCAGTAGTTGCAGCGTCCAACATACACCATGCAACAAAGCAATTCTCCTTTAGTTCTTCCAAGTGTGGCTCACTGTATGCATACTTCTTTTTCTCCATGTCGCGTATATCTTGCAGCTCAAAGTTTCAGTTGAAGACTTCAAGGCAGGCCTTTGCTACTTATTGAAACGAGATACAAAATGGGAAAATCCAAGCATTAGACACAACAGGTTACAACGGGTTTTGTCTTATCAAAATACATCAAGGGTTCTTTTTACATTTTAACTCTTGTTTATGTCTCAGGGGGAAGGTCCAATCTCAAAGAAGTACTGAATATCCAAAATCTTCGAAAGGTCACTAGACCACAAGGTCACTGAACGATAGGTCACTGGACCACAAGCTCACCGGATACAAGGTCACTAGACCTAAAAAACATTAATGCTCAAGAATGTTAACAGTTAAGGTCACTGATCGATTTTGTTCCAGCCACCTTGAAAATCGAATGTTACTGAACTAGAAGTTTAAACCACTTTTTTTAGGTGGAAGATTGACGGTTTCTTAAAACCAAAACCCTCAAACTCTCTAAAATTACAATAGAAACCTCACGCCAAAAATCTTAGTTGTCCGATGGAGTAACCTTTGCTCTGAATACTCAAATATCAACCGTCGGATTTGGTGATCACATCCACCAGTGGTGAAAAGACATAAAGGTCACTCACTTTATTGGAAACTGCCATCTTCATTAAATGGTGAACTTGAAGATTTAGTCTGAATCGCACGATCAAGAAACACTTCAAATCTGAGGGAGTACCTCACCCCTTATATATATCTTGATATATTTGCATCTTCATCACTAACCTTTCTTTCAAAAAAATATTTTACAAAGTATGGCACCCGACTGCTGGAACTCAAGTTCTTAAATCTTTCCAAGCAGTACACAACCTTCAAGGAAGCAACCAAGCATGACTCAAAGCACAGAAAGTCACCCCGAAGATAAAGCTGATGCACTGAAGAGCTTTCTCAGAAAATCCAATCTGCTAGTTCACTGCCCTCTGTCCCAGAAGCAGAATGTCAAAGAACTTGCAGCCAAGTTGTACTCTATGAAATTGGCTTCCGATCAGAAGATTCACAAGTCTTCTGTGGAAGATCAAGAGGTGGATATCTTCCCATCTACCCCCGCACTTCAGTTATTTAATAATGACAAAAATGGGGAAGAAGCTGGAGGATCATGGAAGGTCAAAGGGAGAGATGAGATGGATCATTCTGCTTACAAGAGAATGAGAAGGAGTCAAAAGAGTAGGTGGAGTAAACAAATACTCCCTCCGTCCCCTCTTATTTTGCCTACTTTGACCGGCACGGTTCCTAAGAAAAAATTGTTTGACTTTAATGTGATGTGTTATTTTAATATTTTTGAGTGGCAATTTTGTAATTAATGTGTGCTTTTTGAGTGTAAAAGTTGTAAAATGAAAGAAATGGAGGGATAAGGAAGTAAATTTTTCTTTGCCATTTTTGGGTAGGCAAAATAAGTTGGGACAAACAAAAGTGGAAAGTAGGCAAAATAAGGTGGGACGGAGGGAGTAGAAAACAAAGGAGGTAGCAAGCTATTGTGTTTCTTTTGCTCTCTCTCTCTCTCTCTCCCCACTTTACTCTCCGATAATATCTCATTCTCTCTGATCAAATCTCTCTCCTTAAAACTCTCATCTCTTAAGAACCAAAGAGAAGAATCAAGCTGCAAGAACAGAAGAGAGGGAAGAGCTAGATATGAGACTGAACAAGCAGCAACAAGCTAAAGGGGAAAAGCTAAAAAGGAGATTCTGCAAGCTAAGGAAGGACGAAGCAAGAGAAAGAAGACAACTCTAAAAAAGATAAATAGATTTTTATCTGATTGTTTCATGCTCTTTCTTTTAAATAGGTTTTGTCATCATCAAAAATAGGGAAATTGTAAGGAATTAAATAAGCATGTTTTGAATTGTACTATAAAGATCAAATGCATTATATGTCGATCATTTTCCTCTCTTCAACGGGCTGATTTTCCAACCTATAAAAAGAGAAGACTGAAGACAAGGATTGAAGAATTGATCTTACAACTCTCATACGCGAACTCAAAGTCTCAACACTCTAAAGAAATCGCATACATACTCAATTATATAGTTTACTCCACCTTCGAACTTCTATATATCGTTGTGTATTGTTTTTATCTGTTTTTTATATCTGTCTGTTGCATATCTAACCAAGCATCATACTGCACTTGCATCAAAATCTGATTTCCATATCTTGTATTTTCATAAAAGTATTTTCTGCTGCATAAAACACTATGTTCAAACTGTCCAATAATCTTCGAGAAAGGTTACTGCAGTATCACTAGCAGTAAGCTTCCTACCTACCTGCGCAGTGAGCTGGACTATCTTTGGAGAAAAGATTGAAAAATCAGAGAAGGTTTATTCAACCCCCAACTCTAAACAATCTACCACTTGGACTATAAAAGAGAGTGTAGAACCCATCATAGTTCTTCTCACATGTGAAATACTACCTAATTTTTGTATGTGTGTGGTAGATTAGGGCACTCCTTCAAAGATGTTCAGATAAAGATGTTGATAAAAGTAGTTTTGCTTATGGAAGCTGGCTGTGGGGTGCTGATTCAGGCTGAGAGAAGAGGAGTAATCAAACTCCAAAAGGATCTCAGAGCAAATCAAATTCTAATCCCCCCGAGTTATCTTCGAGGCAAACTCTAAACACTTTAAAGGGTGACAAATCAGAATTGAAGCAAATCTTCTGGCCATGAGAATCCGATATTGATCTAGCTACAATGTTGGCTCAAGTTTTAAAAAGTGAAGGAAATGAAGAGTGTGACGGGATTGACTACAACAAAATGGGCCAAAAAGCTGAATGTAGCAATTCAAAGGTTTGATAATAAGAACTACTCAAGTTATCAGAGTACCCACAATATCTCTAATGAGGACTTCATATGTAAAGATGATATGGATTATTGCAATCATGTTGATGGCAAACACTAAGTCTTTTGTGATTCTGTAGGGGAATTCTCTTCACCAGCATTTCTGGATTCTACTGTCAGAAGTCCCTCAAAATGGAAAAGACTGAAATAGGGTGACACAACCAAAGATCATCAATCTTGTTACTTGGAGGAAAAAGGAGTCAACACAAAAAGAAAAAGAGAAGTACTTTTTGGCCACACTGATACAACATAGAGGGCTGGATCATAGGAGCTCTTGCGTATGATTAAAAAATCCGAAATGGTGATGAACATGTCGTGGTTAATTGGAGGTGATTTTAATTAATCAGATTTGATAGTGAAAAATTTGGAGGACGTCTCAGGCCGGCATCTCAGATGTGTGCTTTCAGGGATGTGATTTTGGAATGTGGCCTACGTGAAATATTCGCTATTGGTGAATTCTTCACTTGGGTGAATAAAATGAAGGATTGTGATGTGAGTTTTGAGAAACTTGATCACTTTTTTGGATCTTTTGGTTGGTGTATGATGTTCCCTACAGTGAGAACCTTCTTCTTAGAATATCACTGCTCGGATCACAGGCCCGTGAAATTTGATTTTCGTATTTCCCTCGGATGTTAGCACAATTCGAGACAAGTTAGCTCACTAAATAGGATTTCGAGGAAGTTGTTATTAAAGGCTGGAATTTGGTGGTTTTCTCTATCTCTTTACCGGTTTGCCTTTAAGCATGTGGGAATTTTCTTTCACAATAAGCAGGAAAGAGTGCTAAAACGTTGTCGAGAAAGATCTTTCATGCTAAAAAACACCTGGAAAGTCTCTCCAATCACAGAGAATGGTAAAATTTTGGTCAGAGAATTTGAGACTTGGAGATTTCTATCGAGAAGTTAGAAGTACAAGAAGAGCTTTTTTGGAAGCAGCATAGTAGAGTGAATTGGCTTGCCCATGGTGATTGAAACACCAAATTTTTCCATGCCAAAACAGCAGCTAGTAAAGCTTACAACCATATCCATGGGTTGATGTCTGCTCATGGAGACTTTTGAACTAACAAAGAGGGTATAGAGGATATCTGTATTGAGTAATTTAGTACTATATTCAAATCCTCAAAAGCATCGAGAGATTATTTCAATCAAGTATTGAAATTTGTGGATAAAAAAGTTGTTCAAGATATGAACAATTTTTTGTGCTTGTCGTTTACAGATGATGAGGTCAAGTCTACAGCCTTTGACTTAGGCTCTGATAAAGCTCCATGACCTGATAGTTTTCCAGGCATTTTCTATCAGACGTTTTGGAATGTGGTGGGAGATAGAGTAACTCAGGAATATTTACGTGACCTTAATGATGGCACCTCATCATTGTATTAGAATAACATGATTATCACCCTGATTCGCAAAACTAAAGAGTCGTTGCTTGTCAAAGATTTTAGCAATGTGTGCTATAAAATCATTGCAAGAGCTATCACCAATAGACTTCGTGAGGTTATTGACTCTATTATTGATGAAACTTAATCAGCTTTTGCGCCTAGACGTTTGATTACAGATAACATTCTTGTTGGGTATGAATGCATGCATTAGATCTGAAATCATCGTAAAAGCAAACGAGGATTTGCAACACTCTAACTTGACATGAGTAAGGCCTATGATAGAATTGAATGGGATTTCCTTGAAGCAATTTTAGTCCACCTAGGTTTTGCATCTAAATAGGCAGAGATGATTCTTAGGTGTGTTAAATCTGTCTCCTTTTCTGCTTGTTCTGTACGCACAAGGTCTCTCCGATATGCTCTCATCGATAAAGAGAGATAAACAATTCAAGGGAGTCCAGATTGCCAAGTCATGTCCACTTATATCACACTTGTTCTTTGCAGATGATAGTCTAGTTTTTTCGAAGCTAAAGTGGAAGAGTGCAAACATATTTAGAAATTCTTGAAAGTGTATGAAAAGGCCTCTGGACAACTTGTCAATTTCCAAAAAAATAGCTCTCACTTTCACCCCAAATACACTTGTGATAGATATTGAGGAAATTAAACATATCTTCCAAATCCCGGTGGTTCAAGGCCATGATATCTATCTGGGTTTGCCTATTTTCTCCTCTAGAAGTAAAGGAACTCAGTTTGGCTATCTTTAAGGAAAGGGTGTGATGGAGTGGTAAATTTTTCTTTAGTGGAGGTAAAGAAGTTCTCATCAAATCAATTCTTCAAGCCACTCTGACTTTCACTATGTCATGTTTCAAAATCCCTACTAGTTGTTGTGCTGATATCGAATGAGAGTGTTCTAACTTTTCATGGTGAATGGAATCTGGGAGGTAAAGAATGCATTGGAGGACTTAGAAATTCCTTTGTAAACCAAAGTGTCCGGGTGGGATGGATTTTCGCAATCTCCTGGATTTCAACAAAGTTTTGTTGGCCAAACAAATCTGGAGATTTATTCGCATGTTTGAATCTCTAGTGGCTCGGGTCTTCAAAGATAGGTATTTTAAACATATTGATGTTGGCAAAAACTTTTATGAGTCAGGTGCATGGACCCGACCCGTTCACGCGCCTAAAACGCGTCCAAAACGCGCCTCCCACGCGCATGCACGCGCTCCCACGCGCCGAAGACCTGTCCTGAAGCTCATCCAAAATTCGCTCAAATAGACCAACCTTTGTGTATAGTTAGACCAACCTTTGTGTATAGTTAGACCAATCATGTGTAGGTAGGTCTAATTATATACAAAGGTATGTCTAACATGTATAAAAGTATGCTTAACTATATATAAAGGTATGTCTAACATATACAAAGGTATGTTTAAGTATACATAAATGTATGTCTAACACAACGTAAAGGTGTGTCTAACATAACGTAGTGGTATGTGCCAAAATTCAAAAATCAAGCCAAAAAAAGACAAGGCATGAAATCTGGGCATAACTGGTATGTTTAACATAGCTTAAAGGTATGTCTAACATAACGTAAAGGTATGTCTAACATATACTATTGGTATGTGATTTTTTTTTAAAATCATGAGCGAAAAAAAAAAAAAAAGAGGGTGCGGTCCCCCTGACCCGGATCCGACCCGGGTGCATGGATCTAAGATTCATGCACCTGATTCACAAGAGACTTACTCATTGATGTTATGAAGCGTAATTTGGGGTCGAATCCTTCATATGTTTGGTGATCTCTGATTTGGGTTTGGGACCTTCTCGAACAAGGTATTATATAGCGGGGATGGCTCTAGTGTTGGCATTTTTCAGCAAAAATGGCTCCCTACAAGATTGACTCTCATTCCCTAGATGAGCTCTCTTTTGCCTCTTGATGTAAAGGTTAAAGATTTGATGGTTGATGGCACTTGGAATGTACAACAGGTGAGGGAGGTTTTTCCTAAGTATATTACAGATGACATCTTCATTATTCCTCTGTCTTCAACCCCCAACGATAATTCTTGTTTTTGGCATTTTGATCAGAAATGATCATATTTGGTGAGGGATGGCTACAAAGTTGCCAGTGGAGTTTTCAACTCTCTAGAAAATCAATCTGTCTTTTCTTTATCACAGTGGTGGAACTTCGTTTGGGCTCTTAATATTCCTTCAAAAATTTGAATTTTTGGTGGAAAGTTTATCATGATATTATTCCCTCGGAAGCAAATCTCCTTCTACATCTTGTCCCTTCTAATGGTTTTTGCAATTGTGTGGATTTTTTTGTGATTCAACTATCCATTCTTTGTTCCATTGTTCTTGGACTCAGAAGTGGTGGAAACATTCTCGATTCTACGATTTGATCAAGACAGGGCTCTTTAGTGGTATTCTTGACTTTTGTCTACTTTTGAGATCTCAAGTTGATGGGCTAATTTTGAGAGATAGATGTGGACATATGAAATGAACTATACCTGCTCCAGGGAGATACCGTCTGGATGTTGATGCATGTTTCGACATTATTAAAGGTCCTTATGGGATTGGTGATATTATCCGTGACTCAACTCGGGCCCCTATGATTATATTTGGTGTAAAAAAAAAGTGAGTCTTTTGCACTCTGTTCTTGAAGGAGAACTTTTGGCTATTAAGGAGGGTGATGCAGCAGATCCTATAATGTATTTCCATTGATTCCCTAAGAATATTAGAAAATATGTGAAGGGAGAATAACCCAATTTTCAATTCAATATCTAAAATAATAAAAATAACACCTATTTATACTAATACTATGAAATCCTAAAAGATGAAATAAAATCACATAAAAATAGCAATAACAATAAAATCAATCTAAAACCTATCAAATATATCTATTCCTTGTTCTCCATCAGATGTGCTCTCATTGGCCTTTGATCATGGTTTTTCCCCACTCTCGGTTTTCTCGGATTCCTTTGTTGCATTGGATGCAGTCACTAAGACTAAGGAGTTTCTTAGCTACCCAGGATTAGGGTTGTAAAAGAATCGAATCATTTTGACTCGATTCGGTATTTGAATATAGTGATTCGAATTTGAAAAATACAAATAAGAATCCAAATAAGAATTCTCTTTTACATTCGTATATTATCCAAATACGAATAAGAATATAGCGAAATTCGATTCAATTGTTCGTAAATATATTCGAATAATTATATATGTGTGTATATATATATATATAAGTTCTTTATATATATATATATTTCCTTTATTCGAATAATTGATGGATTTGACAATGAAATTATATTTATGTTCTAGAACCTTGAATGTTAATTTGCTAGTAGATTTTTTGTTGTGTTACTTGTTTGATGGATTTGATGATAAATTTATATTTATATATTTTGAATCTTGAATGTTAATTTGCAATTGGTTTATGAATTATTGTACTGGAGTTGATGAATTATGTTGTTTATTAAGTACTATATAGTTATTGTATCATGCATGCATATGATATATATATATATATATATATATTTGTAATATGATATTATTGATTTGGAAATAAATATATTTTTGAAAAAAAATTGAAATTTCAAGTTCAAAATTTTCGAATATAAATATTCGAATATTTCATTCGAATCGAATACGATTTACTTTTGTTATTCAAATAATAAACGTATACGAATATTCGAATAATTAAACGAATACGAATAGAATATCACTATATTCGAATCGATTCGATTCATTTACAACCCTACCCAAGATCTTGGGCAACAGACGTTAGCTACATGCTTTATTGAAGATTGTTGTATCTCATTGTTGAAGATCTGGTAATGGCCTAGCTCATTCTGTTGCTTCTTTTGCTCCTTTCTCTTACCTGTCCCTTTGTTTGGGACGATGGTGTTTATCCTCCTTGGGTTTGTAAACTTTTAAATTCGAATTTGCTTCTTACTTAATAGGTGAAATATTTTATGCAACTGGTGCATGAATCTAGGATCCATGCACCCGGGTCGACCCGTCCCACGCGTCTCTGACGTGCGTTTTCACGCGCCTTAACATGCTCTCACGCATCCCACGCGCCTGGTGGGTGCGCTCAAACCCACCAAGATTCGCTTCAGGCAGTCATACCCTCATATTATGTTAGGGTTACCCTCATATTATGTTAGTGTTACCCGTGTACCCTCATGAAGGTAACTCTAACATAACATGAGGGTAATCCTAACATAACATGAGGGTATGATTAACATTTTAATTTAGTGGTTTTAAACTAAGGATATGAAATTTGGAGATAGGGTCATAACGCAAAGGTAATCCTAACATAACACGAAGGTAATACTAATATGACATAAGGATAACGACTAAAGCACACGAAAAAAGTAAAAAGACACACGCGGGCTGCGGCCCAGTTGCACGGCACAGGAGAGTAACTCTACTTAATAAAGCTTCAAGTTTATTATAAAAAATAAAAATAAAAAGTGATAAAAGTGATGATATCGGCAACTTAAAACCCCAATATATATAGATAATGAAGATAATATGATTCAGTTGTCCCTGTAAGCAATGTAATTAGCTAAAGCAAACAAAGGAGCAGCTTTAATGGGATCAAATCCAAGCAGCTGCTCTTGAGCTTCCCTATTCAACTCCGCCGCAAAATCCCTCGATTTCTCGATTCCGATAAGCTTCGGATACGTGGTTTTATCGGCCACCACATCCTTCCCCGCCGTTTTCCCCAATTCCTCCGACGATTTCGTCACATCCAGGATGTCATCCACCACCTGAAACAGCAGCCCTATACACCTCGCAAACTTCCTCAGCCTCTCGATTTCTCCCTCACTTCCGCCGCCCAGTATCGCCCCCAGCACCACCGCCCCCTCCAGCAGCGCCGCCGTCTTGTGGTGGTGAATGAACTCCAGATCCTCCACGCCCACCCCCGCCTTCCCCTCCGAGCAGATATCCACCACCTGCCCCGCCACCAGCCCCTCCGATCCGATGCATCTGGCCAATTCCCCCACCGCTCTCACGATCCTCTCCGCCGGCACTCCTCCCGTCGCGGTGGCGATGTGCTCGAAGCTGAACGCGAGCAGCGCGTCTCCGGCGAGGACCGCCACATCCTCGCCAAAAACCTTGTGGTTGGTCGGCTTCCCCCGCCGCAGATCGTCGTTGTCCATGCAGGGGAGGTCGTCGTGCATCAGGGACATGGTGTGGATCATCTCGACGGCGCAGGCGGCGGCCATGGCGGTGGCCTGGTCGCCGCCGACGAGCTCGCAGGCGGCGATGCAGAGCATGGGGCGGACCCTCTTGCCGCCGGCGAGGAGAGAGTATCTCATGGACTCGTGGATCTTGAGAGGCTCTTTCAGCACCACAGCCTCTTCCAATGCTTTATTGACCGAATTAGCCTTTTGAAGCATGTAGCTCTTGAAGTCGAAGCCGGGGGCTATTTCCGTAATTTCGGCCTCGTCTCTCTGCCCTGTTGTGAGCACTGCTGAAATTGGGAGGTTGATGGGTGGAATAGAGAAGTAGAGAGAGAAAGGATGTTTGGTGTAAAGGGGGGGATGAGAGAGAATGGATGTGGATCTCCGGTTTGTGCGTGACCATGTCGTGATAGGATATAGGAGGCCACTCATTTTTCCAAATAATCTACACTCACTTCTTGTCTGTGAGACTGGTGCTTTTGTAATAGAGAGAGAGAGAGAGAGAGAGGGCTTTCAGATATGTGAAGAAGCTATATATTTCATGTGTGATCTGAATTTAAGTAAAAACGATTGGATGATTTTAGAGAGAGAAGAAAGTTTGGCATATTTGGTAGAGCCAAAATGCCTGCTAAAGGCATCATTTATAGTCTAGAGAGAGATTGATGTCATATCTGTCGTGACTTTATATGAGATGTGTGAATGATATTGTATAAATAAGTTCAATTTATTTGTGTTAAGAATCCGTTTCAAATAAGTAATAGTGTTATCATCGCATATGAGTTTTTGCATTTTATAAATAATGCTAAAATATATAATTTAATATACTTTTCTTGTAACAGACAATTCAATTAATATATTTAAGTTTCTTTGTTGTTTTCAGGTGCAAGGAATTAGTAATGGGTGGCCCCATGCACACTAAAAAGAAAAAATATAAGCAAATTCGAATTTTGTATGTCTTTCATTTCAAGTTGAGTACAACAATATGTGGTGTATGACTTCCTTAGGACGAAAATATCGGTTTCGATACATGTATCGATACCTTAAATTTATGGAAATATTGGTGTATATATCGGTTTCGGTGGAAATATCAGTAATTTTTAAAAAAATCACGGAAATATTGTAAAAAATTAGAAAATATATCTGCTAATTTACATAATGTTATACCTAACATTCATATATAAATTGAAGTTAAGATTTCAAATAAAAAAACATAATTACAACAAAATGAGTGATAATATGAGAAATTTTGTACAAAGTTTATTTATGAACTAATAATAGCATGTACTCCTATGAGGTTCAAATGAATGAGATGACATGCCATCTTGATTTAAACAATATTGATACCAACTCACCATATTAGACCAATTTTGGGTGTAATCATAAGCATGTCATTCATATGCTCCTCTATCTCTTCCAACCGCATGTCCATGGATCGGATAATGCTCATTAACCCAATATGGTTGACTAGGTTGAGACATGTTTGAACCATGTGACATTTGAGTTGGTGGATAATGAAATTCATGTAAACTAGTCCACCAAATTCATGTATATACATATACATAAATACATAAATAGAATACATTAATATATACATCAATATATAATAATATATATAGATCAACCCAAAGTAATTCACCTAGTTTCCTAAATGAAATGTAATTAAGACTTAATTTACTTAATCTACACATGTTAACTTTTACACCACTAATAACAATGAAGAGATTGATTATTAAAGTCAAATCTTATAAGTACTTGGTTCATTATTCACTAGCACTAGCACTAGCAATTAATAATAATTAGGATACTAATTACACGAGCAAGAAACACATAAAAAGTAAAGTGAAAAAAAATAAGAACGTAATTTTATGGAAATTGAGAGAGATTAACTTTAAGGATCTAAGCATTAATTTTATGGGTCGGCTCTTTTATATACACGCATCAACCATTTTCAAAGTAATAAAGATACAGTTACTTCAAAATAACCTAATTCCAAATGACTTCAAATTATAAATATTTGATCAACATCTAAGGTATAGGAAAAGAAATGAAATTGTGAGTTTAAAGAAGAGAATATTATGTGTTGGGGACAGTGATCATGACTTATGATTTATCATCATCCTTCATCATCATTACACACACAAACCATTTATTTAAATATTATATTATTTATTGTACCCATCTATTTAAAATATAATTTATTACATGAAAAAATAATTTTGTTCATTCAATAAATATAGAATTAACTGTCAATAGAAGAAAAAAAACTGGAATTTTCATGTTGATTGCCGACACAATGAATGGAAACGATATTTTACCGAAATATCGCCGATATATTGGCGATATTTCGGTGAAAACCGATGTTTAATACCTACAACTCACCGAAACCGAAACACGAACGGAAACGGGCCGATATATCGGTGACATTTTGATGAAAAAAAAACACCCCGTTTTTATATCGAACCTTCAATTTGAGCGATATTTATCGCCGAAATATCGCGATATTTTCGTCCATGGTCGCAGCAAGGCATTGCACTAGCGCTAGCCACCAAAGTAGAGCTTTTTTAAGCCCCCAACAATTAATCAAAGGGTTAAATTCAAATGTGGCCCTGTAGGATAGGGCTCTGGCCGACTTTGGCCCACCGTCAATATTAGTTAACCCCGTAGGAATTTTCCGTCAAAAACTAACGGGAAAAGCCACGCGCCAAGCACGTGCCCGTTAGTTCCCAACCCTAATTCGAAGTGGGGCCAAATCGCACCCAAATCAAGCAAATCGAAGATGAACCCTAATTCTACCACAGAAATCCCTATTTCGAAGATTAATCCCTAATTCCCAAATCGATCCAAAAATTTCCAAATCTACCCAAATCTGAACCCCAAGCAAACCCTAACCCTAACATTCTTTAGTTGAATACCCAAATCGTTGTGAAATACAGTACATGGGGCCAGCGAAAGAGACTGCTTTCTTCAATCGCGATGGTGAAAAATCGTCCCGGTGACAAAACTGGTTAGTATTTGCTAAACTCTTCATCTAGGGTTTATTTTCTGAGCTATTTTGTTGGATTTCTGTGTACATTTTACATCTAGTGTTGGATTTTTTTTGTCCACTTCTTGCATGTTGTCATCTATTATATAATAATTAAAATTCCAGTTTTTGATGTTGGTTTGTGGGAAGCAGTGTACATGTGTAGTGCTTCGTGGGCCATTTCATGTCTGTATGAGCTTAGTTTTTAATGAGAATGCATTCTTTAATGCTTTGTGGTCCTGCTTTTTGAAAATTTTGAAAGTGACTTGTAATAATTTGGTTTTCTTTAGTATCTGCTTTTCTAGTATTGCTTAATGTTTAGTGTGTATATATCTTATATTATTCCTATGCTTTTGTAGTATTGTTTAATGTTTAGTGCATTGTTTAATGTTTTCTGTATTGTCCTGCTTTCCTAGCCTTTTATTATTCCAAGGTTTTGTGTATAGTCATGAAGAGTCATGGCAGATTAGGACCTACATTAGTGAGCATAGTTGTGGTACTAACTACAAGCTCAGAAACTGCACTTCTACATGGTTAGCCAAGTACTATCTAGAGTCTTGGAGAGATGATCCAAATAGAACAACTAAGGGGTTTAGGAGGGCTGCAATGAAGGAGTTTAATTGTAGCATATCAAAACAGCAGGCATATAGGGCAAAAATGGTGGCTCTAAACTGTATTCAGGGTAGTAATCAACTGCAATATGCAAAACTCTGGGATTATGCACATGCTCTTAGGCTTAAGAATCCTGGCTCTACTATATTAATAGGGGTAGAGGACACTGGTAGCTCAAGTGGGAATACATTCAAGTGTATAGGAACATGCTGGGAATCAAAATGGCCAATCTGGGAATCAAGAAGAGTTAACTCAAACACCTGGTTTTCCTAGCCCACCAGCTACTTAAGAGGAAAACATTAATGTTCATGTAAGTACATGACACCAATATGTTTATGTATATGTTTAAATTTTTTACATGGCTGAATCTGGAATCCTTGAACTAATACTTGCTCATGTGTCTTAGATGCATGTTAATGATGTACCTCCACCACCTGTTTTACCTGGGAGAGTTAATATCAGAGCACCACCTCTAATGACTTGCATGCCCAGTGGAGTTATGGCAAGTGCTCCAACCTCAAAAGGCAGTGCTCCAATCATCAAGCAAGGAGGTAAAAAATTTATCAGTCCATCAACTTTAGGCAAGGGCAAGGGCAAGGGCAAGGGCAAGCATGCAGGGTGAAGACAAGTGAATTTTATATTTTGAATTTTGAAAACAAGTATATATTTTGGCTGATAACTTTATATTTTAGCTTTGTCTTTGGCTTTGCATTTGTAATCCATTTTGCTTGTAATGGATTAAATACTTTGGCTGCCATTTTATGTGTTCTCTGGGATTTATTTTCTTGCCTAGTGGAGTATGCCATTGAAATATTTTAGATTAGATAGATGAAAATTTCCCCAGTGGGCTATTACATGTTGTAGAAGAAACAAACATACACCTACACCTTCTATTACATATTTTGCATTCCTTTAAGATGCACCCAAACCCAACCATTTGTGCACAACATAGATACAAGCCAATAAAACCAAGCACATGGTCAGATTTCTCTTCTTCTCCATGGCTGCAATTCTTTCTTCCATTCTGCCCAGCCTAATTGAACTCAATTGCATCTCAGCCTTTAACTGCATTGTTTCACCTTTGAGCACTGAAAATTCTCCTTTCAGTTTAGCTATTTTGTTGGCCAGATTTGTTGTAGCAATACTCTGTTTGGTTGGTTCATCAAGCCACTCAAAAAAGTTACACCCATTATTACTCAATGAATCAGGACAATTTTGAAATCGGCAGCCTTCACTTCCAGGTTGCCCGGATACTCGAACTCTTGCAAACTTCCCACAATGGCAGCATTTTGTGTTTGAAGTGTATGAATGAGTAGATGAAGACATATCTCTAATGGATTATGTTCTCTCCTTTTTTTTCTCCTTGATTTGGTTTGGATATTGATTCTGTTTGTTGTCTTCAGTGGTTGGAATGGCCCTTTTAAATAGTAATTGTTTGTTGGTTGAAATGGCAGAAAAAAACCAGGAAAATCAAATTGGGGAAAAGTTTTCCCACCAAATATCACTTAACGTTTTCCGTCCACTTCACTAACGGAGAGGGCCGTTTGTTAACATTCTTGGGCTGTTTTCAAAATATAGGGACCAAAATCGGCCCTGGCCTTATCCTACAGGGCCACATTTGAATTTAACCCATTAATCAAATCTTGCGCTAAAGTAGAGATTTTTAAATTTCAGCTTCACATTTTGCGCCGCACTATTGCGGCACTACTTTATAATTTTTTTTTCATTTTCTTTTATTTGTTTATATATATTAGTTTTATGAAATTTGAGAATATATATGTATTAATTTTTCAATTTGTAATATAAAAGTGACATTAATTAACACGAGTGGTAATTTTAATTATGTGGATGATAATATAAATTTTTTAAATGAACATGAGTGGTAAATTCTCAACATGAATAGTAAAAATACAATAGATGAAAACAATTATATAAAATTACTAAAAAAAAAAGGAATCAAATACATGGAAATAACACATAAAATTAAATAGATGAAAATAAAAACTAAAAGAAGCGAAAATCAGATTAAAACACATGACAAGAAAACATAAAATTACTGAAATAACAAAAAAAACCTAATAATCTGAGAGACCAGACCAGACCCTCCAAGATTTGGAAATTGTCCAAACATATCAAATGCATTGGTAGATTTTTGTACTTGAGATTGTCTCCTTGTCTGCATAATCATTTGTTGTTGTTCATGGTAGTACTTACATTTTACGGGATCAGTAATCGTGTTCAAATTGATTTGTAGTATGTTATCTTGTCTAGTCATTTCATATTGGTGCATATGTGCTTCAGTGTTCAAATCGATTTGTAGTATGTTATCTTGTCTAGTCATTTCATATTGGTGCATCTGTGCTTCAGTTCTTTGCTTTCGTGCTTCAACTTTTTGCCTTTGCACTTCAATATCCTTCTCCCTATTTGCAACCGAAGTTGAAAACAATTCTCGCAATTTTTCATTTTCCTCTTTCATAGTGTTTAGAAAAACAGACATTTCTTCACTTTGTTTCCTTTTAGATTTGGACTTTTTTATTGCTTTTATCACGGAAACAGACAAGCAAACAGACATTTCTTCACGGAAATAGTATTTAACTTTGTTTTCATCGCTTAAATCGATTGAAAATGAAGGTGCAGAAAGGTCAGGAGAGATAGGAGATTCATTAACAATTTCTTGTGGAAATGATGGTGAGACTCCACTTGTGTTTTCAGTCCGCACATAATCTTTCAAACCAGACCACACATGGTCGAACTTGAACCCTCTTTGTATTCTTTTAGTTGCATCAATAACTCGTTTGCTTGTCATATCTGTAAAGGATATTGAATTTATTGAGAGAATATTTGTGACGCATAAAATAGTAAAACATATAAATAAATACTTACGATATTGAGCTCATTTGCACCACTTGGATGCGTGTACTCAATCTGACGCAAACAACCATTGTACTTTATAGTATCTTTGAGAATTGTTTGCATACAACATTGTAGTGATCTTTGATTACACACTTTTATGTTAGAGCTTGCAATTTCAGAGTTGAACTTATCTGTAACACGTTTCCAAAATTGATCTCTTGATTGCTTTATACCAGCTATTGGATCTTGTGAAACTTCAAGAAAGACACCACAAAGATGTCGATCTTCAGCATTTGAATAATTGGTATTGCGAGACTTCGACATTATATTGAGATGATGAATACAGAGTAAATGAAAGGATTAGAGATATGAGTGCTTTAGAATGTGTGGTTTGTCATGCTATTTATAGAAGATCTTGGTAAAAATATTAGAAGAATCCAACAGATAAGATTTAAAGAGATAGATAAAATATCAATGGTTGTAGTTAAAAACACATAGATTGTATCCAACAGATCAGATTTCCAGGAATGTTGAGTAGTCTTGATTGTATGCACTGGAAGTGGAAAAATTGTCCAACAGCTTGGGCAGGACAATAGGCTGGGCGAAGTGGATTTCCAACGATTATTCTTGAAGTTGTAGCAGATTATGATCTGTGGATATGACATGCATATTTTGGGATGTCAGGATCTAATAATTAAATTGGAAAATATAATTAAATAAATTAATAATTAGAAATATTATGGAATATTCCTTTTTAATGTAAAATTTAGTGCAGAGTACTGAAGATGAAATACTGTTTCTGCACTACTTTAGTGCAGATTCTGCACTAAAGTAGTGCAGACTACTGGAGATGCTCTTATAGACTACACTACACCATATACCCAATTTCATATAACAAATAAAATATTTACCCATCCATATAAAGTATTACCCCCAAATATCTAAACATATAACAAAATACCTCCAAATATCTACTTTCTTAAATCGAGTACATCAAGTACACAACAACACAATTAAATTAGAAAATGATTGGAATTAAATGGAAACATAATGACCCACCCACCACCCCACCAACCAATCTCGCATACACATTATTTGACCAAAAAATTGATTTAAAAAAAAAAAAAACTCACTCACCCTCTCTCTTCTTCCCCTCTCGTGAAACCTAGATTTACAGTTTTTCTCCCTCTCTCTTCTCCCTCTCTATCGTGAAATCTCTCGGTCTCTCTTCTCTCTTTTCATCTTTTCGTGAAAGGTTCGAAGGATTCATGCAACACCGGTGTTGAAGCTTTCTTCTCAGATGGCCGAACAAGTTAGTGATTTTTTATTTTTTTTGAGTTCATATTTTATTTTATTTTGTTTTTTGTTTTGCGTTCATGTTTTAGTTAATGTGTTAGTGATTATTGTTTGTATGTTGAATTGTCTTGGAATGGATTTGAATTTAGGACTTGAAATTAGGGTTTGATTTCTTATATGTAGTGTTTCCCAACTTGTGTTGAAATGTGTTGAAAAGTTGAGAAGTAGTTTTCGTAAAACCCCTAAAAATATAGGGTTTCACGAAATGTAGTTGCACGAAATTGATCGTGAAACCCTGAAAATTAGGGTTTCACGAAAAGTGTAGTATTTGTAAACCCTAATTTTCAGGGTTTCACGAAATGTTGATAAGTTTTCGTGAAACCCTAAAAAATAGTTTTCGTGAAACCCTATTTTTTAGGGTTTCACGAAATGTTGATAAGTTTTCGTGAAACCCTAAAAAATAGTTTTCATGAAACCCTATTTTTTTAGGGTTTCACGAACTGTTTTGAAGTTTTTTGAAGTTTCGTGAAACAATGTGTATACAAAATTTAAAAAATTAGGGTTTCGGTGAAATATTGATTTCTTATTGGAGTTTTTTTTATACAAAAATTAAAAAATTAGGGTTTCGATGAATTTTTTTTAATTTATGTAAATTCTTGATTATACAAAAGTTAAAAAATTAGGTTTGATTTCTTATTGGAGTTTTTTTTTTTAATTTATGTAAATTCTTGATTACTTATATTTAGATTTTCATTTATTTAATATTTTCAATGTTATGGTGTTTGTACATATGTAGTTCGATTTACAGGGGGTTCGTGAGCCTTTTCATGGACTATCGCCTACATTAATGGATAAGTATGTCTAAGCATTCTCGATGATATCACGCCACAATTACGAGGTATAGGACGGGTGTGCGAGCGTGCTTTCTCGAAATGTTCGGTTGGGCATTTTCTGCTATGGAAGACCAACAAGAAGTCTTGCAAGTCGTTTCTACATGTCCTCATGTCACGTGAGGTGCGTTGTCAGGCCATCCCTACAGATGAGAGATAGTTTGCTATAAGGTGAGACCGACACATTTGTCGGTTCGGGAAGATGGAGTTTGCCCTTATCACTGGTCTAAAGTTCGGTGACTCCGCTTTCGACCCAGTAGCAGGGATCACACGCTAGTAGAGGGGGCAGTGTACTATAGAGTCCACATCGATTCTGCTCGGGCTACGGTTGCTCAGCTCTGTGATCGATTCAGAAGCGGCGAGTTTAGTGACAGCCAGCATGACTCTATCAAGATTGCCAAGATATTGATTTTGTACCTGATTCTGGTCGGGTTGGACCCCGGGAAGACTTATCCTGATCTATGGGTTTGAGACCTAGTCGAGCATGAGGATCTTTGGGAGAGCTTTCCATGGGGAAATATGAGCTTTCTCACCCTCCTACACTACCTCTTTAAGCTACCGACGACTCTGCCCATTCGTGTATCCGTGCTAAAAATGCACTTCTACGGATTCTCAACAGCCTTAGTGGTGCATATCTTCAATTTTGTACGAGGAATTACTTGATAGTTGGCTGATTTTCTAATAAACGTTGTTTGCTAAAAAACTATCTATTTGTCCTCTTCAGTTATGGGCATTCGAGGTGATCCCCAGGACGTCCAGATATGTCGGTTGCACATTGAACATGACACTATATATGCCCAGATGTATAAGTGGGGACTGATGAGGTCAAAGGTCGATGTTACACACATTCTAGATGATGAGATAGTTTACATAAACGTGCAATGAAATGTATATTACAATTTAAATAATTATTACTACTCACATATGGGCGGTTTGTGTGTTAAATACTCACCAGACCATCGAATGTTTTGAACAGCTAGAGCCCACCCAAGAAGAAAGGGCTCAGCCGTACTGGAGTGGCATTGATGATGATATATTCTCGAGAGTCCAGGTCGTCCAACACCGACGTGGCCGTTGTCTTACACAGGTCGCTTCATCTATGACAGACACTGATGAAGTTGAATCTTCGAAAAGGGGCATTTAACACGGGACCACCTAATAGGGTTAGCTTTTTTCAAGCTGTCAATCGCATCTTGGTTTCCACTATCGTTAATTAAAAACATGTACCTTTGGATAAATCAACTGTAATCAGACTCTTAATATTGATATGAATGTATTGAAAAGAAAGTAATCTGAAATGAAACTTCGACATACCTATCAAATTCAACTTCCTCGTAACAGTATGCAGCCTTGTGAAACAGCCTGACCAAATGTGATCCATACTTGGCTAGATTCTGCTGAAGATGGAAATAACAAAGACCGTGGGTTGCTTTAGGATAGACATGTTCTATGGCATTACTGATCCTCATGTGTTGATCGAAGACAATAACCAGGTTACTTGGGTAACTAAATGCTTCTCGGACTTTAAACAAAAACCATGTCCAAGATTCATCGTTCTCGACACTCCCTATCCCAATTCCAAGGGGAAAAATTTGATCGTTTCCATCTTTTGTCATGGCAACAAATCCAATCCATTTCTACTGCACCTTCAAGTGGCAACCATCCACAACTATAATAGGTCTTAAATACTGCTGAAATCCGACAATGGATGCACCCAACGCAAAAAACACGTACTTGAATTTTCCATCCCTTTGAGTGTCTAATGCAGTATATGTACTCGGATTACGTTCCTTTAATACTTGTAAGTAAGTCAGAAGCATGTTGAATGATGTCTTTGAATCACCGTATGCACTTCTCATTGCATGACGTTTTGCACTCAATGCATGCCTATAACTCAGATTCAATCCATGTCGTGAGTTCATTTCTCGAATGATGTCCCTAAGAGCGAGATCAGACTTATCTTTTCGCAGCCTCTGGACGAAATAATCTCCAATCAAAATGGAAAGAAGTCTGCGGGGAGCACTAGCATTCAGCTCATATGAACAAGTATGAGGCAGGACAACTTTGTAGATTTTCCAAATACCAAATTTTTCTGAAGCAGCCAGAACGAAGGGACAATTTTTTTTAATGCATTTCACGTACCATCGGTGTTTGTCCGAGTGGTCCACACGGAATTCGACTTGATTCTCCTAATGATAAATCCCAACTGCATTCTTCAATTCAACCTTACTGCCAAGCGTCGAACCTTTTTACAGACCCTGTGAAGCTTGCTCAATCTCTAAAGAAGTAGGATGCTGAAATGAAGGTATGTCTGGAATATACCACTCGACTCTCATTATGTCAGAGCATAATTGCTCGTATGTTTCTCATTGCTCCTCATCCAACTTTACCTCAACATCTTCATCCAGGACAAAGTCATCTTCTTCATTGTTTGGATCTGCCGAAAAAATATATATAATATATCAACTTTTGTTAATCAAGATACGTATATACAAATTTATATATGTACTCACAAAACATGATTACTTGTTCGATAATCATTGTCTTCTTGTTCTGGTCCATATTTGTGTGTCGGTTCTTCAATTTCATCAGTTGGATCCAAATTCAGGTCCAAAAAGTTGACACCACTGTAGTCAACACATCCGGATGGGACAGCAAGGTTCCCACTTTTCATTTGAAGATGTTCCAACACATGTGTCGTCTAAGCCCCATGTTGAAAAAAATTCTGGGTCATTCTGTAGCCCTAACGGAATACTTAACGAATTCAAATTTCTGACGTCCTCAGTGAACCGATTAAAACTTTAACCACCTCGATTATACTCCTCATCTACTGAACTTTGTTGTTCATGATAAGAGGATCCACCCGATACTCCAATGTCCATCCTTTTCAACGACACAAAAAGAACTAAAAGTGCATTGTATTCTAAAAAACAATGTTGCAAATCCAAATCATTCTTGATTTTTTTCCTCTTCAACCTTCCATTCGTTTCCACTAGAGCATGGATCAAATACCACCAGCAATTCATGTCCGCAAGCACGACCCAGTGAATTGAGCTCAATAAATCTTGATATGTAAAACTTTTAAGATTAATCAGTGTCTCACTACCGATTACATATTGTAAATCTTCCCAATACCCTTCAAACCATAAAACCAAAGTGAAAGTCATTCTTCAGTTTAAGCTAAAGAATTAAATAAGTAGCACTGAAAATAACAAAAAAAATTAGGTTTAGTGAAAACGAACAAAAAACCCTATACTAAGTATTTCAAGGTTTCATTTCGTGAAACCTCATAAAATTTAAGGGTCCACGAAAATCACCTTATTTTCGTGAAACCCTAAATTTTATGGGGTTTCACGAAATTAGTGTATATTTTCGTGCAATACTAAATATTAGGGTTTCACGAAAATCACCTTCTTTTCGTATAACCCTAAATTTTATAGGGTTTCACGAAAATAGTGGAGATTTTCGTGCAACCCTAAATATTAGGGTTTTATGATTAGTTCAACATTTCGTGAATGCCTAAAATCTTTGGGGAAACCCTAAATGTTTTCGTGAAACCCTATTGAAATACTAATTCTCGATTCCAACCCTAATTATACGCTATTTGTTTCGTGAAACCTAGCAATTCAAACCCTAAACCCTAAAACATAGAATACATCATTAAACTAATTTCTACAATAAACAACTACATGCAGTTAAACTTTAATATTTATATTTCAAGTTGTACACTTACTTGATTCGATTGTTGAGGGACAGATGAGGTGCTACACAAGTGCGGGGGAGCAAAATTTTCAAATCAATTCTCTTCGGTAACTATGGAGGAATTTTTATGGAATGGGAGTAAAATTTTCACGATAAGAAGTCTTCAGAAACTATGGAGGAAATTTTACGGAATGGATGTAAATTTTTGTGGAATGAGTGGAAATGTGAATTTGAGTAGGTGAAAATTTTAAATGGAGGTGGATAAAAAATTTAAGAGTCCCGTGAATGTATGATAAAAGTAAGTAAAGTAAAATAAAAGTAAAGTAAAAGTAAAATAGAGTAAAGTGAATAAAACAAAACTCTGACAAATACATCAATATTAATCATTTAGTCAAAATGGGTATTTGGATACAATAACTTATCTTGGTGGATATTTGGAGACATTTTTTTATATGAGTGGGTATAATAAGTATCTCTTATATTTCTTTGGGTATTTGGAACCATTTTTTCCTTCAAGTATCTCAAATAATGTAAATTTTGTATTTAAATATTAGGTGATTTGGTCATACATTTGTGGCAAGGATTGGATCCTCTAAGAGATTCATAACATATACACATCATGTGCTAAATAATAATATCATCAAATACACGTGACATGTGGTGATTGTTTTAAAGTAGCATATATAATACAAAATTTAATAAAATATTGTGTGGACAATATTAGATGATTACAAACAAATAGTTGGATTATTAATCAATTGTAGTGTCCTTAATCCTCAAAGAGTCAGTGAAATCCTAGTTTAGATACACTTGAAACAAAATTATCATAATTTTGGACTTTTGGATTATTATGAAAGAAAAAAAAAGTTGTTTAGGCCTCCTCGTGATAAGGATGTATAGTATTTTCTTGGATGTAATGTTTTATGTGAAATTGATCAATGTACATGTTTTGGTTGGTTGGCACTTGTCTGTTAGATGTTTGACACATTTTTTCATTTCTCATTTTCCTTCAACATTATCAATCAATAAAAAATAGAAAACGAATTAAATATATAACTTTCAAATATCTTCTAAACTGACTACATATATTAATGAGTCTCATGACCATATTACCCAAATTGACATAAACAATTCTACCCAAGATTATAATTTTTGTCCTCATATACCCAAAAGTTTAAAATATTATCCTCAAATACTCAAAAAAACATTTGTACGGAATAACAAGAATTAATAGTAGTACATGATACTATATTATAATATATATTGATTTATATTTTAGTATATATTGGATTCTAGTGTAATATATGATTGGATAAAAAAGAATCTGACGGCCCCACTTACCCCACTTAATTGCCCCACCCACACCCACAACCAAAACTTGAATATATAGGGTTTAACGAAGGAAATTTTTTTTTTTTTTTTGCTCTCCTCTCCTTCTCTTCTCCTATTGGTCGCCACTCCTCTCCTTTCTTCTCGGCTTCAAATCTTCAAGTGCATTTTTTGGCTTCTCTTGAATCTTCGTTAAGGAAATGACAGAAGATGTTAAATTATTATTCAAGTGCATTTTTTGGCTAGCTTATTATTGAGATTTGTTTGTTGTTTATACCTTATTATTGATTGATTTTGTTTTTTGTTGTTTGATTGTTGAAATTATTGTTAGTAAAATATAGTTATTAGTGATTGAATTTATAATTAGTGTGATTCGTAAGCTTAACAAAATAAGGGGTTAAAGAAATTGGGTTCGTAAAATAAATGAATTAAGGTTAATGTGGGCATGGGACTCATTTCGTTAACCCCTAAAATAGAAGTTAACGATTAGAATTAAGGTTTGTATATAGAATTCGTTAATTAACCCTAAAAGTCTTGCAGGATAGCTATCTGAGGAAATCGAGTTCTATCATGATGCACTCAACATGCACAAGTATGGAACGAATAAAAAATAGATAAGTTACATATAACATGATTAAATAATGAATATTGAAATTGTGACTAATGTGTCCAATCATAGTTAAGTGGATTTTTAATTCATGAATTATGTGTTATATAGTGTATGACATATGTGATGTGTTCCTTTGAAATATATCATCATTCATAATTGTGTGACTTATATAATATGCAAGTTTTGGACATAAAGTTCATGTGTGATTTCCATTATTACAATTATTGCATATGTCACATTAGATAAGAAATACACTCAAAGTCCATGTCTACCATCAAATCATCACAAGTCTCAGTACAATTAATCATTATTAGGGGTAAATACAATGAAGAATGGTACGTACACATATACCATATATGTGTTACACTATTTTTTATACATTATATATGTATATATATATATATGTGTGTGTATGTAATCCACTTTAAGGACACCCTCTCTCTCTCGGTCACTCTCTCTCTCTAGCTTCTCCTCTTGAGCCTCATTTTCTCTCCCTTCTCTCTATTATATTTTGCTCTTTTTAAACATTTTTCCTACCTTTAACAAGCTGCAAAATTAAGAATTTTAATGGAGAGGATAGTTCTTTGAAGACAAGAAGAGGAATAGAGCTTAAGTAGTCTCCACTCAAGAACTCTCAACTTTTGTATAGCTCTCTAGAGGTAGTTGGGTTAATGTTTTAACAATCTTCTCTTTAGGAGTATGATTAGGTTGTTAAAATTGAAATGCATGTTGAAATAAGTGGTGCATGTTGAATTATCATGCCAAAATTCATTGCATGTGTAATCTAAGGGTAAATCTCTACAAGTTTAGTGAAATTTGTTGGATTACATGAGATTGATTTTGAAAACATGTCATCTTTAGTGTTGATTGAGCAAATAGATGTTGGATTAAACTTTTCACATTTAATTTACTCTCCTAAAGTCATTGCATGTATGATCTTAGGGTGATTTTCTAGAAATGTGGTAAAATTGTTGGATATTATGTTCTATGTGGTTGATCTACAAAATATGTAATCCTTGAGTGTTGATTGTGTAATTGCATATTAAAATAGATTTTGCATGTGTGATAAACTAAGTGATGATGATTTTCTTGAGTTTCATTAAGTTCTTAAAGTTAGATTTATCATTTAGTTAAGGAAATAAGTGAAATTAATCAACTTATGAAAAACTTGGGTAAATTACAATCCCCTTTAGTGATTTTTATAAAATTCTATACTAAGAATTTTCAAAAACTGTTTTATTATGTTATTATACATGAAGTTTTGAGTGTGTGGTAGAACTTCGGTAGCATTTGGAGAAGTATATGAATTATAAAGATTTTTCAAAGTTGTCCCTGTTCAAGTTCAACCATGCAGTTTCAGACCCTAGAAATGTATTTTTTTTATAAAATTGGTCAAGTTAAATATTTTGAAACTGTTTGAGTATGTTATTTGTTATACATGAAGTCTTGAGTATATGGTTAACATTGGGTAATGTTCAGAGAAGTATATGAATTATAGTGATTTTTCAAAATTGTCACTATTCGAGTTGAACCATGCAGTTTCAGATCCTAGAAATGTGTTTTCATAAAATATTTCAAGTTAAATATTTTGAAACTGTTTTAGTATGTTGTTATACATGTGCCCTTGAGTATATGCTTAAATTTTGGTAATATTTGGAGAAGTATATGAATTATAGTGATTTTTCAAAGATGGTGCAGTTTTAAGTCCAAAAGTTGTAGTTTTGACTGTAGAAACATAATTTTATAAACTTGGTCAATTGTTGTTTTTATAAAATATTTTAGTGACTTATTCTAAACGCGGTTATGAGACCATGTTTAAAAGTTTGTAATTTTTAGAGTAGTTTATGAATTATAGTGATTTTTCAAAAGTAGACCAGTTTTGAAATCATTTTCTGCAGTTTTTGACCTTTTTAAAAATGATCTTTTAAACTTGATCGATCATAATTTTCCAGAACTGTTTCAGTATAGTAACCTACATGAGGTTTTGAGTTTATGGTTAAAGTTTTGTAATTTTTGGATTATTGGCTGAATTAAATTGAATTTACAAACATAATCTAGCTTCAAATTCAATTTCTGCAATCCTAAACCATAGGAAAATAATTTTATGAATTTTATGAGTTAGGTTTTCTTTCAAATGTTTAATTACTTAAAGTAAATGATGATAGAAGTTTAAGTTATTAATTTTAGAAATGTTTGATAACTATATAATTATTGTGTATTTTATAAGGTAAACTAGCTTAGAACATCTTTCAACTTATATTTGAGTATAGTATATTATTTAATACAGCTTGTGAGGTTTGAAATTACATCTACTATTTTAGCATGATTAACATAAGATTATTATACTTATGTGTAAACATTTCCATGAATTTAGATGATTTGTTTGAAGTAAGAAAAGTTGATATGCTGAGGTGTGTTTTTCAACCTATATGTTAATTGTTTTGGAATCAAAGTTTTATCCATGATTTAAAATACAATTTAAAGACTAAGAATTTATGATTATGCCGAGTGCAGCACGAGACGACCGAACACCTCAGGAGCTATCCCTGTTTACGAATCAAAGTCAAAAGTGGGTAACATTTATTTACAGTTATATTGATTAGAATAATGTGAATGATAAGTATGATGATATTATATGACACCTTCGGGTGTAGTACCAGGTTGACGAACCTTGAATGTCAGGTCTTCGGACCTTGGATGTTTTTGTCAGGTCTTCGGACCTTGGATGATTATGAGTAATGGTTAATCAGTGTAACAGTCAATAAGCGTTATCCACTAAGATTTCTCAAATCTTATGTCGCTATGTGTAAAAGAAGCACTTAAGATTTTGATGAGACAAAACCGTTATAACCTTAATGTTCTTATTTGGTATATTTCCCATAATGTTTCAATAAGTAGCAAAAATCCTACTGTGAAGTCTTCCACTGAAACCTAGCGCTGCAAGCTGTAAGCAACAAGGAAAGGAAGAAATCTGCCTACAGCGAGCCATACTTGGAAGATTTTCGAGAGGAAAAGTTTTGTTGCATGATGTATGCTAGAGGCTGCAACCTACAAGAAGCAGTAACTCTAGATGCCGCACCTACCAATAAGTTGCAGCAACTAAAGAAAGACATGCAAAGTGGAATCAACATCGAAGTAATCACCACCATCCACTGCATGATCAAGGAATACGAGGAAACATCAACTTTAGTTGAAGCTGCAGTGCTTGACAGGCCGTTACATAAAGATAAATTCAAGGACGACAAGCGAATGGAGAGCTGTCACCTGGCCTGAACATCTGCCTGCAATCTGCAACAGAAGGACATCCACATTTAATGACGTTGGAGCTTAAAGAGGAGCATGTCTCTACCTTTTTCAAGAGCGCATTAAATGGGTGTACCTTGAAGATCAATGAGGATCAAGATGAAGAAATGCTGGCCATCCTGATAGCATCAAAGGAGGATATTCGTGAGCGTGAATGGATTAATGATCAGGATGCAGCAGCAGAAGAGAAGAGCTTAAAAGAAGACACATGGAATGTGCACACTTCAACTAGTGCATTCCATCAACTATAAAAAGAAGGAGTGAGACGGAAGAACACAATGACTGAAAATGTGAATCGCGCATTGAAACTCTACTTACAACGATCATCAAGCTTAAAAGAATACAAGTGTTTTCAGTCCTTCACTCAACCCAGAAGCAAAGCATTCCAGCATTGAAGATATTTGGATTGTCGTTACTTCATCACAGTTGAAGAATTTTATATTTAACATTTATATTGTTGTGTGCGTAAGTTGTTTTAGTTGGTGTCCACAGTTGATAGGAATAGATTCCTTGTTGTGTGTATTGATCCTTGAGAATGAAAATATCCTGTGTGGATCCCGTTTAGTTGTTGAAACCTAAGAAGGGAGTAAGAACTATAGTAGACTAGTTTTGTATCCTTGGAGTGAGTTTAGTAGGAAGAATCCTGTAAATCTAATATACTCTAGTGGATATCCTTTTTGTGAAGGAGAAGAGAGGACGTAGAAGGGTTACACTACCTTCCAAACTAAGCCTTGTGTTTATTTACTGCTTTTAGCATACATTTCTTATATTTACTGCATGCATGTTTATGGCTCTATTAAGTGCTTATCTGTGATATGACCCATTAACTTTATAGTTAAAAGGGTTAGTATATATTTGCTGAAACTCTCTATTGCTTTAACAATTCCGTTGTGCATATACTCTAAGTGTAAAGCTGCAGTAACCAGTTTGTTGTAAGTTGAACACGAGACTATCAAACTACTGCAAGCAACGATAGCTTACAGCAGCTTGCAGCAAATAGAGAGAAAAAATGAAAAAGAAGAGAGGTTCATTCACCCCCCAACCTTTGTAACCACTTGGGACCAACACTATGTTTAAATGTTTTCAGTTTAGGTTTGCAACGAAGCGGATGAGTAGTCGGTTGTATGGACTCCCCTAGAAGCATATATATATATATATATATATTATATGTGTGTGTGTGTGCGCGCGCGTGTGTTTTAATATGTGTTATTATATATGTATTGACTATGTTGGATGTGTTTTGAAACTACTATATTGACTTAAGTAAACAGGTTAATTGTTAAAGTATAACAAGGTTTCGATTTCCAAAATGTGGGTAAGACACGAGTCCGATATTGGATGTTTCCTTTATATTTTAAAGAAAAAAATGGCTCGTGTTTTCAAATTAAGTCTAACACTGTGTTTATCTAATAAAGCATTTTACACCTTTATTTTTTATTTCTCTACAAATGTGTTTTAGAAGTTGGGTTGGGGTGCTACAGCGTGGTATCAGAGCCAAGGTTAGGTTTTTCCTCCTCGGACCATAAGTAAAAATATTTTTTTCTTTAAACCGATGCTTATCTTTTGAGGTTATACAAGATGAAAAAAAACATCATAATGTTACTTTTAAATGTGAATGTTTAAAAAGTTTAACAATTGATGGGAGGTCCACAATGAAGCTAAACATCCGTATCATTCCGAGGTAAGCACATGAGTAAATTAAATGTTTTAAAATGGTTTTCATGGAAGAAAGGTTATGAGAATGTTTCTGAAAATGTTTTATGTATATGATATAAAGGAAATGTTTATAACGAACATGAATGATGACCATGAGTCAATAATAAAGTATGAATGATGAATGATTCTATGAAGTATATGATGGATTTGACTTATTTAAAGACTTTTATGATTGTCCTCTTTGCATTCAAAATTTCTTTAAATGCTTGATTTACGCAAACTTTATATGTGTTTTAAAAGATAAAGCCACTTTATGAATATGCATACATTATTTTACAAATGTACCCTCGAAGTTGTAAGACTAGAAATGAAGTTAGAGTTGGTTCGTTGTTTGATAAGATTACCTAAGATGGATCATGAAGAGACACATAGGCAACATCTAGAAATGGAGTATAAAGACTCTTGTTAGTTTGAAGGAGAAGACATTTGAGAGTTTATAGTTAGGATTAACGATTATCATAAGAGAGTTCGTTGAACGGAATGAAAGTAACCGATATCCCTTTTAGAATGACTGTAGATAGCCCTTTTTGAATGAAATTTCTTTGAGCCTGAGGTATAAGGCTTTCGAAAAAAATTCAATTGTATCAGGTTTGTATTTATTCCACCACTTTGGGGTCTTTGAAGTTTTATCTCATCATGGTGTTTGAATATTGTTTGTAAAGAAGCATAAAGTGTTGGAAGACGAAAGTGGAAGAGGAAGTGATGGAACAACAGTACTAGTAGCTAACTTGATTATAAATGTTGACGTGGAGAAATTTGCTTATGTGTTTGTCATTATCTTATGTAATTTTGACTCAATCTTGATTTGGCCAAAATAACAATTAATTTTTAAAATCATGGATAAATTGACAGACTTGAAAGGATTGACTCAAATAACAAAAATATCAAAAGTTTTGGATTATTTTGACTATTTGGCCAAAACAACAAGATAGATGCTGAAGTCTTAGAAGTTAGCATACCATCGGAAGGACTGTACAAACTAAATATGTGTGTTGTAAGACTATGTTTATTGGTGACACTACCCAACCCCAACCCACATAAAACAAAAAAAAAAGAAAAAAAAAAGAAAAAACATAATTTGAGGTGCCAACCCAGTCGGTCAGCCGATCTTGGGTTGGTCAACCCACCTTTTTCCTACACCAATTAGATTGTGACAAATGTCACAATCTTATTTGTTCCCCATATTTTTTTGTGGATATAATTTAGATTGTTGATATTGAAGATAATATGTATCAAAAAAATATAAAAAATTTATCAAAATTCATGATTTTTTTTTCTCTATAAATAGAGTCCAATATTGATAGATTTTCAAACACAATTTGAAGAGCTCGATTTCCTCACAATCTTAAATTCTCTCGTTTTCTCATCGAATTTTTATCATTTCCTATTATGGATCCAAATTTTTTTTCAACCTCCCAAAATTATCCAAACTCCCAAGATTATCCAAATTTTCAATTGTGTTTGTAGCATAATTTAAGTGTATGGTAAAAAAATTCTTATTATAAATATCGAATTTATAATATAAAATATTTTTTATATATTTCTTACGTTTTCAAAAAATGATTATATATAATATTCAATTATAAATAATGAGAAAAGAAATATTTTAAAGGTTGGGTTGGTGTCACTAATAAACGTTTAAATAATTGAAGGTTGGGTTGGGTTGTAAGTTGTGTATGTGGATGAGAGAGAAATGATTTTTATATTAGAAGGTTGGGTTGGGTTGGGTCACGAATAAACATAGTCTAACGTGAGTATAGATTTTGAAACTAAATCTCTGGTTGAGGACTTGCATACATTAGATATGAAGAATTTTGATGTAATATTGGGAATGGATTGGCTTACGGCTAACCATGCAATAATTAAGTGCTGTGAGAGGAAAATTCTTTTTCAATCACCTGAAGGCGAAGAGTTCACTTTCTTCAAAACACGATTTGGGTTAACCTCCAGGCTCAGCACAGTTAAGAAGGTGACAAAAATGCTGAAATGAGGACATTGTACCACCGTGTTAGTTAATGTAGTGGCTCTTGATCATGAGCTAGCTCCGATTGAGAGGTTATCGGTAGTAAATGTGTTTAAGGACATTTTTCCTGAAGATCTAACCGGTCCTCCACCAGATAGAGAGGTGGAGTTTGGTATAGAACTTGTGCCTGGATCTGTGCCAGTATAGAAAGCCCGTATCTTTTGGCACCGAAAGAATTGCAAGAGTTAAAGGTGCAACTGCAAGAACTTTTGGAGAAGGGTTTTATCCATCCCAGAGTATCTCCATGGGGAGCTCCAGTATTGTTTTTAAAGAAAAAGGATGGGACTTTTCGGAGTTAAATAAAAGAACCATCAAGAATAAATATCATTTACCGTGAATTGAAGATCTATTTGATCAACTAAGAGGTACGTGTGTGTGCTCGAAGATCGATCTAAGGTCTAGTTATCATCAAGTGAAAGTTAAAAATGAGGACATATCCAAGACAACTTTCTGAACAAGGTATAGTCATGATGAGTTTGTAGTGATGCCTTTTGGATTAAGCAATGCACCAGCAGTTTTCATGGACTTGATGAATCGCATCTTCCACCCATATCTTGACAGTTCTATAATTGTTTTCATTGATGATATTCTGATATATTCAGACAGCAAAATACACCATGAAGAACATTTAAGGGTGGCGTTGGGGATTATGCGGAAGGAGAAATTATATGCAAAATTCAAGAAATGCGAGTTCTGGCTGGATAAGGTGTCGTTTCTTGGGCATATTGTCTCCGCAAAAAGAATAGAGGTGGACCTAGCAAAAGTGGAAACAGAAGGAAACAAACTTTCAATGGACAGATCAATGTGAAGAAAGTTTTCAAGAATTGAAGAGGTGATTAGTTGATGCACCAGTTTTGACGGTTCCAGATGGGACAAAGGGATTTGTGGTATATAGCGATGCGTCAAAGCATGGTCTAGGATGTGTTCTGATGCAACAAGGAAATGTAATAGCTTATGCATCCAGATAGTTATAAACTCATGAACAGAATTACACGACTCATGATTTGGAATTAGCCGCGATGGTGTACGCCTTCAAGATTTGGCGACATTATCTATATGATGGGAAATGTGAGATTTACACCGATCACAAGAACTTGAAATACTTCTTCGAATAAAAAGAGCTCAACATGAGACAATGAAGATGGTTGAAATTAGTAAAGGATTATGATTGTACAATCCTTTATCATCCAGGAAAAGCCAGCGTGGTTGCTGTTGCACTCAGCCAAAGAGGGTGGGGGAAATAACTTGTCTACTTGTTAATCAGGTCCAATTGATAAGAGAAATGTCTAAGTTGAGCTTAGAAGTAGTTATACCCCCCGAATAACTTCAGATCTAGGATTGTGACTTTGATGATTAAACCCTCGTTGCATCAGCAGATAATTGAGGCACAAGAGAAGGATAAATGTCTACAAAAGATAATGAACTGTATGGAGGCTTTGTGTGTCTAAGGATGAAAATTTAAGGAAGAAAACTTAGAGAAGACACATACCACATCATATTCAGCACATCCTGGAGGTACGAAAATCTACCAAGACCTAAAGAAAATATTCTGGTGGATGGCAACATCGGACTTTTTGTTAAGAAGTGTCTCGTTTGCCAACAAGTGAAAGTTGAAGATCAATGACCAGCGGGAATACTGCAGCCATTGGTGATCTCAGAATGGAAATGGGAGCATATTACCATGGACTTCGTGGTAGGACTACCCAAAAGTAACCGATGAAATCATACTATCAGGGTGGTTGTTGATAGATTAACCAAATCTGCTCATTTTTTACTAATTAAAATGACATTTGGAATGGACCGGCTGGCTCAGATCTATTTATATGAATTTTTTTTAACAAAAGATGGAAACAAATAGAATTCGGGATGGCAATTTCCCCATGGGGAACCATCCCCGTTAGGTACCAATATTAATGGGACGGGGATTCCCCGATTCAAACGGTGAATGGGACGGTGATGGTGAATCCCCGTTTAGAAATTATGGGGATCATATGGGGATGGTATTTAAGCTCTGTTGGAAACATTTAAGTATGTTTTGATGAGATAAAACCTTAAGAAAGTAACCCTAACTCTATACGCATAACCTAGCTCAAAAGGTTACTGCAAAGAGGTTACTACAGAAGAAAGAAAGATCAGAGAAAGTGTTAAAGGAAGGACACTGAAGAGAATGGTGAAAGGAATCTGGTAGACTAATAAGGATATTGATGACTATATGAAGCTACTGCAAGAGATCTTGCCGAAGCAGATTACAAAGCAGCAAGACAGGAAGCTACCTGAGAGACCATGCCGAAAGCATACTGCAGAATGCTACAGAAGCCTCAAGCCACCTGAAGGAGCAAGCCAGAGAAGGAATCTCCAGAGTGAAGCACGAGGAGGAAGCTACAAAGCAGGCATGGGAAGTAAGTCAAAAGTTACCGGTATAGAGAAGAAGTTACCGGTAGAGAGAAGAGAAGATGAGTCAATCAGAAGAAGACACGTGGAAAGCGAAAAGTTGGCGTGTGTCAGGAGTGCGGCGCATCAATGATGGAAATCTACCTACCTTCAACGGGCAGATTTTATAACCTATAAAAAGAGGAGGACTGAAGACTGAAAAATGAGAGAGAGCGCAAGGGCGCAAAAGAGTATGTGAGAAGAGAAGCGAGCACAACAGAATATACAAGCTCGCAGAGAGAAGCGCAAAAGAAAAGAGAAGAGCTCAATAGAGAGAAAGTTCAAAAGAAGAAAGCACAGAATAGAGAGGGAAGACAAATCAGAAAAGAAGAGTGTTCAAAAGATAAGAAAAAGAGAAGAAAAGCTCAAACACTCTATCCCCTGAGACACATGCTTAGTCAGTCAGTCCAACAGCAAGCTTCAGCAGATCAACCTGCAAACGAAGCCAAAGCTTGATGCATTCAGTTGAAGAAGGAGAAGATAAACCCTTATCTTAAGAACTGTCTTGGAGTACTCAGTGCGAGGAATAGAGTCCTGCTGAGTTGTCCACTTTCTAAAGAAGAAAGTGAGGACCCTGGGTGGATAGAATAGGATCTTGTGTTGGTCAGTGAGGAGAGTAGGCAAGCAGCTGTGCGAAGGCTTGCTACTTACTTGTTAAGTGAGGGTTGCAATAGATAGGACTATGTAAATCAACTAGCTTAACAAATGTTCCCTCTTGAGAAGAGGCAGAAAGGATGTAGAAGGATTACTCCACCTTCGAACCTCTGTATATCCATGCGTCTATCCATGCTTACTGCTCTATATGCACATCCTATGTTAGAAGCATGTCCTGCACCAATGGTCTTTACAGGAGAGGAAGCTTCCGCAATAAACTCTGATCAGTAACCTCCCAAAAGGTTATTGACTACTGACTAAAGCCTCCTGCAAAGAAGAAAAATTTGAAATTATAGTAGGCTTATTCACCCCCCTTTAAGCCTACTACCACCATATTTGGGACCAACAAGCTCCCCACCCAATCCCCGACCTTGTTTGTACAAAATAGGGATTCCCCGTTCCCCATTTACTTTACTTAGTATAATATATATATATATATATATACACACACAAACATATGACTTCATAAATATTTTAAAATTTTAAATTTTTCCATAACATTCATTCTTAGCTTTTGACACTCTCCAAATTCCATTTAATAATAAATTTAACCTTTTAGATTAATATTGCATATTTTAAGTTGTATGAAGTTATATTGTTCGATTAGGTTGTCGTTTGATTATGTATTTCACACTTTAGTTTTAAAAACTAGATCTATAATTTAATGATATTTAAATTTTCAAATATTTATTTATTGAAATTTGATTTTGAAAAAAAAAAAAAAAGAATGAAATTTTAACTTGTAGGAATTAAATATGGGGAACTCGAATCCCCGCGGGGAATCTGTTTCCCAAACGGTGAATCCCCATTTCAATACCAAATTCCTAAAGTGGGGACGGTAGAAGGGATTGTAGTTTATATGCCAATTTGATATGGGGATGAATACCATCCCCAAACCCACCTATTGTCATTCCTAAATAGAATGTAAGCATTCAAAATTTTAAATTTTTTTATGTGTTAACTTTAATTATTTAATGTTTAGAATTATTCTTATTATCAATTTTAAATTTGAACAGATTTTAAGATACTTTTTTTACTTATGAGAATATTGTATATAAATAAATATTTCAAAACTTATATTATTAATTGGTCACTTTTAACTAACTTCGAAAATCATTGGCTTATTAAATTATCTATCAAGCCATTAAAAGAAATTAATTAACAAAAGTTTTCCAGTGGTTAATTCTTCTTTTTTTTTTTGTTAATTAAAATTACTTAATATGTTTAATTATTCTTACTATCAATTTTAAAGTTAAAAAAATTAATTTATTTTTATACTTATGAGAAATGTTGTACATAAATAAACATTTCAAAACTTATACTATCAGATGATAACTTTTAATTAATTTCATCATTTACTTCTGAATTATCTATTGAGTCAAGCTGTTTTCACGTTTGTTGTTTAAGTTATTTGTAAATTTTGTATTCCAACCTTTTAATATAATAATAATAATAATAATAATAATAATAATAATAAAAATAATAATAATAATAATAATAATAATAATAATAATAATAATAATAATAATAATAATTAATTAATTAATTAATTAATTAATTATTTGTTGTTGTTGAGGATTGTTGTCCAATGTTCAATAATAATTTAATTCTTTTATTTTAATATGCTCACTTTATTTACTGAATATCTAAAATTAGTCTCATTGTCAATTTTAAAGTTTAATCTATTTTCCAGTGATCATAAGAAATGGTGTATATAAATAAATATCAAGATTTATATTGTTAATTTGTCACTTTTAACCAACTACAACAATTATTAGCTTATCAAATTATTTATCGAGCCATGAAAAAATTACACAAATCATAGAAAAACAAATAGAATGTAAGCTTTCATTTTTTTTATTATTATGTCTAGAATTATTCTTATTATCAATTTTATAAATAAACAAATCTTAAGATATTTTTCATAATTATGAGAAATGTTGTACATAAATAAATATTTAAAAACTTATATTGTAATTGATCACTTTTAACTAACTTCAAAATAATTGGCTTATCAAATCATTTATTTAACCATGAAAAATATTCAACAAAATACAAAAATAAATAGGATGCAATCAAGGTTTTAATTTTTTTTAGTTAATTGTAATTACGTAATATATATAATTATTATTATTATCAATTTAAAAGTTAAAATATATATATATATGTTTTGTAATTATTAGAAATGTTGTATATAAAAAATATTTTAAATTTTTTATTGTTAATTGGTCACTTTTAACTAATTCCAAAATCAATTATGAAATTCAAATTATCCATCGAGCCATGAAAAAAACTATATATAGAAGACATACAAATAGAATGTAAGCTTTCATGTTCATTGTTTAAGTTATATGTAAATTTTGTATTCCAACTTTTTAATATTATCAAGTATAATATCGAATGACATATACAATCTGTGTTATTTGAACTTAGAATATAATGTCACCAAAGTCCTAAAAGACACACAAGAAATGGGGTTGAATTCAACCAAATTATATTTTTTTTAGTTAAGACTCTACTTTACCTAACGAAATTTTCAAATTATAAAAATACACCTTTAAAATTCAATAGAAATATGAAACTGTATTTTCAATTATACAAAGTTTGAAATAATAAAAATGTATGAATAACGTTTTTATATAATAACATTATCATGTTATTATAAATTGTATATATTACCAAAAATAAAAAAATAAACTGCGCATCGCATGGATGAGTTACTAGTTTATATAAAATTGAGAAGAAAGACAAATTTTTTTTTTTTTACATAAGCTTACCTATAGGTCATAGACTCATAGCACAACCTAAAAGGATCCACAAATCTTGAAAGTTAAAATTCCTTTTATTTTTGTTTTTTTTAATATTTGTAACTAGCTTTTTTTCCATTTATAATATGTAAATTTAGCCGGAATTATTACCTTTTTTATGGAAAGTCTTATATATATATATATATATATTTTTTGATTGAGATTTATTGTACCTATATGCAATACACTAATTAAGACTTCTACCAATCTCATTTAAGTGTATTTTTAGAGGTTGAATTTTTTTCCATATTGTTTTTAGACTTTTATGTAACACTATTCTAATATATTGTAATTCTTTTTTTCTAGAAATCCGGTAATTCTCCACTTAACGTGTGAATGTTTTGTAAAATTCTGGAATTTGATAGAAATCCTAATTCTATTCCGCTTAAGTTTATTCTCTCTCATATTTTGAATGCAAACATTTTTGAGTAGGTAGGAGTGCTTCTTACTAAAATTTTTATATTCCTTATCTTGAAAAAACTCTGAAAAGTATGTAACCTGGAATTAGGATTTCAAAGGTATCCTTAACATCATCTAAAGGTATCCTTAATATCATCTAAAGGTATCCTTAATATAACACAAATGTATGAAACCTGAAATCAGGTTTTCAAAGATATTGTTAACATCACCTAAATGTATCATTAACATCATCTAAAGATATCCTTAACAAGCGAATTTGGGTGAATTTGAGCACATCCACCAAGGCGCGTGGGAGCGCATATTTGGAGCACGTGAGCGGATCGACCCGGTTACACAGATTTCAAATACATGCAACTGTTGCATAAAAGTATTTGTGAACAAAAATAATTGCGTGAAGCAGACAGAATTGGGAAAAAAGGCCTAGTTATAATAATGTTATAATTTCTCAGATTTGTTTTTGGTCTCTTAGCCTCAATATTCTCTACAGTGTCATTCCCTATGATGCGTGCTACTTATCAACTTTCCAATTTTAATACAATTCCCTAAAGGTTATTTTGTGGGTTGGTCAAGCCACACATCCACCAACCGTTTGCAATAAATTGCAATAAATCAATTAATTTAACCTTTTTTTTTTCTACTTCTTGTCCTATATACTCGATCTATCCATCAGGTTGCTAATAAATGTAATCTTATGTGTCTTTTCTATACAGAAGGACTTGGGTGCCTCGGTGCACGGATCCTGGATCCGTGCCCACCCATCTACCAATATATATATTTTTCTTTTTCTTTTTCTTTTTTTTTTCCCTATCCTCTTCCACTGTGCGCGAGCCCTAATCCATGTTTTTCTTCTTTTTCGTTCTTTCGCGAAGGTTCTTCTCTTCTCTCTCATTTTCTTCTTTCTTCTTCTTCTTCATCTTCTGTGCTTGAGCTTCTTCTCTTCATCTCTTATTTATGAGGTTTGAAGCCTGTTTTCTGTTTGGCCTTGAGATAGAAATCGAAGCCCAGATGCTGGGTATGAGGATCCTTAAACAATCTGCAGATTGAGCCATTCAATTTGTTTTGATTGTCTGGCAAATGATCTGGGGTTTTGAAATCTTGGAGCTTCAAAATCAATGGTAGGTCTTCCATCTCTTCCATCACCGATGATGAGCACGACGAGGAATCTACTTTGACATCTGTGAGTTTGTGTTGAGGAAGAGAAGTGAGATGAAAGAGAATGGGGTTTTGGTGGGGCTAATTGAGTGTTGGAACATTTTTTCTGTTGCTACTCATGACGCCGGCGGCTAATGACTAGTCGACGAAGTTCTCCACCGCCATCGAAACCGTCGTGGAGTTGCTTCTACGGAATGACTTCTTTTCTTCTTCTTTGCACGGAGCGGCTTGGTTTAATCCTCATCCGACTTGTTTTTCATATGTTGGTTTTTAATATATTTGAGTTGTAGCAAACAAGGAAGCAATCAAAGAAAAACGTGTTATTATATTTCTCAATTGTAATTCTAGCTATTTATTCTCAAATTTCGAATGAAATATAATACTATAGTACCTTAAAAGGTATTTATGTAATACTTTTAAGGATACATATGTAAAACCTTAAACTATAAGTTTTAATATCTTAAAGTTTAACCAGTAATACCTTAAAGCTGAATATGTAATATCTTATACTATACTCTAAGCATTAATACCTCAAAGTTAAATATGTAATACTAAAAGGTGCATATGTAATACCAAATATGTAATACGTACCTACTATACTCTAAGCATTAATACCTCATATGTAAATATGTAATACTCAAAGGTGCATATGTAATATCAAATATGCAATACCTCAAAGGTGCATATGTAATACCTTATGCTTTAAGCTTAATACCTTAAAGGTAAATGTGTAATTCCTTAACGGCATGATTGGTATGATGGAATGGAATTGGGTGAGAATGGAATGGACCTAAAAATGGAATGGTGATAGAAAAGGAATGATATAAAACTATTGATTCCTATAATTAGTATCACAAAGGAATATGTTATAAATGAAATAATTCATATGATTTTAATTCATAATTGATAATTATAAATTAACTGTATGATTCTATTATATATTATCTTATTTGTATATATTTACAAATATTGTATATATTTATATTTAGATATGAATTTTATAGCAAAACTAAAATTATATGTATTATATAATACAAATAATTTTATTATCTTTTTTTAATATTTTTATGTTTATTAATTATTTTTATATTATTTATGTATTTATTAATATTATTTTTCTGTTGTTTTGCTCTAGCTATACTTTTATTATATATTAATTTTATATTATTAATTATTATTTTATATTAGTTATAACTTACTAAATATTATTTATAGAATAATAATTTAATTTTGTAATTTGTTATAAAATAAAATAAAATGATAATTGTCAAAATTAATAAAAAAAAAATAGTCGTTCCTTGTAAGCAGAAATACATAATACCAAGAGGATAGGAATGAATGTTCATTCCTATATCCACGGTAATAGTGATTCCTTCGAGAATGGTGATTCTCAATCCTAGAAACATACCATTCGAAGAAATGGAATGAAGATAGGAATGCTGATTCCATTCCCACCACATTCCATCATACTAATCACACCCTAAGAGTATACACATAATACTTGAAGAGTATATATGTAATACCTATCACTGAATCATTTACTATAGAATCAGGTGTGCGTGAGCGCACACCAACTTACATGTGGGCGCACGTGGAGACGGGCCACACGCCGGGTCGGGTTGGGGGCACCTAGAGGCACACAAATTTTTGCCTTTAGAGTGCGACTTCTCTTTCTAAGACTATCTTTATCAACAACCTAATACAACTCAACCTTTTAATCAAATATTCATTTCTCTTTCATCCACATATACAATTTACAACCCAACTCAACTCCAATTTTTTCATATTTTATCAACAACCCAACCTAACATAACTTTTTAATAAATTATTTATTTTTCTTTCATTTATATACACAACTAAAATAATTTGAACCTATTAACATTTTAATTGCAAATTATTTTGAGATTTTTTTAAAAAAATTAGAGACTCATTAAAAATAGAATAATTGAATAGATAAAAAAATATTTTTTCCTCAATTATAATAAGGACATTATTTATACAATTCACTTAAAATAACATGCTAACACAATAACTAAATTAAAATTACAATAGGATGAATATGAAAATGAAAAAAATGCATAAAATATTAAATTACAAATATAAAAGATACAATTGACATAATCAATTATCACTTTGGGAGTTTGAATAATAATTAATATTGTTTGGATACATAGTAAGAAATCATATGAGAAACTAGAAAATTCCAAAATGTAAAAAAAAAAAAAAGAAGAAGAAGATAAATTTGAGATTGAGAGAAAATAGGGAGTTTCAAATTGTGATTCAAAATATGTCAATATTACACTCTACTTATAGATAAAAAAAAAAGATAGGAATTATGAATATTTTTAAAAAATAAAATAAAATAAATATTATATAATTTGTCATGAATTTAAATTATATCTATAAAATTTCAATGCAATCAATTAAAATATGACACTTGACACATGATTTGGTTGTGGGTACCAACCCAACACTCCAACCAGTTGCCCCTCTCATTTTCTTTTCTCTTTTTTTTCTCCTCCTACATTTTTGTCCTTTTCCTCACAACCTAAGACTTGGGTTGTTGATAAACCAAGCCTAAGTATCTTGTAGTAATTAGTGCACTAAAAAAAAGCACTATGATCTTTTTTTTGTTTTATAAGAGTATTTTAATGGCCCTATTTCATTTTTTGTTTCAAGTATTATGATCATCTTTTATATTTTTTAATGAGATCATCTTTAATGACTCTATATCATTTTAAGGTTTTTTGATGTCACATTAGTGCAAGAACATCTAAAATTGAATAAATATTTCACGAACCATTCTATCCAAAAAGTATATGGTCCCACTATCAAATCACTCAAAATCTGTATTAATTTAACTCTATTTATTATGTCATTTTATAATAATAAAAATTCATAATAATTTCAATTGATGTAATTAATTTTAATGTTAAATATATATTTAAATTAATAAAACATAAAATAAGATTGGACACTATATTTATTAAATTTATTGAAAATTATAAGAAATGCCATAAAAATTTAATTAGGTAATGTATTTATAATAATATCTATGTCACTTGAAGCGCTCCATCAATTCTTTTTTTGCTTAATGTAGATGCTTTAAACCATTTGTATTTTTTCTAAAGGGTATAAGAATTGTGACTTTAATACGACACATGTTTTGAATGGTACCTTGGTTGGATGATTGTTGTTGTACCCATCAACAATTTGGATCCACATTTGCCGCAACTTTTCAGAAATACCTACCATCAAATCAATGTCAATATACTACAAGAAAAATGAGTATTTATGATAAAAAATTGTCGCAAAAACCTCAATAATTGCCATAAGTCATAATTTGCGACACATGTTAAATTATTATCACAAAAGTCTTCTTGTAAATAATTTTTTTTCTACGACAACAATATTGTTGCAAATGTATTAGCAACAACAATGTTGTCGCAAATAAGTCATTTTACATTGCTTTTTGTGACAATGTATTGTCAATTTTTATTAACAATTTTTACAACAATTTGTTGTCGCAAAACAAGACTTATTGTGATAACTTTTGTTGTAGTGAAGAATGATATCACAAATACACATTTTCCTTGTAGTGATATCTACCCAACAACTTACAAGAAGCTCATTTTTTCTACATAAGTATGCACTGTCTTTTCAGGAGGCTCAAGAGTGTTTACTTTCACTGCACTTCAAATATCGTCAACAATATTGATATTCTCAAGACCTATTGGAGAGCATTGTGGTGAGAAAAGAGATGGTTTTTGAGAAGTTGGAGTTGGAGTGACTTTGTCTGTGTTGAATCCATCTATAATAAATCTTCTTGATGAGTTTGAAGTTATGGCCGGAGGAAATCCATATAAAAGAGGTGGCATGAAGACAACTTACAGTGGATACATATAATTGGATGGAAAGTTTCAACTTTCAAGAAGTCAACTTTCAAGCTGCATTGACTTTTCCACCGCCTATGCTAGTTCCTAATGCCCATATGTTAGTGGACTTTTTCTATGGTCCAAGTTAAATGATAATATTTGCAACTAAATAATGTTGTAAATTGATAAACATGTTTAAATTATATTTGTCCATGAAGGGAAATGTTTCACTTGTCGGCAAAAACTTGCGTACCCCGGTGCACCGTACCCCCAAATGTATTATTAGTTTGATATTAGTTATACTCATGAAGTGTTATTGATGCATTCATAAGGTATTAGTGGTATATATATTCATAAGAATTAGTTTGGTATTAGTTATATACTCATGAGGTATTATTGGTGCATCCATAAGCTATTAGTGGTGATGTGGTCGAACTAACCACATTCAAACTACCCCGAAGACCCGACCCGGAATTGAAGGCCAATCGGCGTGAACAGAATGAAGAAATAATAAGAGATCGTGTGAGCGAACAGATATGTTCGGCATGCCGAGCGAACTGATCCAAATCGCAAGCAAGAATGTCGAGCTGAGAGGTGAAATGCCGAACTAAGACGGACGAACTAATTCAAATTTGAGATAAGTCCCACGATCGCGAGAATCTTGCCACTTTCCAAGTTTTTAGGAGAAATCCCAACTGCCACATCCCACTCCCAAGAAATCACGTCTCTTTCAGGGAGTATATATATATCATTTATTTTTCTATTTGCACACACAATCACAATTTTTACACATTAAGTATTATCAAAATCGAGAGGAATATTTTGGTGAGATTACTGACTTGAGCGTCGGAGTCCCTTCACCGGGAAAAACCCCCGGTGTTCTTTGTTTTGCAGGTTTTCTCGATCGGAGAATTCCAATCGACGTCGGAGAATTCCAATTTGGCATCGGAGAATTTCGAACGACGTCGGAAAAATAAAGGATCGGAGTTACGACAAATCAATTGGCGCCATCTGTGGGAAAAATTTTCGTAACTTTGAGCATTTAAGACGTAGAGGATTACGAAAATGGTGAATACCAGAGGATCCAGAAGGAGGTTGGATGAAGGAGCACCGTCCGTGCAACAAAACGAGGATCGGAATTCCACACCGGCTAATCCTCCCGGCACTGTCACGTTGACGCCGGAGGAACTCTCAGCTTTGATAGAGGCTGCTGTTCAAAAAGCTTTGGGCAAGCAGAAGGTTGATTCACAACAGGATAACACTGACATGCCTGTTGGAAGGGAACAAGAAGGCGACGGATCTCGAATGGATGAACAGGAAAGCCAATCTGGTCACCCTCGAGGCCAAAAACGAGGACATGACGAACTATCTGAGAGAGTAGATGGTTTACGAAAGGAGCTGCGAGAAGTTCAGCGAACTGTTCGACGGATCCCTCGGAGTTTCAGAGGTAATCCTTTCTCTGAGGAGGTGATGGAAGATGAGTTGCCCGCCTCTTTTCGGCCGGTGAATTTTGAATATGATGGTGCTACAGATCCGTGGGATCATCTATGTAGATTCGACAATACTGCTCTACTGCATCGGTATTCAGATGGTATCAAGTGCAGGGTGTTCGCCACCACCCTCACCAAGGCTGCTCAGACATGGTTCAGTCAGCTGAATGATGGGACTTTACATCAGTTCGCCAGTTCTAGAAAGCAGAGACGATCTACCCAGACATTGTTCGGTGTGAGACAGAAAGGGGATGAAACCCTACGGAACTATGTTAAAAGGTTTACTGCTGCTACCTTAAAAGCTCCTGAGGCTTCGGACGATTTGGTTGTAAGTGCTTTCATCCAAGGGTTGAAAGAAAGGGATCTCCATACTTCGCTGGTTAAGAAGACCCCCAACAATTTTGACGAACTGTTGCAAAGGTCTACCAAGTACATTAACTTGGAGGAGGCAGTTCAAATGAAGAAGGGAGAAACTTCCAGTCGCATGAGCAGAACGCAACATGATCATGAAGCGGCCAGAAGGAGAGAGGGGGGCGAACAGCGAGCAAGATTTGCTCCACCCCCTTTAAGAGAAAATAAGACAGGGCGGAGGTATGAACAGTATACGCCCATGACTATGTCCCCGGGACAGGTGTTGATGGAAATATGGAACCTGCCCCAGTTGAAGTGGCCGTCGACCTGGAGCCCTAATCCGAAGAAACCAGCTACCTTCGGCAACGGTAAATTGTGTCGTTTTCATAATGAATATGGGCATGGAACTGATGAATGTTTACATTTGCGAGATGAACTGGAAAGGCTAATCAGGGAGAACAAGTTAGCTCGCTTTGTTCGTCAGAATCGATCAAACCGCGAGCATCGGAATGATCGAAGAGAGCCAAGACAAGACAGAAGGCAAGAGCAGCAGGAATTACCTCCACCTCCACCGCCCCCAGCGCGAGCTAGGCCCGAACAAGAGGAAAGGCCCACTATTCACATGATCATGGGTGGGCCGACAGACGGAGATTCTAATAGAGCTCGTAAGGCGAGACTCAACTCTGTTAGGCACGAACAGAATACAGTTCATTCTATTTTCGAAGAGGTGGCGATCGAGTTCGGAGTTCACGACCGAGTTGCTATTCAGAGCCCTCAGTTTGATGCTATGGTAATCGTTGCAGAGATAGGGGGTTTCAATGTTGAGAGGGTGTTCGTAGACACAGGAAGTTCGGTGGACATCATATTCATGGACTGTTTCCGAAAAATGAGATCAACAGTGGAGGTAAAACCTGTGGAAACTTCACTTTATGGTTTTGCAGGAGAGTCCGTAACGGTGTATGGTAAAATCCAATTGCCTATGGTCTTGGGAGATGGAGAATGGAGGCAGAATAAAATGATGACCTTTCTTATAGTGGATGCGCCCTCTCAATACAATGTGATTTTGGGTCGACCTTCCTTGAGTTCATATGCCGCTGTTATCTCACCTGCTCATTTGATGATAAAGTTTCCAGTTGAGAATGAAGAAGGGCGAGTGGTTGGAGTAGGAGTTGTTCATGGCGATCAACAAACTGCTCGGCGTTGTTATGTCGCTGCGGTTCGACAATCTGAGTCTCGCAAGCGCCATAGCGAACAGAGGGATGATAGTGATCGCGGAAGGGATAAAAGTCTGAAGAAAGATGCTGACACAAGTACGGTGGAGTTCGCAGAAGGCGAACTAATGAGTGTGAAGTTAATCCCGGAGCTGCCTAGACATTCACTTCGTCTCGGAAGTCAATTGTCGGAACAAACCAGAGAAGAAATTGTGGCTGCTCTTAAAGATAATGTGGATCTGTTCGCCTGGAAACCGGAAGATATGAAGGGTATAAACCCGGAAGTAGCTGTTCATAAGTTGAATATCAAGCCCGATGTTCGACCAGTTAAGCAGAAACTAAGGCATTTCGGGGAACAACAGAATAAAATTATCAAGGAAGAGATTGAGAAGCTACTCGAGATTGGGCACATTGAGGAGATACAGTATCCTCGATGGTTGGCAAACGTTGTGTTAGTCCCGAAGCCAGGAAACAAATGGCGAATGTGTATCGATTTCCGAGATTTGAATAAGGCTTGCCCCAAAGATCATTATCCTCTTCCGCGGATCGATAAACTTGTGGATTCTACTGCCGGATGCGAACTGTTGAGCATGATGGATGCAGCCCAAGGATACCATCAAATCATGTTGCATCCAGAAGATAAACCCAATGTGGCCTTTATTACATCATCAGGTACATATTGTTATACGGTTATGCCATTCGGACTAAAAAATGCAGGAGCTACTTATCAGCGAATGGTGAACGAAGTGTTTAAACACCAACTGGGCTGCAATATGGAAGCATATGTCGATGACATGCTTGTAAAAAGCATACAGGCGAACACTCATGCAGAAGATTTGAGGGAAACGATGGCAACAATCCGAAAACACGGGATGCGATTGAATCCAGCCAAGTGTTCGTTCGGTGTGAAAGCAGGGAAATTTTTGGGGTATATGGTGACGAACAGAGGAATCGAAGTAAACCCCAGCAAAGTCCGAGCTATACAAGAAATGACGCCTCCTCGAACCATTAAAGAAGTACAAACACTAACTGGTCGTATCGTTGCCTTAAGTAGGTTTATATCCAGGTTGGTGGACAGGGGTTTGCCTTTCTTCAAGATTCTAAGAAAGAATGGTCGGTTTAGTTGGGATGTCGAATGTCAGAAAGCGTTCGAAGATTTGAAGGCATTTCTCCTCACACTCCCTTTGTTAAAACAGCCTGTTAAGGGAAGTGTGATGGTCGTTTACTTGGCAGTCGGAGAAGAATCAGTCAGTCTGTTCTTGTTCGAGAGGAAGGTAGGGATCAATTCCCCGTGTACTTTGTTAGTAAAGTTCTACATGGGGCAGAAATCCGCTATACCGAAGTAGAAAAGGTTGCTTATGCCTTAGTCACCACGGCCAGGAGACTGAGACCATATTTTTTGGGTTATGAGATCACGGTGCGAACGAACCATCCGCTGAGTATAGTGTTGGGAAAATCGGATGCATCCGGGAGATTGGTCAAGTGGGCTGTCGAACTGGGACAGTTCGATTTGAAGTATGAGCCGCGAACAGCTATAAAAGGTCAGGCCTTGGCGGATTTTATTCAGGAAACAACCAGGCTACAGGATAAGAAAGAATGGGAAGTTTTCATCGATGGATCCTCGTCTCGCCAGGGCGCAGGAGCAGGGATATTGTTGATCAGCCCCGAAAAAGATGAGTTAGAGTTCGCCATAAAATTTCAATTAAAGGCATCTAACAATGAAGCAGAATATGAAGCTTTTTTGCAGGGTTTGAAAATAGCCGAACAGGCTGGAGCTCGAGATCTGATAGTTAAATCAGATTCATAATTGGTTACACAACAGCTCAAAAACCAATGCGAAGTTAAAGAAGATCGCATGATTTCTTATGTACAGAGAATACGAGAGATGGAGAAACGATTCGAGAAACTGCAGATCGAACAAATACCTCGGAGTGAAAATCAGAAGGCAGATCATCTGGCTAAAATTGGGAGTTCGCTGCAGGACTGTTCGCAGAGGCGTATTACAGTCATGGGAATAGGAAAGGAAAATGAGGTGATGAATATTGATTTGGCCGAACAAGACTGGAGAACACCTTTCTTGAAATTTTTAGGAGGAATCAGAGATGGATTAGCAAAAGACCTCGAGAAATTGGAGAAACAAGCTCGGTTCTATTACATGTCAGATGGGGTATTGTATCGAAAAACTTTCCTACCAACAGATGCCAGATGCTTATCTGAAGAAGAGGGGCTTAAGGTCTTAAAGGAAGCTCACGAAGGAGGATGTGCCGAACATGCGGGAGCTCGAGCATTGGCTCGAAAGGTCGCACGAGCTGGTTTCTACTGGCCTACGATGAAGAATGACGCTGAAGAGCTAGTTCGGAAATGCAATGCCTGTCAGAAACATGGTTGGCGAATTCACACGCCTGCAACAGATATGCTTACGGTATGTTCGCCTTGCCCTTTTGCTAGATGGGGAATTGACATAGTTGGTCCACTTGTTAAAACTAGGGGAAACAAGCAGTTCTTGGTGGTTGCTGTGGATTACTTGACTAAGTGGGTGGAAGCCGAACCCTTGGTTAAGATCGCCGAACCTGATATGATCCACTTCATATGGAAGAATATTTGTTGCAGATTCGGCTTGCCCAGGATTTTAGTGTCAGATAATGGAGCCCAATTCAGAGGCAAAAAGATTACAGGATGGTGTAAAGAGATGAAAATTTTACAAGTGTTTACTCCAGTGGCTCATCCTCAAGCAAATGGGCAAGTCGAAGTGGTTAATCGAATCATCCTAGATGGAATCAAGAAACGATTGGAATTTGAGAAATCGAACTGGATGGACGAACTGCCATCAGTTTCGTGGGCATATCGAACTTCACCCAGATCGACTACGGGGGAAACTCCTTTCAGCTTGGCATTTGGCATGGAAGCAGTAGTCCCAGCTGAAATTCAAGGGGAAGCTCTACGAATCACTAACTTCGATCCACAGCAAAATGAAGAATTAATTCGAACCGATTTGTTGTTTCTGGAAGAAATTCGAGATGAAGCCAGAGTTCGCCATGAGTTATACAAGAGACGTATTCAGGCAGCCTTCAACAGAAAAGTTCAGAAAAGAGAGTTTCAAGTAGGGGACTTGGTTTTAAGGCAATCGGAAACCTTGTTGGAGATCGGAAAGCTTGATGCCATTTGGGAAGGACCATACACTGTTACAAGAATCTTACCAAGTGGATCCTATGAGCTCGCTGATGAACATGGAAAGGAACTACCCAGACCTTGGCACATCAATCACTTGAAGAAATTTTACACTTGAAGTCTCAAATCTCAGTATGTTGTTTTTTATTTTTTAAGTTGTTGCTTTTATGAATAATAGATATTTTTCTGCTCCATGGACGTAGGTCGATTTGACCGAACCACGTTAAATCCTTGAGTCTTTTTATGTCGATTTACTTAACTATATTACGAAACACAACTATATCGCGGAGCGAACTGACAGTTCCCCCGAAACTCACCGATTAAGCATGACGAAGAGGTTCCCTCGGAACTCATCGATTAAGCACCTTGAAGAAGTTCCCTCGGAACTCGTCGATTAAGCACCTTGAAGTAGTTCCCTCGGAACTCAATGATTAAGCACGAAGTAGTTCCCTCGGAACTCAATGATTAAGCACGAAGTAGTTCCCTCGGAACTCAATGATTAAGCACGCAGTAGTTCTCTCGGAATTCAATGATTCAGCACGGAAAGTTCCTTTGGATCTTAATGACTAAGCATGTTAAAGTTCCCTCGGAACTCATGAATCGAGCATACTGAAGAAGTTCCCTCGGAACTTACTGATTAAGCGAACTCAGTGTTTGCCGCAAATTGAAGAAGTTCTATTGAGCTTAATGACTGGATGAAGTAAAGCGAGAAAGTTCTATCGAACTCAATGATTGATGCAAATTAAAGAAGTTCCATCGAACTTAAGGATTAAGCGAAGTGACGGGAACTCTTTCAAGATTCACTAAGTAAGTATTTGATTTGTTACTTGGTAGATATTTATTTGAATGTTAGTAATTGAATAAAATAAAGATAACATCGAGATTGACGAACTACATTTGATTAAAAAAGATAATTCATTACAAAACGATTACAAAAATTCTTGAAGAAAAAAGTACAAGTGTGAAAAAATTACAAGGAAGGAACAATCAAGTGCGATCAGGAGAGGGAGTAAGTTCGATATTCGCTGGCTCAAGGGGTTCGAACATATCAGCCGGAAGAGGCGGAGTTGGACTTCGGGGAGTTTCGGCAGAAGGATTGAAGTCAGGAGGAGGAGGTGACGAACTTGGGCTAGGATGGCCGAGCTGGTTGTCCGGAAGGACTTCCTTTATCGCCTCTTCAAGGTAACCCGACCACCATTTTTCGGTGTTTATGTCGCCATTCGGGTCGCCACGCCAACCAGGCGGAACCGAGTGAGTCCGCATCACTTCCTGGGCTAGCTCGTTCACGTCGAACCGAACTGCCTCCCCTGCTCGCTCCTGGCAGAGCCGAACTCCCTCCTTGAAGTAAGTTACGGCCATAGGAGCCGCCTTGGACAGGAAAAGAAGGGAGTCCCAAAGGCGGAAAATGAGCCTTTCTCGGAACTCTTCCGACAGCAGCTTCATCTCCGGGCTCCGAGCGAACTGGTAGAAGCCATTTTGATACATGACTTCTCCAAATTCAGCTCGGGACCTCTCGGCCTCTTCGAGCCTTCTTTATGCCTCTTCAAGCTTCTCCTGCAAGCTGCGATTCTCAGCTTGTGCGTTTGAGAGGGCAGTTTGCTGCTCCACGGTGAACTGCTCCTTAGTCAGTAGAAGCTCTTCCTTTTTTGCCACCTCGGAGCGAGCGACGGCTAGCTCCAGTTCTCTCTCTTCCAGCTGAGCGGATAGGTTTTCAGTTTTGCTGGCATGTTCGCTCAGATCGCTCTCCAAGGTATGCTTCTCTTGGAGAGTATTCCTCAACCTATCCCGCCGTCGAAAGGCTCTTTCACCCATGGCCTCGAAGCGCTTGGCCAAGCTGGCAAACCGAGAGAGGTCCTCCTCGAACTCCTTCCTCTGACGGTCTTCCTCCCCTTTCGCCTCCCCCTTTGCCACTGTTTTGCCCGACTTGACTAAGGCTCTAGCCTGCTCGGGCTCCACTTCAGTTCGCGCTACCTCTTTCGAGGTGCCCTCCTCAGTTCGTTGTTTTTTGGAGGGTGCCTTCTTTTGCGAGCTGGAAGGCGCCTTTTTCTTCCGTCGAAGAGGAACATCTTCGACTGGTTCCGAGGTGGGGATGGCAACCTCGGTGGCAATGCGAGCAGGGTCGTCCTCGGCCAAGTCAAGGCTGGCTCCTGGCGCCAGTTCGTTCAATCGTCGCTCTTCCTTCTCGCGGAAGGCCGCCGCTTGATGGCTGTTCACCGCATCATCCGCTGGTGAGAAGGTAGCCGACGCTCCGGAATCGAGAATGAAAAAGTTATTCATTTCTCTATCTGCAACATAAAACACGAACAGTTAGTGTACACACAGGATCGATACGTTTCAAAAAGACAGGAAGATAAAGAAAAATTTTCAAGCAACCTAAATTGAACTTGCTGGAAACCGGAGTGTTCGGATAAAACCCCCAAAAGGCCAACAATGGTTCGCATGAACTCATGCGAATAATGTCGAACATCCCTCCCCGAAACAGCCTGGCCAAAGAAGCAAGTTCGAAGTCCCTTGCGGGAGCAGGCTCGTTGAGGTTCGAACTCTCAACCCAAGGGCGAGATCGGAAGGTGTTATTATTGGGGGCACGAATAAAAAAATAGTATTTTTCCCAGGAGCTGATTTTTTCATCTCCTGGGGACAAAAATAGAGCTCGTTTTTGTCCGCTTCTAGGGCTCAAATAGAAGCGGAAAGGGTTTGTGCGTTTTAGAACAAAGCACGAACGAAATTGTTCGGCAGTCGGTTCGACCCCCATCCACTTGCACACCATATATAAAGCTACGATGTAGCTTATAGAGTTCGGGTGCAATTGGTTGGGGCATACCCCGAAAGCCGAACCGATCTCAAGAATAAAAGGGTGAATAGGAGGAGTTAAACCTACGCTCACGTGTCTCAAAAACCACGTGTAGCACCCGGGGGGAGCCCGATGAGGTCGATCATCGGGACCGGGAATGATTATAGAGTAGCCCGCTGCTGTTATGAGCGAACTGAGAAGAATAGTGTGTGTTGGGGTGGCTTTGGTGGCAGAGAAAACGTTTTGGACAGTTTTTTTGCGAGATCGAGTAGGAGGAGAGGAAAGTGTTTTTCGGCCAGAAGAAGAAGCTTTGGGAACGGGCGAATCAGAGGTAGTTCGTAGAGGAAATTCCTCAAAACCCTCCTCGGATTCACTCTCGTCCCTTAGGATATGTAAAGAAGAAGAAGCCATGAATGTGAAACAAAGAAGAAGAGAAGTACCTGGGTTTTGATTTTGGGGTGAAACTTTGAAAATTTCGAAGGAGGAGAATTCTTGCTTAAGAAAAGAGGAGTGAATTTTTGCAGAAGAGGTTTTGCGAAAATGAAGAAGGGGTATATATAGGCGAAAATCCTTGATTTTGGGGGGAAATCGAAAAGTCACAAGATCTCAGCCGTCGGAGCAGTTCGATCCAACGGCGAAGGCGAAAAGTCGCAAATCCGACCGTTAGATGCAGTTCGATCCAACGGTAGATACGAAAGGATGCGTCTAAGACACGGAGATGATCTCATTCGTTGGATACAGTTCGATCCAACGGCGGCAACAAGTTAAATCTTATCCGTTGGATGCAGATCGATCGAAGGGCGAACACGAAAAGGTGCTTTAAGGATGCAGAAACGATCTTAGCCGTGGGATGCAGTTCGATCCGACGGTGAGAATCAGTTGGCGCCTAGGGATTAACATAAACTGACAAGTCTGATCTTAGCCGTCAGATGTAGTTCGATCGAACGGCAAAGACGAAAAGGCGCCTCGGGATGGAGGAAAACATCGCAGGCGGATGATGGATGGGACACGATGCTTCTTGAAGAAGCTTCATAGTTGGCAACAATGCGAACTGTGTTATTGCATGAGCACAGTTCGCACTCTAAAGGGGGGAGTACTGATGTGGTCGAACTAACCACATTCAAACTACCCCGAAGACCCGACCCGGAATTGAAGGCCAATCGGCGCGAACAGAATGAAGAAATAATAAGAGATCGTGTGAGCGAACAGATATGTTCGGCATGCCGAGCGAACTGATCCAAATCGCAGGCAAGAATGTCGAGCTGAGAGGTGAAATGCCGAACTAAGACGGATGAACTAATTCAAATTTGAGATAACTCCCACGATCGCGAGAATCTCGCCACTTTCCAAGTTTTTAGGAGAAATCCCAACTGCCACATCCCACTCCCAAGAAATCACGTCTCTTTCAGGGAGTATATATATATCTTTTATTTTTCTATTTGCACACACAATCACAATTTTTACACATTAAGTATTATCAAAATCGAGAGGAATATTTTGGTGAGATTACTGACTTGAGCGTCGGAGTCCCTTCACCGGGAAAAACCCCCGGTGTTCTTTGTTTTGCAGGTTTTCTCGATCGGAGAATTCCAATCGACGTCGGAGAATTCCAATTTGGCATCAGAGAATTTCGAACGACGCCGGAAAAATAAAGGATCGGAGTTACGACAAATCAAGTGGTATATCCCTGAAGGTATTAGTGGTATACTCATAAGGTATTGGTTGTATCACGTGTATAACTGAAATATATGTTTTAGTGATGGTATTATTCAAGGTATTACTTGTTACATATTAAGTATTAACCTATTACTTAAAGGTATATTACAATAAGAGTTTGGGGCACGGTGCCCCAGAGAGATGGACATGTGCCTTTGAAGTGTCATAACTTAAAACATATAGAACAGAAACAGGGTGAGATTCATTTTAGATAGGAATTGTTTAAAAAGTTGAGCATCAGGAAGCATAATCTGAACATCAAGGGTAACTTCATAAAAGCATAAACTTCAATTACAATGCGACCACAAGTTCTTTTTTTACCACGAGTCAATTTATCAATGCAAACAGGTTTCCTAATTTTTGATGCAATTTTGCTAAAAACATTGTTATGCTAAAACCTAAAAGGTTGATTTGGGAGTTTAATTAATTAGCAATGTTATCCATATCAAAAAATGACACCATTTGTAATTATATTAAGTAACACTGATTTTCCATTGCAAAAAAACTGGCCTTGTTTGAAATTTCTCTCACAATCAGCCTCTTCTTTGAATCGAAAGATAACACAGCTTTTAATATCCAAACTAAATTCACCTTTAACATTCCACAAAGCAATGAACTGCTTAATATGTTCAATATCAGGCCATCAAAACGACACAGTAAGCAATGCCCCAATTATTTTTTCACATCACACACATCATGCATGTTTTTCTAACATAATAATATCATCGGAAAGAGAGTAAAGGTTTCAGTTTATGAGAAATAGATTCACTTTAATTTAAAACTCTAAGGAAAATGAGTCTTCTTCTCCCAAGGATCTAGAGTCTCTCTAAAATCTGCACAACCTGCAATATTAGAAAATACCTAATTATTATTTATAAGTTGTTAATTTGTTGTTCAAACTGTTAAAATATCACATAATATATTATAAATATTTTGATTAAGTATCACATGAATTCTAAATCAGCACAGCTATGCAAACAAGTTACTTGTATATACTCATATTAGTTATGTTTTAGGTATTAATAGTGTTAGATCGATCAATCAGAGGATATAAATTATTGATCAATTGCTTCAGTAATTCCAATTAAATTAAGAGTGCAATCTCGTACTTATAGTAGAGTTGAACGAGATTAATAATTTAATTTGATTGATTAAGAGTTAATTGAGTCAAAATTAATTTATTGGAGCTTAATTTAATTGGGTCCGATTGGGTCCCTTCGGTGGCTCTAATATGAATTTAATATATTATGATAAATACTGCAGTATAATTGAGGTTGTTGGACTATCCAGATAAAAATATCAGTTAAAAGATATTTATGAGATAAATATTTAACTGATAAGATTTTATCTGGTTCTATTTGGACAAGTATATGTGGTTCTGTTTCTATCCGGAACAGAACGTGGGAAGTATTCGCGGTTCTTTTTCTATCCGGATTAGAACGTGCTATCATGAATAGAACGTGATTCCTATCCGGAACAGAAAACAGTTTCTTTTCTGCTTATAAGACGCGTTCACAACAAACGTGCCCACACACGTTGAGACTGCAGAGAAAATTCTAGAGAACACCGGAGAAGACTTGAGGGTTTGAAGCTGAGTTTACAAGGGTAGATTACTTGGACAGGTAGAAGCGTAGTGTTCTTAGACACGCTTCAAAAGGTATCTCTTGAACCTTCTTCTTCTGTTAAATTAATTCATCATGTTAGATTACACTTGATAATCAATCCTATGACGAGATTTCTGATTTTTTAAATCAGATGGAAATTCTCAGAGGTCTTCCCAACAAGTGGTATCAGAGCCATATGTTTTGATATTATTTTGTGTATTCTTTGATGAATTAATTTAGTTTATGCATGTTATCATGAGTGGTGTTAGTGTATGATTTTCTTTTTTGTTATGGATGAATGGTTTATATTGGTGAACAATTTATGGCTTAGTTTTGATACAAATTGTATTTTGTATATTTCGAGTCTGTAAACAAGGGGGTGGATTGCGTCTCCATAATTTCCCCTTGTTAGATTTGTAGTGGGATATGAGATACTTTTTTTGTTGTTTTTTTTCCTTTGTTTTTCCCATTTACTGTGATGAAGAAGACACAGAAGACTTCTCTGCATATTCACGACGGTGACTGACTTCTAGTGTTATCAAAAATAAATAAATAAATAAATAAAAATTAGGGCCCAATTTTTTTTGCCTCATGGCCTGGCCTTGTTATGCCATTCAGAAAATGGGGCAGGATGGTTTGGGCTCCTGGTTCAAATTGGGCCAGGATGGTTTGGATTGCTGGATATGAGAATCTGGATTAAAAGATATTACAAACATGCTTTTGAAGAATTGGGCTGGCTTGTGGCCCAAATTGGTTTTCATTTGTTTGTAATTTTGTGTCTAGGCCATAAGATTTGTTCTTATTTTATTTTATTGCATGAGATGCTTTATGTATTTTAATTGTCATTCATATAACATGTCATATAGAAATCGCATGAACACCGCTCTAGGATTTTAAATTATCATGCATACTATGATTGATATTTGAGCTATTTTAAGAGTTAAAATGGTTGGACTAATATCAATTTATTAAAACCCAATTTTAACAAAATATTAAGTGTGTGAAGGCTCTTTTTATTAGCCCGTGGCTTCCCTTATTAGCTCATAAGTAAGAATTTATGTACACCTTGTGCCAATTTATTTGGTTTCCCTATAGAAGGGTTGCATTGTTTCGGTTACTTGATTGAGCCCAATAATGGTAATTGATTTTCAAATTGATTAAGTATGTTTATCCTATAGATTTCATACTTGATTAAAAGATTTGAAAATTCATTAATATAAGGGTTATACACTTAAATCGAAATATTGAGAGGACTTCCTATAGAATATCCAATCAATATTATTGATGGCCAAAATAATGTGATACTAGATCAACATAGTATGAGATGCGAAATGTTTGATTTAGTGGGAGAGTCCAAGCCTAGCCATAAATCAACATTTACTTCTCCTATATAGGGGTATGTTATGATTTTGGGGTTTTAGGTGGTAATCACATAAAGTAGTTTTGGGTCTACTTGATTTGTTTTCTTTATTGCTTTCTATCATTATATATGCTCATAAATTTTAATTTATTTAATTTCAAAAAATGTCTGCAAACGCTTTGTCTTTGATATTGAATAAGAACCAACTAGTGGGAGAAAATTACATTGACTGGAAACGCAATCTTATGATTGTTCTCACTGCTGAGAAGTTCAAATTTGTGCTAACTGAACCTTGTCCCGAAATCCCTACTGATGAGTCCACTGATTCATATAGGGAGGCTTATGATAAGTGGATTCATGCTGATGACATGGCTCGTTGCTTCATTTTGGGTTCCATCTCAAATGTGTTGCAACAAAAACATCAGTTCATGAGGACATCGACTGAAATCATGGAAAGTCTCCAAGAAATGTTTGCACATCAAGGACGTCAAGCATGTCAGGCTGCTATTAGGAACATTATGAACCTGCGTATGAAACCTGGGACGTCCGTGAGAGACCATATGCTTACGCTAATTGGTCATTTCAACGTGGCTGAGGTTTTGGGAGCTGAGATCAGTGCGGAGACTCAAGTTGACATGGCTTTAGAGACTCTTCCTGAGATGTTCTCATAATTCAAAGTTACCTATAACATGAATAAGTTGAACATGTCCTTGACCGAGCTGATGAAAGAGCTTCAAAACGCTGAAAGTGTTCTTAAAGTCCAAAATGGTGATGCTTTCGTTGTTGCTTCTGCTGGACTGTCCTCAACCAAACCGAAAGGTAATGGTGGAAAAAGGAAGAAGTCTAACAAGAAGGGTCCACAACAAGTAGCAAAGAAGCCTAAAACTCAAGAGAAATCATATGGGAAACCAAAAGGAAAGTGTTTTGAATGCGGGGAAAAGGGTCATTGGAAGAGAAACTGCCCGGTTTACCTAGTAAAGAAACAAGGAAAGGGTGAGTTATCTTTTATTGAGTCTTGTTTAGTGGTTGATTCTACAGATACTTGGATAGTAGATTCTGGAGCCACTAACCATGTTTGCAATACTTTGCAGAGGTTCCAAGTAACCAGAAAGCTTAATAAAGGGGATCATTCTTTGAGGGTTGGCACAGGGGCTGTGGTATCTGCAAAAGCTGTCGGGAATGTTTATCTTTATTTTTCGAATAAGAAACATTTGGTTTTAAGTAATTGTTATTATGTCCCAGACATTACTAGAAATTTGATTTATGTTGCTTTGTTATTTAAACAAGGATATCATGTTCATTTTTCTTCAATGGCGGTTGATATTTCTTTTAATAAAGCTATTGTCTGTAAGGGGCATTTGGATAATGATTTGTATATCTTAAAACCAACCGAAAACTTTCTATATCACACATCAAAACACATAAAGTTATCTCCAACTAATGAGACTTACTTGTGGCACCTAAGACTTGGTCATATTAATCTTAATAGGATTCAAAGGCTAGTAAGGGAAGGTCCTTTAACTGATTTAAAGGTAGAACCTTTGCCCGTATGTGAATCTTGTTTGGAGGGTAAAATGACTAAGAGGTCTTTTAAGTCTCAAGGACTTAGAGCCAAAGAAATCTTGGAATTGGTACATTATGATGTATGTGGACCAATTAAAGTTCAAGCTAGAGGTGGATATGAGTACTTCATCACCTTTATTGATGACTACTCAAGATACGGTTATGTTTATCTAATGGTCCGCAAGTCTGAGATACTTGAAAAATTCAAGGAATTTAGACTGGAAGCGGAAAAACAATTAGATAAGAACATAAAAACACTTCAATCAGATCGAGGTGGTGAGTATCTATCTAGCGACTTTAGAGCATATTTGACAGAGAATGAGATTTTATCTCAATTGAGTGCACTAAGTACTCCACAACAGAATGGTGTCTCGGAAAGGAGAAACAGGACCTTGTTAGACATGGTCAGATCTATGCTGAGCTTCTCAAACCTTAGTGCTTCTTTTTTGGGGATATGCACTACAAACGGCGATGTATGTATTGAATCTAGTTCCGTCTAAGTCTATACCTAAGACACCCCTCGAATTGTGGAATGGGCGTAAGCTTAATCTAAGACATACTCAGATATGGGGGTGTCCAACATACGTGCTCAAAGGTAAGACAGATAAGATGGAATCAAGATCAGAATTATGTATGTTTGTAGGATACCCTAAAGGAACAAGAGGTTACTACTTCTATAGTCCTCAAGACAAGAAGGTATTTGTAAGTACAAATGCGACCTTCTTAGAGGACAAATACATAGAAGAGAATGAATCCAAGAATAGAGTTCTTTTGGAAAATGTGAAGGAAGATATTCCTAGTTCATCAAATCCAGAGATCCGCATTGAACCTATTCATTCTGAATTCATAAGTCTACCACCATCAGCTATTGGATCCAGTGGGAGACACATAGAGGTTCCACCTCTAGTGTTAACTGGTTCTCCAATTAATGAGGTAGTAGAAGATCATGATCCTATTATTCATTCGACTTTAGGTGTAGAAATGGATATCGAAGGACATGGAGAACAAGAACAACCTCCAGTTATCGAGGAACCTATAGCGATTAGACGAAGTAAAAGAGTCGTTAGACGACCTTCTAGATTCTTGCTCTATGAAGAGTCTTTTGAGGCAGTCTCCATTGAGCAAGAGGAAGATCCCACTTCGTTTAGGGAGGTTATAGAAGATGTAGACGCTAATCATTGGAGGAGTGCCATGGATTCAGAAATGAATTCCATGTACACTAACTCTGTCTGGGATCTTGTAGATAAGCCTGAAGGGGTAAAACCCATTGGGTGCAAATGGATCTACAAGAGAAAGAGAGGAATAGATGGAAAAGTGGAGACTTTTAAAGCTAGATTGGTTGCCAAGGGTTATACCCAAAGAGAAGGGATCGATTATGAAGAAACCTTTTCACCGGTAGCCATGCTAAAGTCTATTCGCATTCTCTTATCCATTGCAGCTCATTTTGACTATGAGGTGTGGCAAATGGATGTCAAGACAGCTTTCCTTAATGGAAATCTTGATTAGAGCATCTATATGATGCAACCAGAGAGTTTTATCCAAAATGGTCAAGAGCATAAAGTATGCAAACTGAAAAGGTCCACTTATGGACTGAAGCAGGCGTCTAGGACCTGGAATATTAGATTTGATCAAGCAATTAAAACTTGCGATTTTGATCAAAATCATAAAGAGCCTTGTGTCTATAAAAAGATTGAAGGCAAGAATGTAGTTTTTCTTGTGTTGTATGTGGATGACATCCTACTTATTGGTAATAACGTGGGACTGTTAACATCAACAAAACACTGGTTGGCACAACAGTTTGATATGAAGGACTTGGGAGAAGCAAACTATGTTTTAGGAATCCAAATCTTACGAGATAGGAAAAATAGGATGATTGCTTTATCCCAAGCTTCATACATTGAAAATATATTAGTGAGGTTTGCCATGCAGAATTCCAAGAAAGGTCTGACCCCCTTCAGACATGGAATCCACCTGTCACAGGAGCAATCTCCAAAAACTCCTAGTGAGGTGTAATACATGAAACGAGTTCCTTATGCATCTGTTGTAGGAAGTCTCATGTATGCAATGGTATGTACCAGACCAGATATTTGTTATGTTGTTGGTATGGTCAATAGATATCAGTCAAATCCAGGACCTGAACACTGGATTGTTGTAAAACATATTCTCAAGTATCTTCGGAGAACAAGAGATTATATGTTGGTATACACAACATCAGATTTAATGCTGGTAGGATATACTGATTCTGATTTTCAAGCTGATAGAGATTCTCGAAAATCTACATCAGGGTCATTATTCACTTTTGGTGGCGGAGCTGTTGTTTGGAGGAGTGTAAAACAATCATGTATTGCTAATTCCACAATGGAGGCTGAGTATGTGGCTGCTTGCGAAGCAGCCAAAGAAGCTGTATGGCTCAGAAATTTTTTGTTAAGCCTCGATGTGGTTCCTTCTGCGTCACATTCCATTACACTGTTTTGTGACAATAGTGGAGCAATGGCAAATGTAAAAGAGCCTAGAAACCATAAGCGTGGAAAACACATTGAGCGGAAGTATCACCTTGTAAGGGATATAGTTCAACGAGGAGAAGTGTCGGTGTGCAAGATTGCAACTGCAGATAATCTTGCTGACCCCTTATCCAGTGGTGTCTTTGAGGGTCATATTAGGAACATGGGTATACTAGACATGTCCCATTTACTCTAGGGCAAGTGGGAGAGATATGTTGTTAGTATATTTGCTTTATGCCCTTGAGTAAATTCATTGTCTTTCATATCAGACATTTTGAAATAAAATGATTTGTTCTATTTTGTTTGAGCATTGCATATGTCCATGGATTGTAGATATTTTTAAATTGAGTGCTTAAGTTGTTAAGCATAGAAAGATTCAATTTATTATTCAATCCATAAAAATTTTGTCCGTGATCAGTAAATAAATTGGGCAATTTATTTTGATTAGATCATCTCAATTTTATTGAAATTTGTCTTTGACTTGGTAATGAAATTGAGGATATACAAATGGTGTATTGGACGGGATCATATGAATTCAAAATTGTATTTGACCATACGATTTAATTCATTGATTGACGTATGTATTACCTTAATCTTGAGGAAGTAGTGTAACTTTGTTACTAGCTTGAAGTTCTTTAAGATGCTAATGGGTGAGGTCATTTTATTGATCAATATCTCAGTGTCTTGGGAATTAAAGTGAAAAATGAAGAACATATACTTGCAATATCAAACACCTTCACCTATTTAAAAGGCATGATCATGGTCTCATTGGTTTTTCTATTGATAGCAAATCTGAGCTCAGTATTCAACTTTTGTTTAATCAAATTGTGTGATGTGATCACACGGGACTACCAGATAGAAATTGAGATGTGAGACTGATGAATGTTGGAATAATGGCATATTGGTCATGGTAGTCTATTCCAATTTCTAATTGATCGAAGGGGGTAATATGTTGGATCGATCAATCAGAGGATATAAATTATTGATCAATTGCTTCAGTAATTCCAATTAAATTAAGAGTGCAATCTCGTACTTATAGTGGAGTTGAACGAGATTAATAATTTAATTTGACTGATTAAGAGTTAATTGAGTCAAAAGTAATTTATTGGAGCTTAATTTAATTGGGTCCGATTGGGTCCCTTCGGTGGCTCTAATATGAATTTAATATATTATGATAAATACTGCAGTATAATTGAGGTTGTTGGACTATCCAGATAAAAATATCAGTTAAAAGATATTTATGAGATAAATATTTAACTGATAAGATTTTATCTGGTTCTATCCGGAAAAGTATATGTGGTTCTATTTCTATCCGGAACAGAACGTGGGAAGTATCCGCGGTTCTTTTTCTATCCGGATTAGAATGTGCTATCATGACTAGAACGTGATTTCTATCCAGAACAGAAAACAGTTTCTTTTTTGCTTATAAGACGCGTTCACAACAAACATGCCCACACACGTTGAGACTGCAGAGAAAATTCTAGAGAACACCGGAGAAGACTTGAGGGTTTGAAGCTGAGTTTACAAGGGCAGATTACTTGGACAGGTAGAAGCGGAAGCCGAGTTTACAAGGGCAGATTACTTGGACAGGTAGAAGCGTAGTGTTCTTAGACACGCTTCAAAAGGTATCTCTTGAACCTTCTTCTTCTATTAAATTAATTCATCATGTTAGATTACACTTGATAATCAATCCTATGACGAGATTTCTGATTTTTTAAATCAGATGGAAATTCTCAGAGGTCTTCCGAACAAATAGTTGTATATAGCAACATTTCATGACAATTTGAATTTTGTTTGTTATTATCTAGATCGATGGGAACTCTAGTACCTCGAAACCCTACTGTACCTGTTAATAGCAATCATGCTAATTGTGGCTCAAACCATGCACACTTAGCAGAGGTCAAGGTAACATGTGGGTGTCTAGTCTACAAGAAATTACTAAATTACCAACGGATTCAAGTTGTTGGTAACTTTGAAAATCCGTTGGTAAATAATTATACCAACAGATTAATGACAGCAGTGAAGTTGTTGGTAAAGTGCTTGTTGGAAACTTTTACCAACACAATAACTTGATATGTTGGTAAATTACAAACAAAATGTCAACGGAAAAAAAAAAGGTCGTTTCTAATTTACCAACCAATTTGTCACGGAAGAAATCATTAGTAAACGTGAAGTCGTTGCTAAACTGTAGTCTAGATTGTGTTGGTAATTTGTATGAATTCACCAACAATTTGAAATTTGTTTGTAATTAGCGACAAAAGTTGGTTGGTAAGTTGTTAGTAAAATACCAACGATTGGTTGATAATCGATTTGTAAAATACCAATGAGTTAAAAAGTTGTTGGTAATATATGTTAGTAGTCTGTTGTCAATTTACCAATGATTAATAATTTTGTTTGTAACAATTGATATGGGTTGGATGGTAAGTAGTCTATAAAATACCAACAGATTTAAAAGTTGTTTGTAAGACTTGATTGGTAATTCATTAGCAATTTACCAATGAGTTGAAAATTTATTGTAATTTACTAACAAATAAAAAGTTAAATCTATTGTTAATCCATAATGATACGTTGACATATTTGTATGGAGAAATTAAAATAGATAATTTACTTGAAAGAAACAATTAATCTCACCAAATTCATACGCAAAGTAATGTCTAATAATTAATATCTCCTAAACAATATTTGATAGTCCAATAAGTGGTACCTAACAAGTTAGTAACATATGATACCTAGTAGAGAAAGTTTGAATTTTCCTAGCATATACTTAACCACATAAGATGCTAATAAAATTTAAAGATTGTAATTCCTTTCAAATGTCATCTTCATCATGATCAAGATCATCTGCATACTTATCATCAGTTAGTTGTGGATCAACGTGAGAAATTGAGGAACCACCACCTCTTGAAAACCTTTTCATGAGATCCTCCATCTCCTTTTGCTATTGCCTCCATTCCAACTCCATTTGCTCTTGACGTTGCCTTATTCGGTTCTCCATTTCCTCTTGTCAAATATATTTGGATATCAAATTATATTTCTTTGATATAAAATCAATTAGATATATGATTGTTTACTTTTTTTTCTTAGTAGAGGTAGGATTGTGCACGAGTCTCGATAATTACCAAAATCGAACCAAAAAAGGGGACCAAAAAGGTTTCGAATTGAAAATCTCCGTTGATTTTGTCAATTTTGTATTTAATTAGTTAATTTATCGATATAATAACTAATATAATATTAATATATAGTGAATAATTGATAAATATTATTGAGAAAAAACCAATATCACAAAATGTCAATATTATATTAATATAATATCACAAAATATTATCGAATCGAATAAAAATAATAATAAAATTATCAAATACGATTTAATATTATATAATATCAAAATATTGATATTGTATCAATATAATATCGACAATTTGTGATATTTGTATTGTCTCAATAATATTAATCAATTATCCGATAGTATTTTGCGATATTAATTTTAAAATTAATGATTAAAAAATATATTTGGATATCAAATTATATTTCTTTGATATAGGTAGGGTTGTGCATGGGTCTCGATAATTACCAAAATCGAACCAAAAAACGGACCAAAAAGGTTTCGAATCGAAAATCTCCGTTGAATTTTTTTTTTTTTTTTTACTTTCTCCCAACTGAATTGAACCAAATTTCCTTTTGCTTTGGTTCTTCTGGAGAATTTTCAATCTTTTAATCAAGATTGAAAGGAATTGGGATCGATCGAAACTAAATTGGATCGAATGAAGAATCGGTTTCAAATTGTTATGCATATGTCATTTATTTTTATATATCTTAAGAGTAGGTCTTATGTGAGACCGTCTCACGGATCTTTTTTCGTGAGACGGGTTAACCTATAACCCACACTTACCAATTGATATGGAAATATGTGGATATGAGTTCAATTCATAGGTAAGAAGGATCTGTCTCACAGAAACTATCCGTGAGACCGTCTCACATGAGTTTTTGTGATATCTTAATATAATTACATAATTGAATGAGTTAATCTATACTATATTTAAAACAGGAAAAATTTGACATATTTACTGATTTGTCACTCAATTGTAAAATTGGACATAATATTGATTTGTCATTAACCAATAGAAAAATTATGGGAAAAGAAAACTAAAAAACTTTGAGAATCTTATAGAACAACCTTCATATATATTTTAAATATAATAAGTACTCTTTTAATTTAATATAGAGGTAAAATGAAATCGAGGAAATTATTTTGGATGGTATTATTATATGATTATGTCTTAATGATATAATTAAAAAAATTGAAAATAATGAAATTTAAACATTGTCAAAAATTTAAAAATTTGAAAATTATTCTATTATTTTAATATATAAATGTGAAAAATAGGTCTAAAGCTAAATTTCATTTTACGAAGAGCTGTAAAATGTTTAAAAGCTATTATAAAATTATTAAAAATAATAATTAAATTTGAAAGTAAAACTAATAATAATCTAATAATGTTGTGAGGTTAATCTAAAAAAAGTCCACAAATAACATTTAAAAATAAATCCAAACATGTATGCAATACTAATTGTGTAAGATATAACGGTAAGAAAAAATATTTTAAAATGGTTTCAAAATTCTAAAAAAAATATTGTTTTAAATGTAAAATGAATTTGAAATCTAAATTTTTTAAATATAAACTAAGTTTTTGAATAAATACAATGTTTGTAAAATAAATCCATCTAATAAATACAGGTTAATCTCCGTTACTTTTTTTCCCTCTCTTTTGTTTAAATTTATTTAAAAAGATCTTTGAATCTCCATCGTGAATTGTTTCGAACTATAAGAACCGAGATTTCAAATTGAACCAAACGTTTGAAATTCGGTTTGGTTTGGTTGAGGAGAATTTTTTATATTTTATGGTTTGGTTAAAAAGATTTTCAATTTTCTGAATTGAATCGGATAGTGGAAATCCCTAGAGGGAGTGGAGGGCAGACTAGAAAAACTTAATTGATTCAAAATCCAAATTTTGGCCATCGCACAATGTAAGGTAAGATATCACTTGAGCTGCAAACCGTGTGCTAGATAGGATTATCTATACTATGTGTAAAAGGGGAGAAGTTGGTAAATTTTACAAATTTGTCATTTTCCGTCCCGAACAATTAACCAATAGAAGAAAAAAAAAACTAAATAAATTTTTAGTATCTTATAGATAAGCTTCACGTATATATGATGTATTGAGTTATATTCTAATTTATATATAGGAGACTAGGAGTAGAGATAAGTTATTTTAAATGATATAATTATATTTAATGTGATGATAAAGTTTGAAAATAATGAAATATAATTTTTTTCAACAATTTAAAAAATTTGGAAATTAGTTAATAATTTTAATATATAAATGTGGAAAGTAGCTAGGTTTAAATTTTAAATTTCATTTTACAAAGGGTTGCAAAATCTTTAAAAGTTCAAAAGTTATTATAAAAATATCAAAATAATAATTAAATCTGAAATAAAATTAACAACAATAATAAGGATATGAGATTAATTTTAACAAAAATGAACATATAAATTTTAAAAATTAATTCAAATATATATGCAGTTTTAATCTTATAAGACATAAAAATCTATACATTGAATAAATTTTGTAATAGAAATAATAAAAATAATTGGTAATTATTTCAAGTATATAGGTATAATGGATCTAAACTTTTTCTAAAAATCTATAATATGTTGTAAGAATTTTGAAGAATGGTTATAAGAATATAAGAAAATATTATTTAAATTTAAAAATTAATTTAAAACAAATGTTTAAATATAAACTAAAATTTTAAATAAATATGGTGTTTTTTTTTTTAAATCCATCTAAAAATAACACAAAATAATTCTAAGATGTAAAAGGACAAAAAACATGAAGTTGGTAAACATACTAGTGAGTATAATTAATTACTTCTTATTTTTTCAAAAATTAAAACCCACCACGATCCGATTAAAATTAATTATACTAGTGAGTATAATTAAACCCTCTGAGCAAAATGACTTGCATTTTCCTTCCGATTTTCATAAGGACACACGACATGAAGATACTCAACCTGTAAATAGTAATAAAGATTGATATGAATGCATCATATCAACACATTCTAAATTTTTTAGCAATTTACCAACAATGTGATTAGTTGTAGATGCTAGACCCTTTATCAGTGGACTTATATCAGTTGGTAACATCCAGTAGTAATCAAATGGTAAATAGTTGCTAAATTTAGCTCAAAAAAATTGTGTATTTACTAATGGAGTTATATTTGTAGGTAATGTCCATTAGTATTTCAATGGTAGATACTTGCTAAATTTTACCCCAAATTATTTTGCCAATTTTACAAATGGATTTTTATCGGTTGCTAATGTCCGTTAGTAATTTGATGGTAATTAGTTATTAAATTTTGTTCCAAAAACTTGTCACCATTTTACGAACGGATTTATATTGATTGGTAATGTCTATTAGTAATTTGATGGTAAATAGTTGTTAAATTTGGCTCCAAAAAATGGTGCCAATTTCACAAACGGATTTATATCAGTTGGAAATGTCCATTAGTAATTTGATGGTAAATAGTTGTTAAATTTGGCACCAAAAAATGGAGCCAATTTTACAAACGGATTTATATCAGTTGGAAATGTCCATTAGTAATTTGATGGTAAATAGTTGTTAAATTTGGCTCCAAAAAATGGTGCCAATTTTACCAACGACTTTTGCTTGTTATCAATATTCAGTTGTTAATTTGTTGATAAATCGGTCATGAATTTCAATAATTGAAATTTGTTAGTAATCCATCATTATTCTGTTCCTATTTACAAACGACTACCATTTGTCACTAATATCCGTTGCTAAATCACTGTTTTCTTGTAGTACTGGATTGACGTATCATGTGCAAAAAATATTTTTTTAGTCTCATAACTTAGGTTTGGAAAAAACATATCCTGCATGTATCTGATACCCAATTATGGTTCCATATGTACGCTCAATTTTTTAATTTAAGGACATCAACAACTTAATTCGTCGGATTTTGCAACGTGAATGACACGTGCCCAATTAAATTGGGGATTCTTTCCAGCCAATGTGCTTATGTGACATTTTTTTTTATCCTACTTGGAATTATTATTATTTTTAAATCTTTTACACCTTATAATCATCTTTAAATTAAAAGGAGAAAAAACTTTTAAATTTCGAATCTCCTAAGAATCAAACTAGGATTCTTTATTTTTCGAATCCCCCAATTTTTTGATTCTATTGTTTTAAAGGAGATTATTAGTTGTAAAAGATGAGGCCCCAGTCAACTGCATCGCATAGGAGGAAGAGAGTGATAGGGGTGGTAAGAGGAAGAAACTTTCACGTTATTATATACATGGAAAGTTAGACGGTGAAATGCTAATTATAGAAGAGGAAAAAAGTCATGACTTAGTATGAGAGATTTATAGTCTTTTATTTGACCATCAAATCCTCTATCATATTATGTATTGCATCTCATATTTATAACATTTAATACATAACATATGTAAATTGATAATGTTATTTGCTACACATAATGTGTGGTGATTATTTTACAATAAAAAATGTATCTTCACAATGAGTTGTTTCAATTAATTTGTAGGTGAAATGAATGTATTTATATAGTTTCGCAATACCATACATTAAGGGTGTGTTTGATAGAAGGGTTTAGGGTGTGTGGGGTTTGTTATCTACCCTAAATCTGTGTTTGGTAGAAGGGTTACCGGCCCGAGCTTATAATTGGAAGAAAGGTGATTAAGCTTGATTATAAACCCACCATCTTTGGTGGGTTTGAATTTAACCCAAATAGTGTATTTTTATTAAATTTCCCTTTATGCCCTCTACATCATCACATATGATATGTATTTTTTTAAATTATGAGGGCAACTATGTAATTTCACATATTTCACCAACATTAACCAATATACCAAACACGAATTTATAAACCCACCAACTTTAACAAACCTATAAACATTCATACCAAACACATATTACAACTAAACACATCCCAAAAACCTCCACACCAAACATCCAATTATACTGCATGAACAGTAAAAAGCCCAAAATTATTATAATCTAATCTAAACCCAACCTTCGAACCAAACGGGCCATAAAAAGGTTGTGGCCGGTGACGCATTTTTCTGTTTTATTTTAACTAATATTAAACAAATTAACTAATCTTACGAAGAAAAATATTCTAGTAGAATTTTTAAAAAAACATTTAAATTGAAATTAAAGGAGTTGTAAATTCTAATCAGATGGGGCCCTTCAATGCATTGGAATATTAAGTCATATTCATTTTTGCACTATTCTCCATTACAGCAAATAGTATATAAGATGCAGCATATCTTAGACAAAGTTTAGTACTACTAGAATTATAACATGTGTTACATGTACATTTATTAATTCATTAAATACCTCGAAGTGCGCGTTTCCGTCCAATGGGGTACACGCTCACACCGTCCATCAAATCACCAAACCCACATTTCACACACCTCCATTTTCTTTTCTTTTTTTAATTCTTCTCCTTATTGTTTCCTATTTCAAATAAAATCAATTATTTCCATGCTTCATTTATAGTTGTACCTCCGTTTCAATCCAATTTGTCAACTTGGATTGAGAACGAAATCTAAGAAGATACAGTTGACTTATTATTTTAGATTATTTTTACTTACTTTTTAATTAAAAAATATTTTTTTATATTTTTTGTTTTATATTTTACTTATTTTTTGATTAAAAAATGTTTTTTATATTTTTTATTTATAATTTCTTTGTCATTTATAGGCTGACAAATTGAATTGAAATAAACGAAAATGGCAAGTAGACAAATTCGACTGGAACGAAGGGAGTGTATATATATATATAAAGGGCAGTCCAAGATCAGTATACTCAAAATCCCTTCAACTATTACAACTGCAACTCTCAATCCACCAACAACTACTTAATTCCATGGCAACTTCCATTCTCAAGGCCGCCGTCTCCGCGTCTTCTCCGGCGAGGCTGCCGCCGTCGACCGCCACTTTCTCCGCCCACAAGCTCCTCTCATACCGCCCATCTACCCGCCCATTTCTCCCTGAACCCCTCAAGGCTTCCCCCACCAAGCCCTTCTCATGCAAAGCGCTGCGTGATCCGACTGAGTCAAGATCTGGTCAGCTCTCAAACTCACTTCCCTTGTCACTTTATTTCATCCACCATCTATGCTTAATCTCTTTCTTTTTTTGATGGGTCTTTCAGCAACAGCTCAGGAATTGAATGTCTATGAGATAAACGAGCGAGATCGTGGCAGCCCTGCTTACCTCCGATTGAGCCAAAAAACAGTCAATTCCCTCGGCGATCTCGTCCCTTTCAGCAACAAGGTATATTCCGAATCAATTTAAACAAAAAACAAAGAGTGTGTGAAAATGAGTAAGTGTGTTGTTGTGCCACCAGTTGTATACCGGTGACCTGAAGAAACGGGCAGGGATAACGGCGGGGCTGTGCGTGCTGATAAAGAACGAACCGGAGAAGAAGGGTGACCGGTACGAGGCGGTGTACAGCTTCTACTTCGGCGACTACGGCCACATCGCGGTGCAGGGGCCCTACCTGACCTACGAGGACACGTGGCTCGCTGTGACTGGTGGATCCGGCATCTTCGAGGGGGTGTACGGCCAGGTGAAGCTCCACCAGATTATCTTCCCCTTCAAGTTGTTTTACACCTTCTACCTGAAGGGCATACCGGATCTGCCCGCTGAGCTGCTCGGCGAGGCGGTGGCGCCGTCGCCAGCGGTGGAGCCCACTCCGGCTGCCAAGGCCTGTGAGGCGGGGGCCACCCTCCCCAATTTTACTAATTAGTGGGGCACTTTTCTTCTTTTTTTGGGATAATAGTGGCTTTTAGTAGTGGCGTTCCTTTTCATTTATCATTACCCCCTATGTTCACTATTTATTTCAGAGGGAATAATTATTTTTCATTCAAATTATTGAAATATTTGAGTTCTATCATGTGGTTCTTATCTTTTAGGATTCTTACATGAGTTTGTACTTCAAAATATCACTTTGGATATAACAACATAAAATTTTGTCATTGAAGATAAAACATTATCACAATATACCATCAAATATAACTTAATATAACATTCTACCACATTTTTCAAATAAAATTACCTCATTACCCTTGTTGACTTTCCAAAACCAATTTTCCAAATCTTTTCATTTTTATTTTGATTTTCTTATCCATATAATTAAATCTGGATCCAAACAAAATATATTTTTATCAGGCCCAACATGCTTCCGTAAAATAAATTAATCCATTGGAGATCATACCTTTCTTCGACCAGAACAGCACCGGGTGAGGTGGCTCGCAACACCACCAGCTGGAAAATCACTGCCCCTAAACCGTTTTACGAACAGCTCCTCACTGTTCAACTTCACTCTCTGGGAAGTTGGTCTACAAGTTATCCAGCTCCTTCAGCAACAGCCCAGCACAACCTTGGTTCGTTTCCTACACCAGATGTACAAGGTGGTCCTTCCAACAGATAAACAAATTGAACGAAGACACGTTGAAGCAAAAGCCTCTCTTTTATTAAGAACTAATAAATATTTATTACATCATCTATAAACTCCTTTTGGGAGGAGAATATAGGATCAGGCTCTCATTGAGATGGCTGTAACTCGTTTGTACATAAACTAAAACTGAAACTCAGAAAAATTTAAACTATTACAGAGAAGATATTGTTTTGAAGAAAACTATGGGGAATGGTTGATGTCCTTAGCTTCCTTCTGCTCGTCCATTTATAGATGGAAATCCGGACTTGAAATTCGGATTTCAAACTTGCTTTAGCCAGCTGTCCACCTTTTCTGAGTGGATCCTCCACTGAGTGCGTAATTGCCAGCTTTTCATTCTCGTGACTCATCCCATGTGAAATTGTCGGGGAATCTGCTTTTTCCTCCCGTGACTTTCTCGCATGCGATGTTGGTGGGGCGTGACTCAGCCCATCTTATCTCTGTCGGGGAATCTTAGAAATTTGACCTTCGTGGTCCTCGCGGATAAGACTTCTTTTGGGCAGACCCTTTGTCCTTTTCTGCCCCTCTTTCTCGTCGGTCGGGTTTGGGTCGAAACCCTTTCCCAAACTCGGGTTCTTTCTGCTCCGGACACGCTTGGCAGACATGATCTGTCCATCGGCCAATATGTGCCATGTTACAGAATTTCCGGTAAGTCTCTTTGCTTGCCGGAATCTTGTTTTCCCAAAGGATCCTTCTTTTTGTTTCAAAAAGATCCTCTGCAAAGCTCGTTGTAGTTCCTGTCATGGAATTCAGCAGAAAAGACCCATTTGCTGAATTCTGAAAGAACTTGAATGGGTACTTGACCTTGTCCATTTCAGTTAGACAAACCCATAATCCCCATGCTCGTCGGGTAGAAGCTTCATCCTCTGAAAATGCTCCTACAAGAATTGGAGTATCTTCTGGATCCGCCGTCTTAATGTTTTTCAAGGCGTTTCCGTCTGGTCTCCTTAGCTTGATGATATGAAAGACTTCATGGAAACCTTTCTTGGCTGGTTCTGGAGCTGCACTTAAGAAATACAATTCCAGAATATCTCCTCTGGCCAAATGTGGATTGTTGGCCCAAGTCTCGTGCACAGCTGTCCCAATCCATTTCGGAAGTTTCGAAATTTCTGGGAACCCTGGTGAGACGGTATAGATTGAAGCAACAGCTCCAAAGTTATACCATTCTTGTACATCATTTGGATGACTTACAGGTTTCATCCAAACTCTTGGGTACTTTCCAGAGATATCAATGATTGTTTTCTCTGGATGGATACCCCTCCTAGTAATCAGCTTCTCCCACTGCTTCTGGTAAACCTGCATAGGGGAAACTAAATTCTCGTCAGTTTGAACCTTAGTTTTGCCTGTCCGTGGCCTAAGATTCAACTCTCCCTCTTTAACCCCAGAGGTGCTAGGTTGACTTGAAGACTCGGGTTTTGACACCGGAGCTTCAACTTTTGTCCCAGTTGGTGCATCCTCAAGGAATGCATCATCTGCAGAACTCTCGGTTATGGTATTTGAATCCATAACAATCGGGTTAGAGGCCCGCTCTCTTGTTTCCTTCTTTTGCACCGTTGGAGATGCAGCCTGAAGGATAGGTACTTGTAGCACATTGAACAATTGTTCATGTGCATACTGGAATGCTCGTATATGATTAGAGACGGATCTCTGATCAGCTTGTTGAAGTCGTCCAGCAACTTCTGCCTTGATACATAAAGTATCAAAACCTCGTTGTAGGCTCTCCAGGTTGTCCCTGAGATGCCTGACTCGTTTGAGGACCTCGTCAGCGACGTGTCCTTCCATCTCGTGTTAAGAAATCTGCAAGAACATTTTCATGAGATTTCACAATGACAATATCGTAATCATAATATTGACATTTAGCTTGCCATCTTTGTATCCTAGCTTTTTCTGGTTTAGATTCAATTTTATTTTTCAGAAAAGCTTTGACACTAGAATTATCGATCTTTAGGATGAACTTCTTGGCAAGTAAGAATAAAGGCCATTTCTTGAATGCCTTTCTGACTGCGAAGAACTCCTTCTCGTTGATATGCCATTTGGCTTCACTGTCTGTGAATAACCCACTGCAGTATCTGCATGGCATTTATCCATCTGGTGTAGCCTTCATTAGAACAGCTGCCCACCAATAGTCACTGGCGTCTGTGTAAAGAACCAGTTCATCCTCGTCTTGGGGTATAGCAAGTTTTGGAAGTCGTTCACAAACCTCCTTAAGTTGCTTTATCCCTTCTTGGTGTTTATTTTCCCAGATGAATGTTGCATCCTTCTTTAATAATGGGCTAAACACCTTCCTGTAATTTGCCAGATTGTTTATAAACACCCCAGCAAAGTTAACAACTCCAAGAAAACTTTGAAGTTGTTTCTTGTCTTTGAGGACATCTGGAAATCCTTGAATCTTTTCCACAATATGATTTTGTAGGATGATTCCAGATTCATCGATCTCAATTCCAAGGAATTCGATCTGTCTTGTGGCGATCACTGCCTTCTTCTCAGAAAGCACTAATCCTTCCTTGTGACAAACATCTGAAAAGATTTCCAAATGCTTGAGATGTTCTTTCATGTTCTTAGAGGCGATGAGTATATCATCGATATATACGAACATGAAGCTGAAATAATCTTTGAAAAGATTATCCATCTTTCTCTGATATATCTGAGGAGCGTTTGCCAATCCCATGGGCATCACGTTCCAGATATAATGTCCTTGTGGTGTGGAGAAAGCTGTAAACTTCTTGCTTCCTTCCTCCATCATAATCTGGTAAAATCTAGACTTACAATCGAACTTAGAGAATACCTTAGCACCTTTGATGCTGTTGACTAGGTGTTCTCTACTCGGGATGTAGTATCCATCGAACTCCAAGATGTCATTAATTCCTTTGTAATTAATAACAAGTCTTGGCTTTCCTCGCTTGATTTCTCCATGATTCCTAACAAGGAATCCCGGGCTGCTGTATGGAGAAACTCCTGGTGAGATAAGCTTAAGGTCCAGATGTTCCTTAAGTATCTTCTGCATATCCTCACGATCCGCTTGGTTCATAAGGATGGGCTTGAATCTTACGAACTCGTGTTCCTTTCCGGCTTTAACCTTTAGGGATGCTTTGAGCTCGTTCTTGTTCCACCATGCCAAAGGATCTTCATTGTAATTCCTTTGGATCTTCTTCTTGATATCTTCGAGTGAAATCTGTTCATCTATAGAAATCTCACTCGACTGATTCTCCAATTGGCTCAGCAATTCTGCAATAACAATTGGAGGAACTTCTTCTTCATGTTGTATCCTAAAAGAATACAAATGATTATCCCACGCTTTAGTCCCTGGTCTGGTATGACCAAATTGTCGGTAGGATAAAAGTGCATCGCCAAATCTCCTTCTATCCGCCATTTTTGGATGTCGAAGTTTGGCTTCATCACCACGCTTGCTGCGAAACGTGATAGGCATTTTTCTGTAGAATGCCTCGCGTAATCTTTGGACAATAATCTTATGATCACATAGGGTTGTGAAAATAAGCCTTCTCGTCTCGTTTTCCTGTGTAAAGCGCTTGAATGTTTGTAGGAAATTGTTACCTAGCAATACATCTGCGCCTGTATCATGGAAATAGATTGGTGGCATCTTGACTTTGTACCATGGGGTACCTCCTGCTCCACCGATCATGATTTCCGCTTGCTTGATTCCTCGGTTAAGGATAAGAATCCTTTTAGAGAAATCTCTCCCTGCGATAGCTGGTAGATCTTCTCCGATTTCCTTAGGGAAAACCTCCTGCTTTGCAGTACATATCCCGGCACCTGAATCGATATAGGCGGCGAAATACTCGGCCTGTACTCCTCATATATCATTCCGATTGAAATGTATATGGAGAATGGGCTAGTGGTCATCTGATTCTATATCGTTTATTGGCCACTGTGAACTCCATTCCATCTTGTAATCTCTCCCAAGGTTTGTGTTCCTCGAGAAATTCAATTCCCAGAATCAACTGATCTGAGATTCTTACTGGAACACCTCCGATAGTCAATTCCATTTCACCCATTTTTAGGGTTCCTTGAAATCTTCCGACTATAGGTTGTTGGAGGTAATATAGGGCATTACAGGGAAGTGTATTTTCCCTTTGAGTAATGTCAAATATTACTTCAACTCCTCTCCATCCTTCCGGGCACTTTAGCTCTCCTTGTGTTTTGAAAACATCTGGGACATGCTGAATTGTACTCGGTCTCTTTTCTTCCCAACGGCTGCTACTCATTAGCCTGTCTTGTTGGAAAGACATTCGCCTAGGCTCAATTCTGAGACTCTGGCTCTTGTTGAAAACGGGTTGATCTTGGATCCTCATGTCGATCTCCTTTATGGTTGGAGATTGTATGAGTTCTGGTAGAACCACCCTAGCGAAATCCTCAAAGATTCTTGGGACTTCAATAAATTCCTTTCTTAAGAATACATCTGAGTGATGTGTATTCGAAAGAGCGTAGGAAATCTTGTATGTGATCGAGTAGGGCCTGTTCCCTTCTTTCATCAAATCGTTTCTTTTGAAATCTTGATGAAGGGTTAAGACTCGGTTGAAATCTCGATCTCCCAGATTGTATGCAATCCTTGGATAGATATCAAATGCCAATTTTCCTGCACACAAATTTCCTGTAACAGCCCCAAGGTATGAATCCTTGAGATTTGAGATTCGCTTGTCGCATATTGCCAGGTTGAGTGGCGAATCTACTCCTTCTTTGAAAGTTGCTTTAATAACAACTCTTATGGCTCCGATGTGAATCCATGAGAGTGTATTTGCAACCTCTTTTTTGACTCTGCTTTTGATCTCCTGTATTTCTTGGTAAGGGATCAATTGCATCTCGATCTGATTACCAGTGAGCTCCATTGGGATGACGAACTCTCCGGTAGTCACTCTGTGGATAATTTGGTGTTTTCTGCTGCGAAAACCAATCTTATCCAAAGCCTTTTCCATAGCTCCAATGGTGAAACCATCGTACATCTGGAGCTTGGAGTCTTCCTTCATAATCCTCATTAGAGTCTTATGGGACACCGTAGTGTGGGAGAGGTATCCTGACATATCCTCTCTCACCGTTGTTTGAAGAATTTCTTCTTCACTCTGATTCTGAGCCGGATTCACTTCCATCCTCAGAATAGATCTCTTCTTCGTAGATGCTTTCATCTGAGGGTAGATCCTTAAATTGATACACCTGTATGAGATCCTGATAATAGACAGCCTCCTCAATTTCGGGTGTTGCCTCGAACTGTCTAATACCTCGCTTCTCATTTTCTGGGCAGTCTGTTGAGATATGCCCTCTTGCTCCGCACGTCCAGCAATTACAGTCTTTAAAACTTTCATTGGCTCTGGTGTGAGCTCGTCTGAAAGTTCTTCTTCCTGGAGTTCTGTTGGTACTTCCTTGATCAGAACTTGTAAAAGTCCTTCTCCTGTTTGGCGTTGGTCTTTGCCCAGATTTATAACTTCGGGCCTTTTGTTTTGACCAAACTCTTCTTGGTCTCCATGAAGACCGTCGGTTGCCTCTTGTGTTGTTGCTTCCACGGTGGTATGGATGGATTCGTTGTTTCCGCCTCTTGTGCTTCCGTGGTTGACTTCCAACAACTGTTGGAATGTCATTTTCTTCGCAACATAAGGGAACCATCTTATTGATTCCTCTTAATCTCTTGTAGTTCTTGTAGAGGGTCGCTTGATGACACCATTCGGATAACTTAGCTTTCAGGAAAGACATCCTTCTAGCTACTGTATCCAGGTCATCTGCGTGCTTGTATTCCCTGATCAGCATTTCTCTCCAGGGACTTGGTATCTTCGCAAAGAACAATTGCGAAGCTTCTTTTTCATCCACCTTGGACTTCCATCGGTACTCGGTGAACAACTTGATGTATTCATCTATATGACAAATATCATGCAACTCGAGGCTGTAGAGGGCTTGATTATATCTTTTTCTTTTTTCTTCTTCAATCCCCTCAAAGTAGCCTATGCCGATAAAATGGATTTTGAATAATTTGGCCATATTATCGACAATCTCTTTCAATGACTCACCAGCAGTGACGGTGTTTTTCATCTCTGGTGCCGTCATATCCCACGCGATCTTTACGGATCCTTCCAGACTCATCTCGAGTAGTAAGATGAATCCTTCTTTCATAAGATCGAGGGTTCCTGCTGCAATCCTCATAGCCGATGCCCAATCATCAATAAGGATTTCATGATTCTTGAAATCTGGAATATCTAGATTCAACATCAACCCATACGGATGTATCGGGTCTAGCTGTGACTTTCCATAAGGCGTATTGATAAAATCCGGCCTTTTGGAACGTGGTCGGGTTCCTATAACTCTTATAGGATATCCTCCTGTGGTGAAATCCCCTCTGTGTGGCATCTGCTCGTCCACATGATGTGATCCGGAGCTTTCTGCTACATTAGGATTGACTGGTGGTCTCTGCTGTTGATCACGAGTAACCAAGGCAGATTCATCTCCTGTGTTCATTTTTAGATCTATAAGACTTAATCTCGCAAAGGATTCTTTTAAGTCATCTAGATCTTGCAGATTTATCCTTTCAAAGTCCATTACTTCTTTGTAATGGATTTTCCTTTGATGATTGCAATGAGCTTCTTATCATCGGTCATTGGTCGTACAACTTCAGTTGGTTTCCCATCTAGATGTAGATAGGGAACTGTCCCGAAATTTATACGTCTCCTTTCTCCGGAAGAACTTGGTCGATTCTCAAGATTCTTGACTCTTTTTTGAATATCATGAACGATTTCAAGAGTCTCTTGTTGAATCTTCATCATCGTCTCCAGTTGGCCTTGGATCTGATGAACTTGTGTCGGTATATGTTTATGGCGGTCACCATAACTTTGCACCGTCTTCTGGATTTCTATAAGATCTGAAGAAATCTTAGAGGTATCGGGGAGTATCTCCTTCCACTTCTGGTCTTCCATCAGAAATTATGGAACTGATGGTCATCCGTCTGGTGGTTGGTTATATCCTCCTGTAACCTATGGTTTATGTCAAGGAGGTCCATCTGATACTCTGCTCGTTTGGTGCAACGCCTCAGTTCTACTGTAGTGGCACCTTCTCTTTGTTTTTGGGCGTATTGGTGGTTCCAATACATTACCCCTTGTACATGCTCTTGCGCTTTTATCGTCAACATTTGACGATATCTCCTGTAGAATATACACCTTGGACATTCGCCCAGATCCATTCTTTTCTCGAATGATTCTCCTCACCAAAGTTAATTATAGATAAAACATAATAAATATAAACTTAGTTCTTAATAAAACCTAGGCTCTGATACCATTTTTGGACGGATCTTTTTCCGAGGCGATACGTGGCGTTGTTACACCTATCAAGTCTGTCTGGAACAAATAAACAGATCAAGATCAAGACTGTCTTGTATCTGTAGAAAGTTCCAGCATACGACTAGCAAGGTTTCCAGCCTATATACCATCTTCGGGTTCGGATCGGGTCAAAAATCATACGGATATAGAGAATTAATGAATTAATTTGGAATAAGCACACTTGATTTTGGAAAAGCATATATCAATTAAACACATAAGGACATTTTGGTCATTTTTTCAAAAAGTGGTAGTTTTTGATATTAACTTATGTTGGGTGGTATTTTGTGTATAAGTTATAAGAAAAGTAGTATTTTGAGGGGTTATCTCTTCTTACATATCTATATTTATATCTATAATAATGGAATCATTGAAGAAATTACAAATTTGTCATTTTGCTAAAAAAAAGTGTCACTAACAATGAGTAATAACTTTTTAAAAAATAATAGTTTTGCAAGAAAATAAATCATATCATTTAGCATTCTTTTCAATGTGAAATATTGTTGCTATTATTATTATTCATTGTTGCTGTTGTTGATGATTGATGTGTTCAATGTTGAATAATAATTCAATTTGTTTTTAATTCACTATAATCACTTAAGTCTAAAATTATTCTCATTCTAAATTCAAATTTAAGGAAATTTTAAGATATTTTTTGTAATTTTGAAAAGTGTTGTATATAAGAAAATATTTCAAAATTTAAATTATTAATTGATCACTTTCAACCAATTGTAAGATGTTTAAAAGTTTGAAAACTATTTTAAGATATTTTTTTTTTTCGTGCATGGTTTTTGAAATTTTGCACCTACCAATAGGTTATGTTAGACCTACCTTGATGTTATGTTAGACATACCTTTAAGCTATGTTAAACCTACTTTTCTGCCCAAATTTCATACTTTTTCATTTTTTGCGCTTGGTTTTTGAATTTTGATACCTACCACTACGTTATGTTAGACCTACATCTACTTTTTCTGTTAGACCTACCTTTATGTTATGTTAAGTCTACCATTCTGCCCAAATTTCATACTTTAAATTTTTTTAAAAAAACTTAGGTTTGTCACATGTATCATTATGTTGTATTAGACATACTTTTATGTATAGTTAGACATACAGTTGTGCTATGTTAGACCTACCTACATAAGGTAGGTTTAACATATCAGAAAGGTATGTCTAATTATACATAAAGGTAGGTCTATAGGAGCGAATTTGGGTGAGCTTCAGCGCGAGTATCAGGTGCGTGGGGGCGCGTGAAACACGCGTGGGAGAGCTTTTTTGGGCATTTTGACCAGGTCAGCCCTGGTGCATGGATCTAGTTTTGTGCAACCGACTCATATAAGTTTTTGCTTTATAAAAATATCAAAACCATTGGTCTTGTTCAATGAAGGGAAATTTTTGAAGTTGCATTTTTTATATACCATATACCATATTTGTGAAAACAAACCAATTAAAGGACTTGTTGTTGGATTGGCTCGAATTTGGGATGGGGTAAGTTAGGGCACACTAGGAGATTTTTTAAAGAAGGCTGGAGAGAAACAATCAGGACCAGGGGCTTTGTCCTTCCCAATCCCAAAATGAGCTTCTTTGATTTCAGAGAGCTTGACAGGGGATGTCAGGAGAGAACAAATTTCATGTGAGTGACCAGGGTCAAACCTCATTACATTACCATCAATTGGGGAGGTAGCGATAAAAGTACCAAAGAGATTCGTGTTATAATAAACAAATGTGTATGTCATTTGTTCAAAATTTTAGATCCACCATCCATGGAGATATATGAAAGGTGTCTAAGAATTGAGATCCTTTTAACAATGTTATGGAAAAAATTTATGTTTTGATCATTAAGGTTAAGGAAATTGAGATTTTTCCGCATTACTTAAAAGGATGACATTATCTCAAAGGGTTGTCGTTTGGGACAAAAGTATTGGTTTATAAGGATCATTTTGAAGGGAGGCCTAGTGGCAGGTTAGAGCCTCTTTGACAGCTTTAGCCCTTGAGGAGATGTGACTAGAGTTGAGGATTTTAAGGGTATTTGCAAAGATATCAATTTTTTGCATGGAATTATATTATACTACATGGGAGGTACGATCTCATACCTTACGAACGGTTAGAATGTATACGTGAAAGAGTGACCACATGTTAAAAATTTTAAAAAGGTTTTTGGTGTCTTAAGAAAGTTTTAAAAATAGATACGATTATAGGGGAGTGATCAAATATATCAAATACGGGATATTTGTCTTACAAAGAGAACACAAATTAGACAAAACTGAATTAACAAGGGGCTGGTTATGTCCGAGTTGAATTGTTTGTCAAAGTATAGAAACATATAGTGGACGGGATGTCACTAAATCCAAAGGACAAACAAACATCTTGGAAATCAGATAAGTAGTACTCAGTAAGGGGAGACTCAGTTAAATTTTCAAGAGGTAATTTAACACATTTGAAATCACTTAAAATCGACCACGGGTCAGCCAATAATTCACCATAAGCCTGCAACGAAGCATGGAAATGGCTATAGATGTCTGTTTTATGCAAAACCAAGATACTAGCCGATTGTCTAAGAATTGGCAAGTTCCACTGGTCCTCTTTCTATCCACTTTACAACCAGCAAAGTCTGAACCAGAATATCCTTTAAGATCAAATCCTCATTTTTTTGGATATCATAGACCTACGTCTTGTGTACCTTAGAGATATTTGATAATCCTTATTTGATAATCCTTTTTGTTGCTGCAAGATGAGACTCTTTGGGACAAGATTGAAATCTTGCACATTTTCCTATGACAAACATGATGTCAGGTCTACTTGTAGTGAGGTAGATGAGTGATCCTATGATTCTTCAATACTTTGTGACATCAACGTTTTTACCAAATTCATCCTTATCTAAGCTGATGGATGTAGTTATTGGCACACTTACTGAAGCTCCACCTTTCAATCCAAACTTCTTGATAAGCTCTTTGGTGTACTTGACTTTGTTGATGAAGATTCCAGTTTCCATTTGCTTGACTTGCAACCCTAGGAAGAAACTTAATTCTCTTATCATGTTCATCTCAAACTTCTTCTGCATGAGGCTGAATTTTTTTTCACAAAGTTTATAGATTGTTGAACCAAAGATGATATCATCAACATGTATCTGGACAAGTAAGATGCTTTCAGCTTTTGAAGAGAGTCTTGTCCACTGTCCCCTTTTTGAAGCCATTCTCAAGAAGGTATTGGACATTGTGTCATACCAAACTCTGAGACCTTGTTTAAGTGCATACAGGGCCTTCTATAACATATAGACTTTTCTTTCAACATCATCTTTAAATCCAGGTGGCTGCTCAACATATACTTCTTCTATAAGAAGTCTATTCAAGAAAGCACTCTTGACATCCATCTAATATACAATGAAGTTCTTGTGAGATGCATATGCTAGGAAGATTTTGATGGTTTCAAGCTTGCAACAGGGGCAAATGTGTCATCAAAATCAATGTCTTCTTCTTCTTAACAATACCCCTTTGCTACTAGTCTGCCTTTATTTCTGACTACAAGACCTGATTCATCCAGCTTGTTCTTAAAAACTCATTTGGTTCTAATAACACCTTGATGCTCTAGTTTAGGAAAAAGCTTCCATACTTGATTTCTTTCAAATCAATTCAGTTCTTGCTGCATTGATTGAATCCAATTATTATATTCAAGAGCTTCTTAAATGTCTTTAGGTTCAACTTGTAAGACAAAACAAGCAAACATTGCTTCATATGGAGTTGTCCTTCTGGTCCTTAGTCTAGCTCTAGGATCTCCAATGATGAGATATATGGGATGATTCCTTAGTCAGGTTTTGTCAGGCTCTGTAAGCTCTTGTCTTTCTACATCTATGTCATCTAGTTGCAGTGCCGCAGCAGGTTTTGTACATTGTGTTGCTGTATCTTTATTTGTTATATCATGGCCTCTTACATTTTATGTTGTTGTAACTTGGACTGTTGCATCTTTGTTTTCTGCATTCAAGTTCCCTTCTTCCTCTAAACTTTTAGGGGGAATAGGCATGATAGATTATTCTATATAAGGGACTTGATTGCCCTTCTATTACCTTTGCAGTTATCTCCTTGAGGTTGTCCAACACAACAATATTACAGTAAGACTCATCAAATATAACATGTACTGATTCCTTAACTAGCAGAGTTCTTTGTTGAATACTCTAAAGGCTTTGCTCAAGAAAGAGTATCCAAGAAAAACTGCTTCATCTGTTTTGGCATCAAAGGTTTTCAAATATTCCTTACCATTATTCAGTACATAGCACCTGCATCCAAAGATGTGAAAGTGTGATACACTAGGGGAGTATCCATACCACCCTTCATAGGGAGTTTTGTCTAGATCCTTGTTGAATAAGAATTTGTTCTGTGTGTAGCATGCAGTGTTGGTTGCTTCGGCCCAAAATCTTTTGGGCATAGCAGCTTCTATAAGCATGGTTCTTGCAGCTTCTTTGAGTGTTCTGTTGTTTCCTCTCCACTTCTACATTCTGTTGTGTTGTTCTAGCAACTAAGTATTCATGACCTATTCCATTATCTAAACAGAATTTCTCTATGAATTTGTTGGTGAATTCACATCTGATTTTTACAATGTTCAGACTTTTCTCACTTGCACTCTTTTCATTAATTATGGCAATACTGATTGAGTTTTTTAATTTCTTGGCAATACAGATTGTCCAGGCAAATCTTGAATAGTCATCTACAATAACCAGAGAGTACTTTTTCCGATTCATGCTTACAGGCTCAACAGGTCCAAAGCAGTCCATGTGCAGTAGATCCAAGATTTTTGATGAGGATCTTTGTATCTTATCTTTGAATGAGACCTTGACCTGTTTCCCTTTCTAACATGCTCCATAGATGCTTTCTTCTTGTAGACTACATTAAGTAGTCCTCTTAACAAAAGTTTTCAGGCCAGCTTGTTAATAGTTTTGAAGTTCAGATGACTCATCCTCTTGTGCCATAGCCAACTCTGTTCAGGAGAACCTTTTGCAATGAAGCATATTTGCCTTGACTTAGATTTCCAGTCTACTAAATAGACATTTCCTTTTCTGGTTTCAGTCAGCTTTACCTCTTTGTTTTGAGCATCTCTTATTAGACATTGGTTTTGGAAGAACTCCACCATATTTCCTTTATCATAGAATTGACTGATACTCAATAAATTGTATTTCAACCCCTTTACATAAAGACACATCATTTATTTGTACACTTCATCTGAAAGATACTTCATGTACCCAAACTTTGGCCCTTTGAATCATCTCAAAATATCACATTTGGTCCTTTGTATTGCTAGATATTCTTCAAAGAAAGATTGTTTGTCAGTCATGTGTCTTGAGCAGCCACTATTAATCTACCATAAGTCCTGGCTGCTACCTGCAATTGTACTTGCAACATGATGGTCACTCAGACTTAGATACCCACACATGTATGGTTTCTTGGGGGTTATAGGTGTTCAAGTTCATCTGTGCTGTGAAATTTTTCTTGTGTTGTGTGCAACATTGAACTTAGTTTTGCTAACTTCAGATTTCTTTTCCTTTGGTACATAGGTTTTATCAGAGAAGTAGTTATAACATATGGGATTGCTGTTTTGGGTACTGCTTGAAACAAACTTATTCCGCTGCAAGCTGCAGCTTTCAACAGTTTCAAATTTTGAAGTTACAGCACTAGGTTTCTTACCTTTTGATATTGAAATTTCTTTCAAGTCATCAACAGTCTTTTCTCCATCAAGGAATATAGATTTGTTTTTTAAAAAAATCAGGGCCTTCAACCGATTTGTCTTAGTTTAAAACATCAAATCCATTATACCCTATTCCAAATCTAACTTCTAATATTTTTTGTTGATTAATGAAATCTCTAGATTTCTTAGAAGCCTTACTAAAAAGGTTTATAGTGGATTTATGTTTCATTATCTCTAGTTCAAGAACCCTGTTTTTGTTTTTCAATTCGATAGTTTCCTTAGACATTTTATCACTGAACTCTTTTAAAGTTTCACAATCATATTTCCACTCTTGCAACTTCAAGAGTTCTTGTTTTGGAAGTATGTTTTCCTTTTTGAGTTTTTCATTCTCAGCATTCAACACTTCAAAATCATTCAATAATTGTCTAACGAAACTATCTAGCTTCACATCATCAGACTTATAAGATTTAGGTTCTAGAAGTACAATTTCTTCTTCTTCTTCTTCTTCTTCTTCTTCTTCTGTATCCTCCTTTCCTTTGGCCATGAATAAATCATTACTTCATCCTCGGTTGAGGAGTTTTCTAAGTTTGAAGATAATCCCTCCTTTCCTTCAGATGTTGATGCAACTATCCCTTAGGCTCTTTCAGTCTCCACTAGCAGTGCCCTTAGCCTTTGCTTTTCGTTTCTACTTTTCTCTTTCCTCTAAGCTCTTTATTTTGGTGTGTAGCGATGAACAGGTGGATGGGGGCAGTTTTACAGCAAAGTGACCTGGCTGCCTGCAGTTATAGCACAAATCTCGAGCTTCTGCTGCACTTGGAGGTTGCTGCATTGGCTGATGCTGCTGCATGAAGTTTTTTTCCTGAATTGACCTCTCTGTCTTGCATCTTTCTTCATGAATTATTTAAATTTCTTTAGCTGCAATGTCATGTCATCGTCAGCTCCCTCCTTGGGGTTTATTGCACGTGTAGTGCTGGCTGCATTAACTGCTTCCTTAATCGTTCTTAGAACAAGTGCAATAACATTGCTGCTTCCCTTATCCACGTCCTTATTTCTCCTGTTGATATCGAACTCAAAAATTCTTTTAGGTTGGAGAAGAGAATGAATGTGTTGATCGACTTTATATCCACAGAGACTGTCATGGTTGTAGTTTTGCTATCCAACTCAGCTGGCAGAGCTCTTAGCACTTTCAGATTTTTCTCTTTCTATGAGTAGTGATTTCCAAGACACTCCACCTCATTCACTGTCCTTGTGAATCTAAGATTCAACTGCTCTAGAGTTTCATCTGGTTTCATCTCGAATAACTTCAATTTTTGAGTTGTAGTGAATATCTTATTGTCCTTTGTAAGCTCAGTCCCTTCACAAACTTGTTCCAATTTGTCCTAAATCTCCTTAGTTATTCTACATGACTTCACATTGCTGAAAGTTCCCTTTGTCTAAGGTGATGAATAAGGTTTTTTTTTTTGCAATATTATCCAAGTTGGACAACTTTGTGTCTTCATTGGTCCACTCTTGTCCTGGCTTCTCGATATAAGCATGTACTTGTGGTCTCTCCTCTTCCTCAGCAGGTTCTTTCCCTTTGTCAGCTCTCTCTGCAGCCCTTTTTACCCTTCTTACTTCTTTTGTTGCTCGTACAAAGACAGGGTTTGGTTTGGTGATCATGGGTGGTCCTTCGGTGATCACTAACAACATTTCATCGTGCATGGCTGAGAGGTGTGTCTGCATCTTAATTTTCCAATCATCATATTCATCAAGAGAAAACATTGGCAGCTTAGCATGATTAAGGTCCATGATGAAAAAAATACAAGTAAAGTAGATAGGTCAAGCAAGGTAAATGCAACACTTAGGAAGATAGACTCGAGGGTGGATTTGGCTAAGCAACCAGACAAGTTGGTTTTTAACCCAACTTGCTCTGATACCACTTATTGGTCCCAAGTGGTGCAGAGGTTTAGAGAGGGGTGAATGAACCTCTACCAATTTTCCATTTTTGAACTTTATCAAAACTATATGCTGGAAGTTATTGATACTTACAGTAAACTCACTCTTAGTATGTTCTGCTTACAACAATAAAAAGGTGTAGCAGCAAAACACTTAAAGTTTTGTGCATAGCGAAATTCATGATAGATAGAGTTCCAATAAATGAAGTAACATTTTAAGTACAAAATTAGATGATTACAGCAGTTAAAGCACATAAACATAAAGGTCAGTTTAAACATGCATGCAGTAGCAAATATAACAATAAATATGTAAATGCAGTAAATAAACACACAAGGCTTTTATAGAGTTTCGAAGGTGGTGTAAGCGTTCTACGTCATCTCTTCTCCTTCACAAAGAGGAAATCCACTAGGCCAAATGATTTACAGGACTCAATCCATACAACCTTCGCCTAAGGATACAACCTACTATGACTCTTACTACCTTCTTAGGTTTCAATGGCAAAATAGGGACCCACACAGGGTATTATCCTACACAAGGACTAAAAGACACATGAAGGTATTTTTCCTCTCCACTTTGGACACCTAAAAATAGTTATGCACACATCAATAATGGTTAAAGAATAAACGAAATTCTCCAACAATGGTGAAGCTAAGTCTACAAAGGATTTGATTGTTGTTGAGGACTTGCTTCTAGATTGAGTGAATTGAAAATGTTATGATCTTTGAATGCTCATATTCTGCTGCAAGCTATTGGATGTAAATGTGAGAGCTCTTAGCAAATGCAAATTTTCAGTTATCTTCTTCGGCTTCACTATTGTCCTATTTATAGGTGGTGGAATGCGCTCATTGAATGAAGCGCATTCCACGTGTCTTCTTCTGATTTCTCTTATTTGTCACACCAAACTTGATCTCCAAATCGTTCTTGTTGATCTCTTGTTAGGTGGCTCCTTGATCTTCAAATATCTTTGTGTACAACTCATTCATGTGCACCTGCAGCTTTGAATGGTATGTCGTTGTTTTCATGTTGCGGTTCATTAATTGCGGCTGTTCTTTGTTGCAGTTTCTGCATTTGTTCCAGGCGCATGTGGAGGCTTCTCGTTGGCCTGTTCCACTTCGTGTTTGTTGCTATGCTTAACTGCCTTTGATAGAATTGCTGTGACAACTGAAGTCTTGATATTTCCTCGTATTCTTTGACATGCATTAGTCTTTTCTGTTAGATCCTTGTTGATCTTTTGCACATGACTTCAGTTGCTGCAACCTATTGGGGTTGCTGCAACTTATTAGGGTTGCTGCATCAAAGAGGTCATTGCATTCTAAAACGTGCGATGACTTGGTTACAACATGCAACAAACTTTCTTCCGGAAATCATTCTAAGTGTAGGGCGCTATAAGCAGACTTTTTCCGTTCCATGTAGCTTGCAGCGTGCAACATTCAGTGCCATAGAAAGTTTCACAATCTCTAAGTATGCTACTTATTAAAAAAAAAAAAAAAAGAGGTATTATAACTTCCTAATACTTACAACGGGTTTTGTCTCATTAAAATCTAAACAACTTTCTTCTAACAAAACTAAATCTTGATAACAACATTAGCAAAAAAAGAAAAAAAAATCAAGTTATTTAATTGATTGAAAATTGCAAATGAAGTGAATTTTGTGAGAGTAATTCACAACTTTTAAATTTATATTGAAACGATTAGAAACATAGAATATTTTGTATTGTGGTTATTATGATGCAAAGTATATAGATTCATTCAGTTGTTTAAATAATGTTATTAATTAGTTTTTCATAAAAGCTCATATGAGGTTATCTCATGTGTGACTACACTCATGCATGGTAGTGTTTCAGGACATGGTGTATAAGTATGTATTTTTCAATTATAAGTATGTGATATTTTTTTCTCGTGCCTTGCGTGAAAAAACAACAGCGTTTTGTGGCGCACAATCACATCCCGAACATAGACATTATAAGTAAATCATTTTCATCTATAAATATATCTTTTATAATTATAAATATGAGTTTTTTTTTTTTTTCTCATCGTGTCTTGGAACATGACTGTGCCGAATTGTCGTGACATATATACGAGATCATAGCATGAGAGACTCACATATAAGACTCACATATACACATAATTATGATTCATTAGGTGTCACTTTGTTGGCGTAAATTCCGAAGAAATTATAAGATAGAGTCGTCTAAGAACTTTATCTATTTATTTATTTTATGTTATTCATATATAATACATGTGGTTTTGCACAATATTGCACAGCTTATCTTATAATATCTAATAATTTTAAATATTTGTTGTTCTAATTTTTATATAAAATAACAAACTCAGGTATTTGCAATTCTGTATTTTAGATAAAATGTCAAATTTATGGAGCTGTGCACTAGGCTAAAAACACCACAAAATGGAGCACATATTTCAAGAGCTCCATCATTATTGGTAATCATCCTTACTTTTGCAGTGTTGCATTTACTAAATATCCTATTACACGAATAATAAATCATATATTTAAGAGTTGGTCTTTATTGCACCAACTGCATATACAATTTGGATCGATCTGAGTCAATCCGAATCCACATACTCTTTTTTTTTTAATTTTTTTTTCACTCCAATTTGTTTACCTTTATATTATATGAGTGTGACCTTTATATATAAAGATGTGTTGAAAATTTTCTGAAAATTTTAATTTTTTCCCCAAGTTATGGATAATGAAGGTCATGATAATTGTATATAAAAGTCATAAGAATACAACATAAAGATCTCAACCTGAAGCGAAAAACTTGAAAATCTTCATTTTTTTCTAAGTTACTGAACATAAATGTCATAACATTTATATATAAATGTCACACTTATATAACATAAAAGGTCACGTCCTTACAATATAAAGGTAAAAACGTGAAGTGAAAAAAAGAAAAGAAAGGAAAGCCCATATGCGTGGATTCGGATCGGGTAGCCACAATTGCACAAATCTTGATCCGTGCACCTGGTGCATAAAATTTTTTTTCCATGTTTATATTCGTAAATTTCTTTATATATGGGTGTTTTAATTTTCAGGATACAATGAAGAGAAATTGGATGATCATCGCGCAATTTAATGTTGTTCCCATCTATTTTATTGATAATTTGTCTGAATAATCTATGTTTAAGAACTTTATTTTATTTTGAAATTTCCAATCTTTATTTATTTATTAATTATTTTCAGAATTTTTTCGACTTATTCTTCATGTTTGAAGTTGACTATATCATTTGCAATATATGATATATGTTTGTGCTTTAACTTTACTGTGCACATGATATGTTACACGGGGACTTTTTCCTACTTTTGATGTATTTTTTATTTATTCCTTTTGGTAAATACTTTTGATAAATACTTATATTAAGGTAAGAGAGACGATTTTTCGTATGGATTAGTCAACATATCTAGTTATTGTCCTTAGGTAAACACACACTTCATATAAAGAGAGAGTTGTCATTCTCTAGAGAATGACACGTAAGCATGTATGAGCATTCCTGAAACGACATGTGTCTCGCCACCTCATCCTTCACTTCTCCACACTCAAGTCAAGTGTCTCGCCACATCATCTTTAATTCTGCAAGTAAGCATCTTTTTCTTCCATCTCTTTATTCCATACCGTCGTTTCATCTTTCCCTCTAAGTCGATCAATCTCTCTTTCCCAGGACTGCCGTTTCATCTCTCCCTCCAAATCAGAGCGACATTCACTCGAGCAATGTAGGAGGCGAAGGTGGCCGCCGCCTCTCACGACTACTTCGACGCGGAAGATAATATTCAAGTTCTTGGCACAACCCTTCAAATCTCAACCCCGTCGCTTCACTCCTCTCTCCCCGCCTCTTCTTGTTTAATAAGGATTCGTAATTTCGTTAAGTTTGAGATTCCTTTTGGCTGGGTATATAGATATATTTCATGTTATTAATTCATCCTTTAACGAAGATTATGTTCTCTGTTTAAATCATGTATCACATGTCTTTGTATTGCCTACAGATAGAATTAGGCTTTCCACAATTACATTTAGTTTGAGTTGGTTAAGATTGTGGTTACTTTTATATGGAATATGGATTTTGGTTTGGAATTTTGATTTGATTGGAAGTTGAACTCTATGTGGTTAACTTATAATTAAAAATAATTCTGTTTGTTCTTGGGTTTTTTGATTTGAAAGTTGTGGTTTAGTGGTATGATTAGCCGATCAATGCTTATTCATATCAATAGGGGACTCGGAATGGTAATTAGTTTTTGTATTGCACTAAAATTTAGCTTGACTTTGGGATTATTATCTCATTAAAAAACTATAAAATCAATCAAGAAAATTGGAAAATAACATATTGTAACGATTCTTAGGGTCATTTGGGTGGGTCAATTTGAGAAGAGATTTAAAATATATAGTAGTAAATCCATCGGTGGTGTTTGGATGAATGTGAATTTTAAACCACTCTCATTTCAAGTTCTAAATTTCAATTCACTCTATTCAAATTAACCCTTAGGCTCCATTTGGATAGAGTGATTGAAAATTCAGAATTTGAAATGAGGGGATTTGAAATCCACTCATGTTGTAGTGGATTTGAAATTCATAAAAATGACTCCAAAATTAGTTTAAAATGAAAACTATGAATTTCAAATCCACGTGCATCCAAACATCACCGGTGGATTTGGTACCGGTAGATTTGGTACCATGAATTTCAAATCCACTTATTCAAATGGACGTTAAAGATTTGTAAGGACATCTTTTGGTACAGTGCATTGGCATGGTGACTTGATTTATACTGGCTACATTTCACTAAAGTGGTATTACAGAAGCAGTTTCGAGGGATGAAAGGATAGAGATATATATACAACAAAGCATATGTTAGATATGTATTGTTGCTTCTTATGTAAATGGTGGAGTTTGTAAAGGGTTTTGGCTGTGTGGATTGCTTCAGCTACTGTAAGCAGGTGCTTAGGTATAGGTTTGTTTAATCAAACACTTTGCATTCACTTTGAATTAATCAACCATAGAGAATTAATATTGTTTGATCTTGGTTTATGCATTTTGTGTGGCAGCATATATAAATAGTTATAATTCAATTTTCGTCCACTTAAATGGCTACTGTCCATTTTACGTCTACTTATTTTCGAGATTTCAATTTTCGTCCACTTAAAGCAAAAATTGTCACGATTTGGTCCATTGGCCACCGAAAAATCAATTTTCCAGCGATTGAGATGCAATCGCTGCAAATTTTTGACCTCCGATCGAATTTTACTGATGTGGCAAATTTTATCCTACGTGGCTTCTCTCGACCAATCCAAATTTTACTGATGTGCATAATTATATATTTTCAGTTTTTGTTAAATAAGAAATTCCTAAATTGTGAAATTAAATGTAAAATCTAATTAAAATCTTAAATCTAAAAAGAATTTAAAATCAAATTGAAATCGAAATCAAAATCCCCAACTGAAGAACCAAATCCCTAAACCTATCTTTAGAATCAAGAAAGGGGAATCATCAAGCAACCAAACCAACAAGCAATCGCCGGAGTTTTGTCAGGAAATGGCACCCGAAAGCGCGATAAACCCTCCAATAAGCATACTGTGAAATCCCCAAAGCGTAATCCACCCCCCACTTGTTCTAATTGGGAGAAAACACTAATCCCAGAAAAACCCTCAAATCCAGAAAAATCCCCAAATCCAAAACCCCCAAACCGTAAAGATCTAGCCCTGACTCATTCTAATCGGGAGAAAGCCCTAACCCTAGAAAAACCCCAAATCCAAAAAACCCCCAAAATCCAAAAAAACCCCCCAAATGAAGAGAACAATGATGGAGCTCAAAACCCCCCAAATGAAGAGAACAATGATGGAGCTCGAGGCCTAAGTTCGAGTTTGAGAGAAAGTCCATCACTAGCTATGAATCCGGGCGACAAATCGAAGAAAAAGAAAGGAAAGGCGCCCTGTGGTATGCACAGTACTTCCTAGAATTCAAAATCTGCTTTTCTAAATTGTAATGGTGCATTTGGTTGTTGGTGTGGTATTTATAGTTTTGATGTGCTTTTAATTGTTGGTTGTTGGTGATCTGTATATGGCTTTGAAATGTGTGGATGTAATGCTTATTTTATTCCTTTTTGTGTGTGGTCCATATTTGTTGGCAAGCTTTTAGAGTAGGGGTCATGCTTTTACAGTACTTTGATCTCCTTTTAACAACACAACCTAATGCTCTGATTAATTCTTGGTTTCAGGTGCTCCCACCAAGTGCAAATCTTGTTGATCAAGAAGTGGACACTGAAGGGTTGGATGAAATTGATGCTACCATTGATGAATATTTGAGCGCTCAAGAAGCTAACCAACCAGGGCCTTCCATGTGGGAACAACTGCAACAATCCAAGAGCCAAAGTGTCAGTGCACATCAAGAAATCAATATTTCACAAATGAGTCAGGGGCCTTCTGTTGCATTCACACCTCTAGAAGCACATCCAAGGCCTTCCATACCACCTCCAGTGCCACCACTCCCAAGAGTCCACATAAGAGCACTTGCTCCATTCACAGCTAGCTCCCTGAAATCTTCTTGGGTAAATCCAGATGATGTGCAACGTCTCATAGATAAAAGATTGGTGGTGGAAGATGGAGTTAAGTACCTGGATTTGTCAAGGCCACCTCAAACTAAGTAGAATTTGATGTTCTTAGGAACTTGCCATATTACTTTTGTCACCTCAAACTTGTTTTGGTTCATATAAACTTGTCTCTGGATATTATACTAGCAATTTATATTCTCTGTTTGATGCTGTTTAAGACCTCAAACTAAGTAGAATTTGATGTTGTTTTGATTGTTTTTGGCAGCCTGCCTTTGAATAAGGCAAAACAATGGCACTTTGTATGGATGTGTTAATGAATTTGGGTGGAATATTGCTTTCTTTCAACAACTTGGTAATTTTGCACTTCAGTACTCTTTTTATTAAATGTTACTCATTTGGCAAGCTTTTTTTTTATTCACTTTGTATGAATATTCACTTATGACAAACTTTTTAAGCAATATTATTATTAGCATCTTATTCATTCTTTTGGCATACAAAGCATCAAACATATAAGCATACACACAAAGTGAATATAAGCATACTTTTAAAAAACAGAATATAAGGATCCAAAGTCTTGCAAATTAATCTTTAAAAGTCATACAAAGTCTAGCAAATTACTTCCTAGCATACAAAGTCTTACATATCCATCAAAGTACAAAGTAGTATGAACTAAATCATGAATTTAACTACACTAGTTTCAATGTGTAATCCACCAACAAACAATAAGAAATAATTGGATTAATATGAATTGTTTTCTCATCCTCTTGCACTTGTCCTTCCACATCTTGTTTGTCTCTTTGAGAATCTTGTTTTAGTTCACCAAACTATGGACAACTTCTTTTAGTTGCTTGATATCTCCCTTGAGGTCTTTCATATCTTCTTTCAAAGTCTCATACGCTTGTCTTAATTTTTCGTACTCATCATTGTCATCCCACATGAAATAGTCACAACCACCATTTTTCTGCAGTTTCCAATCATGAACACATGAAAATCATGATGGCCAAAAGAGGTTTCAATCTTTCAAAACAAAAACATTGCCCCTGCAGTACATTTGTAATTGGTACATTATTGGCAACTTATTTCCAAATATTTCAAAGCCACCATGGGGAACAATTCAAATGCGTAAAATTGGGAAGATAACATTCAATTTCAAAGTGTCAACAATTCACAAATTAACAAATGAAACCAATGTACGCCCCAAACACACAACAACTCAATTTGTTAAACAACCATACATTCTTTCAGAGGAACTTACATTATATCTCAACCAACCCCAAAATCTTTTCCCTCGATTTGTGGCTGTTTTAGAGGTTCTTAGAACGACTTGTCTTCCACACAGACACTCAGGCGCCGTTGAAGATTGAGAGATTTCAGACATTGCTGTGGATCAATTCCTTTTTTGCAAACTAGGGTTCTTCGACGATTTGGGGAAAATTCTGGTTGAGCCCGTTTTATTCCAATTTTTTCAGATTTTCAAATATGTTTTATATTTTAATTATAACTTAATGAAATATTATATTTATTTTAAATGTTTTCCATTTAATAATTATTATTAAATCCTATGTGGCTAAGAAGTATGCATTTAAAATATGCCACGTAGTATAAACTAGTCCACATCAGCAAAATTCGATCGTAGGTCAAAAATTGGGGGCGATTGTGATGCATGCAATCGCTGGCAATTCACCAGAAAATTATTTTCTGGTGGCCAATGGACCAAATAGTAACGATTTTTGTTTTAAGTGGACAAAAATTGAAATCTCGAAAATAAGTAGACACAAAATGGACAGTAGTCATTTAAGTGGACGAAAATCGAATTTTACTCTAGGACTAATACATGTGTAGCAGATTGGTGTCTGGAGGATCTTCTGTTGCGGTTGGTGAAATGCTTTTTGATTTTGCATCTAATTTTTTTTCTGTTAGTTATAGGATTTTGTTCGATCTACTTTTGTTATATGATTTTAAATATTTTTTCTACAATACATAACACTATTACGACGTTCAACACGTGCATTATGCATTCTAAGCTTTCCTTCCTAAAATCTCTATGTATACAAATTCATAGCAATGAAATGTTGTCATTTTCTTCTAGAGATGCAGGATCTTATAATGAGATTAGTCGTATATATGATGATTATTTATTCGTCGATGCTGATACACTGACGAATATGATGGTAATTGTGCATTTGTTTCTATGTATACATTGAAGATTGCATCACGATTCGTTACAGATGATCAATTTGAGATTCAAGAACAAAAGGTGGCACTTAGATAATCACATAAATTAAGTTTTGAACATTTAAGAAGTAAACTAGATCTTCTATATCTATAGTGCAGCTAATTAAGTATAGTATTATGATTTAAATCAAAAGTCTAACTCCAAAAGAATTATAGTTAGTATGAAGATATATAAATATTGAACTACTATCACATGCACTTATCTTTACTTTCCTCATTTCATTTTACATGCTTAGCATCAAATGATTCACATTATCATTAATAAATTAATATATGGAATCTATTATCGTAAAAGGATGGTTTCAAGAGAGGAAATATATATTATATATATATATATATATATAGATTGATAGTTTCTTTCATTAAAACATTATTTATGAAATTTATTCAACTTTTATATGGCTCATATTTTGCATTTAATTGTTTATTTATGTCTCAACTATTCAATATGTATTGAAAGTATATAAATATTGCGCACATGAAAACATTTAGGAAGAAAATTAGGAGGAACTTTGTTAATGAAGTTTTGGTTTACATTGTCTAGCTATTACAAACAACAGAAACAACAGAAACAAGAATAGTCAGCTTCCATACAGGTTGCTGCATTGTCGACCAAGACTCACACATGATCGATTTAGTTCACACGGGATTCTTACTCTTTCTTCAAGAGTGAACAACATAACAAGAATCAACTTCCTCTTCTAAGTACTCCTAACACAATCTAAAAAGATTAAAAGTATATGAGATTTCTCAACTAGTGTGCAGCAAGCTTTGTTCGTTCTGAGTTCTGAAGGTTACTGGTTTGCTGTTCTAGATTGAGTTTCAGTAGTTGTTTCAGGTGTACTCATTATCTATTTATAGTAAGGGAAATTTTGTCCGTTGAAGAGAGGCAAGTATCCCGCATTTAATGCTCTGATTTTGTAGAACACTTTGTTGTTCTTCATGGTACACACTTCATTAATGCGGCTTGTTGCAGACGTGTCCTTGTGCTCAGTCCAGATGTCTTCCTCTAATTGGCTCTATCATAAATGTCTCTACTGGTAATACAGTGAGTTTTGATTTTGAAGTGATTCTGTCTGCAACATCCTTTTTGTTGACCTAGCATGCTTATATTCTTTAGAGACTTGTTCAGTTTGCTGTAGCATCCTCTGTGCTTACTGCAATAACCTCTGATGGTCACTGGAGTAACCTTGTTGAATTAAAACTTTTACAAATAAACCTAAGTACAATGATATATACTCTAAAAACCTATCACATTACAATCTTTTTGTCTTATCAAAACCTACTCAGTTCCTAACAATAAGTTTAAAAGCTACTGTAAAATATCAAAAATAATAATTAAATCTAAAAGTAAAACTAATAATAATTTTATAAGGTTGTGCGATTAACTCTAACAAAAATCAACATATAAAATTTTAAAAATAAATTGAAATATATATATATGCAATACTAATTGTATAGGATATATAAGAATCAATAAACCGTATAAATACCTTTTATAGAAATAATAAATATTTGGTAATTATTTAAAATTATTTCAAATAAATAGATATAATTTAATTTATTTTTTTAAGGCGATAGTATGTTCTAAAAATTTTGAAAAATGGTTTCAGAAATCTAAAAAATATTGCATTGAAATGTAAAATTAATTTGAAACTATATATTTTTTTAAAATATAAACTATGTTTTTGAATAAATACAGTTTTTTTTTTTAATAAATCCATCTAAAAGCAATGTAGAAAATTATTTACAAATTCTAAAAATAATTCTAAAATTTAAAGGAACAAAAATATGAACATAACATATTAACAATTATATATAATTAATCATTCTTAAATATTTAAAATTAAAGCCCAGAAACACAAAATTATTATTGTTGTTGTTCTTGTCATCATCATTATTATTATATAAAAAAACATGGATTTTAAATCTCAAAATAATAAGATCTCATGAATAATCTTTTAATATAACTTTATTATATTATTAATAATTATATTTGTCATAATAAATAATAAACCGTGCATCGCAAATTTATTTAAAACTGACTTAAAGAATTGGTTTCTAGCTACTTAAAAATTACTCTCTCTGATTCATTTAAATGTCGGTTTGGATGCTAAATCTTGTTTGCAAATGTATGTCTTTTAAAACTTTTATGCAAATTTATTTCAAAATTATCCTAAAATGTTTCTTATTTAAAGTTAAAATTTATATATTTTATAGAAACTTTTTTTTAATTAATATGATTAATTATCTTCTTTAATTACTCTAATGAAAAAACCTTAAACATGTTCCGGTATTATTTACAGAATTCTAAAATGATAGTTAAATGAAATAAAATGAAATAATATTTTTCAAATTATAAGTATTACTTATAAATCTTGTTGGTCCCAAGTGGTAGAAGGTTTAGAGGGATGAATAAACCTTCTCAAAATTTCAAACTTTTTACTCCAAATAATATATGCTAGTCCCAAATATCCTGGTAGTAGGCTTAGGGGGGGTGAATAAGCCTACTATATTTACAAACTTTTCTTTTCCTTGGCTCAATTCTAGGATCAGTAACCTTTTGGGAGGTTACTGATTAGAGTGGTTTGCTGAAGCTCATCTCTCATTGTAGAGCCAAGTATAGGAGATGTGCAACTTAACTTAGAGTAATGCAAGTAAAGCAGTAAGCACATATAGACACAAGGATATACAGAGGTTCAAAGGTGGAGTAATCCTTCTACATCCTCTCTGCCTCTTCTCAAGAGGGAACCTTTGTTAAGCTAGTTTCTTTACATAGACATATCTATTACAACCCTCACTTAACAAGTAAGTAGCAAACCTTCACACAGCTGCTTGCCTACTTTCCCCACTGACCCACACAGGATTCTAATCTACCCACCCAGGGTCCTCACTTTGTCTTCTATTGTAACGCCCCGTTTCTTAAAATCATGTTTTGGCGCTACTTACATTAGAAATTGACTCTTTAAATAATAATAGAGATAAACAGATTCAGGAATAACCGTGAAATATTATTCCATAAAATATTGTTACGAAACACGAATTTTGGAAAAATGCAGCGGAAACGATTACCATGAAATTTGTTTCTTTCCAAACACACTTTTAAAATTATCAAAGGTGTGATAAAAATAATACATTTACATAAATAAACATATTTAGAATTTGTGAAATAAAACTCTTTATTAAAATCTTCTATGACCTTGATAATATCGGCTACCAGCATGCCACATTCGCGTACACTGTCCTAAAACATTTAAACATATAGGGGTGAGTGCAAGAAAAATCACTCGGTGGGGTGGAAAGGGGAACACGTAAGCACATCAATTCAATCATCAAATAATCACTGCACATAACCATAATACATCATCATAACCTTACTCGGGTCTTTAAGCCCGGCATGAATTTGGAGTTTTTAAGTCCAACATAAGTGGGCCATATTTGAAACCCTCGGGTAGCTAGCCCGCCATGAAATCTGGAGTCTTTAAGTCCAGCGTGAAAAGGGTCATGCATCTTTGAAACCCTTCGAGTATTTAACCCGCCGTGAATGGAATTCCACCATGATCATTAACATTGTACATTCATCACATTATATTGGAAATAAACGCTGAAGGTCAACGTTCAAATCCCATAAAGGTACTATAATCACATATAGCACAGTCGCATTTAATCGTGTTTATTAAAATAAAGCAGTAAACAACAAGCATTTACCCCACCTTCGAATATAGTAACCCGTGTCCAAAAAGCTTCCATTGTCACGCTTCCTTACTCTGGTTCCTTGTTCGTATTTCCTACAATTTTTAGGAGTTGACTTAGCCTCTAACTTAAATATCTATAGAATACTTACAATATTAAATTCCTAATATACGATATTAATCGAAGGTTCTTGGATAAAGGTGTAATTGAACAAACTAGAGTATTTCTCTCATTTGAAGTTTAATTCGTTGTTCGTATAAATCGTGGATTAAAACCAATGTCTATAACGCGGTACAGTAGTCTAAATACATTTATCATTGAATTTTGGGTTCATAATATAATTTCGATGTAGTTCTAGGGTTCGATTATAAATTCAACATAATACTAGGATCAAAATACAATACTACATAAATTCAGGGCTGAAAAGTAATAAATCAAGAATTGGGGAAAAATTGCAGGAAGGTCCTTGAAACAAATCAAATTTTCAAACTAAACCCTAACCCCCACCTTCTCCTCCCCTGCTTCCCAGCCGTCCCCTGCCGCCGCCAGACACACTGCCGGCGACTGGCCCATCACAGGCTCAACCTCTCTGCACGGCACCGCCACTCACGGCGGCACCCCCCAACCCAGCAACACACACAACACACGCACACACTCACTCACGCACATCACACACACACAGCCACACACACACGCAGCGCCGCTGCCGGCGACGCTGCACCCCACACCTCACGCACGGCGCTGTCGGCCCACGGCGCCGCCAACCCTGGACAGCGGCTGTGGTCAGCGGTGACAGAGAGAGAGAGAGAGAGAGAGAGAGAGAGAGAGATACAAAGGTTGATAGATATATATAAAAATAAATAGATACATATTAACAAGAGGATGAACAATAATTTGAAATAAAACTTTACCCCTTACACACACCAAATTCCTGCAAAAGTTGTTGAAAATGAAAATGGGGAAGAAAGGGTGTTATCCCTATCCTTGCACAAGTTGAAGCAAAAAGGTAATACACGTGTGATTTATTGGAAGCAAAGAAGAAATGACAAGGCTTCTCCTCAAAGAATTGGGCTAAACTCATGGTCCAATGTTTGGGCTAAAAATTTAACAATATTGGGCTCCTTCAATGGATCAAGAAATGGCTTGAACAACATTATACTCATAAATATATATATATACATATATATACATAAACTATATATTTAAAAACGGGGTGTTATATCTATAAAGTGGAAAACTCAGCAGGACTCTACTCCTCGCACTGAGTACTCCAAAACAGTCCTTTAGAAGGAGTTTGTCTTCTTCTTCTTCTTCAACTGAGTGCAGCAAGATTGGCCTTCGTTTGCAGATTGATCTGCTGAAGCTTGCTGCTGGACTGACTGAGTGAACGTGCGTCTTTGGGGCGTGGAGTGTTCGAGCTTTTCTTCTTTTTTTCTACTCTTCTGAACACTTTCTTTTCTTCTATTTTCTTCCCCCTCTTTATGCGCTTTTGTGAGTCTTCTCTCTGTTGAGCTCTTCTATCTTCTTTTAGCGATTCTCTCTATGAGCTTGAATATTTTGTTGTACTCGTTCTCTTCTCTCTTGCACACGCTCTTCGTCAGTCTTCTTCTTATTTATAGATTAGGAAATCTGCCCGTTGAAGGTAGGTAGGTTTTCTAATCTATAAATGTTCTGCACTCCTGACACCTTCCAGCTTTTTGCTTTCCACGTGTCTTCTTCTGGTTGGCTTCTCTTCTCTTCTCTCTACCGGTAACTTCTTGTGTCTATCGGTAACTTTGACTTTCTCTCCATGCCTGCTTTGCAGCTTCCTCCTCTTGCTTCATTCTGGAGCTTCCTTCTCTGGCTTGCTCCTTTAGGTGGCTTGAGGCTTCTGTAGCATACTGCCCTTGCAGTATGCTTTCGGCATGGTCTTCCCAGGTAGCTTCCTGTAGTCATAAGTATCCTTATTAGTTTACCCGATTCTTTTTCACCATTCTCTTCAGTATCCTTCCTTTGACACTTTCTCTGTTCTTTTAATCTTTTGCAGTAACTCTGTTGCAGTAACCTATCCTAAGATTGGTTATGCTTGTTAGAGTTACTTATGGTTTTGTCTCATCAAAACTTACTTCAAATGTTTCCAACAATATAAGTTCCTGCAGAGAGCCGTAAGCTACTGAGTTTGCTGCTTCTGATCAGAGGTTACTGTTTGAGCACTAGACAGAGGAACTTTAAAGAGTTTTATGCACAGCGGAAAATACTTAAAAATATGATGTTTTCTGAAAATACAGGACGCAGTATGATAGATATACGATGTGCAGATAGCTTTAAATAAAACAGATAATAGGCAGCACAATATATGGTAGTTCAAGGGTGGAGTAATCTCTCTATATCCACTCTACTCCTTTCACACAGGAGGAAATTTGCTAAAGGTGGATTGATTTACAAAGACCTAACTAATACAACCATACCCTAACAAGATTAGCAGTCTCCCACACAGGTTACTGCTAGACCAATACAACAGCCCACAAATGACTCCTACTCTTCTAACAAGAGTGAACACACTTAGCAGTAACTACCCTCCGCTAAGAGACTCCTAAAACAATCTATGAATATAAAAAGATCGATGTTTTCTTTTCAACTCGGGGTGCAACAAGCTTTTGATGAGGTAGCTTAAGTAGCTGGGTTTCTTGCTGCTGATAGATTGAGTGACTAAAACTTTAAGGATTTGAATACTTGAGAATTTTGAAAGTTTGCTTGAGAGCTCGTGAGTTTCAATTGTTGTTTCAGGTGCACTCTTAATCTATTTATAGGCTTCAGGAATTTTCACCCATTGAAGAAGGTAGCTTCGTAATCAGCAATGTGTCCAGCGGTGATTGGCTCGTACAAATCCTCTGCGCATTCTGGTACACCGTTGCACTACGCCTTTCTTTCTGCATAATCATCCTTTTTGTCTCCTGAATCCTTTCAGGTGTTATTCTCTGATTGGCTTCTCTTTGAATGTTCCTTTGGGCGAATTGGGGGCACTGATTTAGAAATAACGGCTTCCAAGACGATCAAGTCTTCTTTGTCGTTTGTTAGAACTTAGCTTCATGTATGCAGTGTGCTTGATTAGCCTCCTACAGTGTCCAGTAAGGTTGGCTAGCTTCCTCTGGTGATCAGCATGCTTAGACTGGCTTCCTATATAGTTTAGTAAGGTCAGCATGCTTCATCTAGCTTCATGTAAGGTTCTTCCTTAGGCCATTGCGTTTTGATTAGTGAGCTTTAGCTTCTTTCAATGAGCTTCCAATCTTCAAGCAATATCCTTGACTTAACAAAAACTTTTACATTGAAAATCCTAAGTACAAGGTTACTGCTTTCTAACTATTACACGTTTTATCTTCATCAAAATCTATACAAAGGGTCCTAACAATTTCCTCATTTTTTATGATGACAAAACTCCTTTAAGAGAATCAAAGCTCAAGGATTTTATATATATGTTTGATAAACAGTAAGCAGTAAAGATAATAAAAAACATAAACATAAATTTTTAGATCACAAGGAGTGAGCTTTTGAGAATAGGAAGAATTGGAATTTCATTGATAAGATATCAATTCAGAAATACAAACAAAATAGATAGATAAAATAATATAAAAGGGGGTTTGGGAAAAGAACAGGATCAGGTAGGCTTTTATCTCTTCATCTATGAGGCAAGTTGTTTGTAGATTTTCCTTTCAAGAGTGGTTCCCTTCCACCAATTCTGAATTGTGTCTTGGTAGTTGGGTTCCATTATCCTCTTGATTTCTTCAGACTCAATATACCTCAACCAAAAGTCTTCAGAGTAAGGAATGAGTTCTCCCCTTCTTAGTCTCTGCATAAGCTTCACCTAAATGGGGAGTTTTTCTTCCTTGGAAAGTTGAGTGTACTTCTCAAGGGGCTTCTGGTTGCTAGGATAAGCTTTGAACATAATTGATTCCTTGCAGAGTCCTATGTAGTACAACATGAACTCCTGTTTCTTGAAATGCTCAATTTGTAGAAAAGTAGGTTTACCCTGAGTTGGCATGGCAAATAGAGGGAGCAGGGGTTCTCTGAAATTAGGATTTTCAGGGTTGGTGCTAGCATCCAGGAAGGAACGTTGTGAGGTTCAGTCCTTGGGAAGGTGAAATCAAGTAGTCTCTGAGGTGGGAAGAGTCTGGAGAGAGATTCTTTGGTAGATGTTTCAATAACATTACTCATGTGACTTACCAATCTCTCCTCTTCTTTCCTCCTCCTGGATTCTTATTCTCTAGCTATGTTCCTAATAACCGGATGTGATGCCCCTGATCTTTGATCAGCATTAGATTTCCTTTTTAGAGTGTTGTCCTGCTGACTCCTTGGTGCTCCATCTCTGCTTCCTCCATCTCCTTCATGGTCTCTCCTACTCTGGATCGCTAGCTGCTTGCAGGAAGTCGGATCTACCTGCTTTCTTTGGTCTACCTGCCTTCTCGAATCTTCCTGCCTCCGCCTTTAATCGTCTATCATTTTCCCTTTTTTAGCATCAACAGTTTCTCCTAGGGCTCTTTTTATCATGGATTGTATGTCAGTAAAGATCTCACTGTGATCTTGTTGAGTTTGTCCCTAGTTGTGTTATTGATCATCCATCTTGTCCAGCTTACTGTGGAGAACTTCTTGGTCTGTTTTGATCTAAACAATCTTTTTCTCGAAGTTATTCAACTTCTCAGAGAAGTTCTTAACCACTTTACTGTGGATTCTTTTTCTGCAGCAGGGATCTTTGTTTGGGTGCTCTCATGGAGTCTTGAAAGAGTAACTTTTAAGGAGTCCATGTAGTAGGTAAGCTTTAATGAGTTGTCTCGTGCAGTTTTTCTTAGCTTCCTTGATGATTTAGAAATGGACTTCCCCAATTTTCAAGAGCTTTTAAGAATCCTTCATCAGACGCTAAAGGATCCTGCTTTTCACTACCCTTCCTCTTCTTAGATTGCTGATTAGCTTCCTGCACAGAGTCAGAACACCAAAGAGTTAGTGATTTGGATTTTTCGGCTCCGGCATCATCCTGTTCACTTGATGAGCCATCATCGCTGCTGGATGGTTTGGATGGGCTACTTGATCCTATCCCTCCTAATCTAGTCTCATCATCATCACTCTTATTGTTCTTGGCCTCCTCCTCTTCGGCCTTCTTCTCCGTTTCTTTTTGTTCTCCAGCTCCCTCGATATTTTTCAACTCCTCATGACCTTCTCTCAAAGTCCACTGAATCCTCACTTTGTTTCTCAAACTGTTCATCAGCTCGTATTTCTTTAGTGACCTTCTCAGCAAGGTCCACTGATTCTCCAGCTTGTGCTTCCACAACTTTATCTGTTCTTACTTCCTCAGCGACCTTCTCACCAAGGTCCACTGGCAACTTCCCTTGTTCCTCCTCTCCTAAGCTTTTATATGCTTCATAAACTCCAGTCTCCTCATCCACATGAGTCTCAGCAAGTTCAAGAAGCTTTTCTATCTCTGCTGCTGCAGATAGCACATCTACAGCCTCAAAGGCTTTGGTGTGCTTATTTTCTGGAGGATATTAGCTTCTTCCTCCTTGGATGGAACTTCTTCAGGAACAGTTACCTCCTGATCAGGTACATTCGATGCCTCATGAATGGGGAGTTCAGCCCCATTGCTCTCTTCTGGTAGGACAATGATGTCCACCAAATATTCGAATGGTCCTTCATTGGCATTTGAGTTCTCAAGAAATTGAAGTGAAGGGGATCTCTTGACAATTGGCTCAACCTATAGAGGGAGCTCATTAGCAATTTCAACATGAGAGGAGGATCCTTCACCTATCTGGATAGGAGGTGGTATGTGTTTTCTCCTTGTTTCCTCGAGGCTTGTGTCCATTGCTTGCTTTAGCATTCTCTCCATTGCTTCATCCACCCTAAACTTCTCAATTTGCTTTGCAGCAAATCCTATTTTATCTCCTGCCATTACTTGTTCAGGAGCCGCATCCAGCAGTACTCCATCTTTGTAGAACTCTGGTTGCTCCACAGGCTGATTTCCTTTTAGAGTTCTTGGGGATGGAGGTGGTGGCGCTTGAACATTTCCTTGCCTCTTCTGAGCTCGTGCAGTAAGCTCTACCTCAGCTTCTGTAATTTCTTTGTACAACTTCCACTTCTTTTTGGTTGTTAGACTCCCTAATTATAGCTTGTGATTATTGTAAATATATCATTTCCTTAGTCTTTCCTTAATTCTAGATAGTTTTCTAGGAATGTTTTGTCTTTGTATATTGTATATTATTCACAGTTATGGCCAAACACTCCTACCCTCACCCATGCCCCCCTTACACCTTACCAATGTGTTGCATGCCCCAAAATTGATCAAAAACCTCATTTCAGTCCGTCGTTTCACTAAAGATAATAATGTCACCATTGAATTTGATCCTTTTGGCTTTTCTGTAAAGGATATTCAGACTAGGACCCTGAAAATGTTGTGTAATAGCAATGGAGACCTCTATCCCATCACTACCAACACTTTCCGTCATGTTTATCCTCCTTCTTCTTTTGCTGTTTCATCTCCGAGTCTTTGGCACTCTCGATTAGGACATCCGGGCAATTATGTTTTAGGCTCTCTCAAGAATAATAGGGTTATTAATTATAAGCCTATTTCAAACTTTGATGCTTGTTCATCTTGTGTTTTTCGCAAACAAGTTAAATTACCTTTTCATTCTTCTTCTTCTTGCACGATATTACCTTTTGATATTGTACATAGTGATTTGTGGACCTCTCTTGTGTTAAGTTCAGCAGGGCGTAGATACTATGTGTGTTTTCTCGATAATTTTAATGATCTTTTGTGGACTTTTCCCATTGGTAAGAAGTCGCAAACTACTCAAATTTTTTCAGCTTTTAGCACCTATATCCAAACTCAATTACACATGTCGATCAAATCCTTTCAATGTGAAAATGGAAAAGAATTTGTAAACATTGCGTTTAAATTATTTTGTCAACAACGTGGTATTGATTTTAGGTTTTCATGCTCATACACTTCTTCCCAAAATGGAAAAGCTGAACGTAAAATATGTGCCATTAATAATGCCATGCGTACCATTCTTGTCCACTCTTCTATGCCACCCTAATTCTGGCACCATGCCTTACAAATGGCCACCTGCCTCCTTAACATCATTCCCCATAAAACCCTCCAAAATCATTAGCCAACCGAAGTCTTGTATAATCGACTCCCTACCTACGAACATTTACAGGTTTTTGGTTGTTTATGTTTCCCTCTATTCCCATCTTCATCTATCCACAAACTCCAAGCTCGTTCTACCCCGTGTGTGTTTTTGGGCTACCCACTCAACCATCACGGTTACAAGTGTTATGATATCTCATCCAAGAAGATTATCATTTCCCGGCATGTCGTGTTTGACAAGAATCGATTTCATTTCTCTGAAATCCAATTGCCGAACCCATCCCTCCACTCTTTTCTGGACAGTCCTATCAATCGTCTTGTCCAGGATCATTTCACTTTTCCCAGAAATAACGCTTCTTTCGTGCCTTTACGTACCCCTCATTCTCCCACGGCCAACCCCCATATGCCCTCAATTTCTGGTAACAGCTCATCCACAGCCCAGCTACCGCAATCCAGGCCTCCTGCCCCTCCCGCCCGATCCATGCAAACTCGTAGCATGCATGGCATTGTCCGCCCTAAACGCCTTTTCAACCTCACTTCTTCCACCACACCATCTCCTCTTCCACGTAACACAAAAGAACCCTTGACCGACGTGAATTGGAAATCCACCATGAACGATGAATATAATGCTCTAATTAGTAATAATAAGTGGGATTTAGTCCCCCGTCCATCTAATGTGAATGTTATTCATTCTATGTGGATATTTCGTCATAAAAAGAATTCTGACGGTTCTTTTGAGCGATACAAGGCTCGTCTTGTAGGTGATGACAAGGCTCAACAAGTTGGAATGGATTGTGATGAAACTTTTAGTCCCGTTGTCAAACCAGCTACAATTCGGACAGTTCTTAGCATTGCTATTTCTCATTCTTGGCCTCTTCATCAATTAGATGTGAAGAATGTGTTCCTCCATGGCAATCTTAAAGATACTGTCTACATGCATCAACCTATGGGTTTTCGAGATGCTCGACATCCTGATTATGTTTATCTGTTGAAGAAATCATTATACGGTCTTAAGCAAGCACCTCGTGCGTGGTACCACCGGTTTGCAGATTTTGTTGTTTCCATTGGTTTCTCCCATAGTAAATCTGACCATTCTTTATTCATCTACAAACAAGGACCCGACATGGCATATCTTCTTCTTTACGTCGATGACATCATCCTCACTACGTCATCCAGTCTCTTCACAAGTCGATCATGTCGATGCTCGCTTCCGAGTTTGCTATAAAGGACTTAGGACCCCTTCATTTCTTTCTCGGTGTTGCTGTCACCCGTACCGACTCCGGTCTCTTTCTCAATCAGACTAAGTATGCGGAGGACATTCTTGAAAGAGCTGGAATGTCAGTTGCAATCCATCTCATACTCCTGTTGACACACACTCTAAGCTAAGCCATGATTTAGGTCCTCTTTTTGAAGACCCGACTCACTATCGAAGCTTGGCCGGTGCATTACAGTATCTTACATTTACCCACCCTGATATTTCTTATGTCGTACAACAAGTTTGTCTTCACATGCATGATCCGAGAGTTGCCCACATGAATGCCTTGAAGCGTGTGCTTCGCTACATAAAGGGAACCATTGATCTTGGCTTGTAGCTTTTCAAGTCCTCGGTCACTGGACTTGTTTCATATACTGATGTAGATTAGGGCGGTTGCCCGGACACCCGACGTTCTACTTCCAGGTATTGTATATTTCTTGGCGACAACTTGTTATCCTGGTCATCGAAATGGCAGCCGACCCTCTCCCGTTCAAGTGCTGAAGCCGAATATCGAGGTGTTGCCAATGTTGTTTCTGAATCATGTTGGTTACGTAACTTGCTTCTTGAGTTGCATTTTCCGATTCAGAAGGCCACTATTGTTTGCTATGACAATGTTAGTGCTATCTATCTTGCCTGAAATCCTGTTCAACATCAGTGCACTAAACATGTCGAAATGGATATACACTTCGTCCGTGAAAAAGTTGCTCAAGACCATGTTCGAGTTCTACATGTTCCCTCTCGACACCAAATTGTGGATTTATTCACTAAAGGACTCCCGCGGGTCCTCTTTGATGATTTCCGAGACAATCTCAACGTCCGTAAGCCTCCCGTTTCGACTGCGGGAGTGTGTTAGACTCCCTAATTATAGCTTGTGATTATTGTAAATATATTCTTTCCTTAGTCTTTCCTTAATTATAGATAGTTTGCTAGGAATGTTTTGTCTTTGTATTTTGTATATATTATGGTCCTAATGAACAAAATCAATCAAGGAACTATTTCCTACATTGGTTATGGTGGAAATAAATTTCTTCTCCAGCACCTTCTCCAGGTCATCGGTACCTGCAAAGTAAATGGTCCAAGCTTCCTCTCTCTTCTTATTGACCATTGATCTAATTCTTCACATGGTAGGTGCCTGTACTACCACCAATTGTAGAACATGTCCACCATCTGATCAAAGTCTGCTCTGGTTTTTGCTTTATCAAAGAAGTACTCAACTTCTTCTTCCCTTCCTTCCTCAGTGACCTCTATTCCTTCAGCTGTCTCTATTGCTTGAATAACAATATCATTGGCAATCTCTAGAACACACTCCTGGGTTATCTCTTTCCCACCAGGTAGCTCTGGAGCAGGTAGCTGTGGAATAGTTTGATCAACTTTCTCATCATCAGAGATTACGAGTTTTCTCTTCACACTTCTTTTTATGCTCGTCTTCACTCTCTTGGGTATTTTTTGTTGTTGATCAGGGCTTGTAGCAGGTTGTTCCCCCTCGGATGCCCTTCTCCTGCATGTATCTTTAGTAACCTCAGCTACCAGTCTGGTTGCTGACTGGGGTTGTGCTGCAGTCTTCCGAGTTAAAATTCTTCCGACACCGATAAACTTTCCCTTCTTGATAGGTTTCCCATTGGAGGTGTTGAAACCCAAGTGGCTCAGCAGGCTATTTAGAACAAGCCCATAGGTATGCTTACCTACTATCTTCAGAACGTCCTCCTATAGCCGGGACATGATATAACCAGCCCAGTTCACCTTCTCCTTCTTTATAATGGTCGTCATCATTCTGAACCGAAAGTTGGTGCACTTCAAAGCTTCCTGAGCGGTTCTTGATGATATGACAACAAATGTCATGCAGAAGCTGATGAGGTAGCTCAGGTAGCTGGATTGCTTGCTGCTAATAGATTGAGTGACTGAAACTTTACGGATTTGAATACTTGAGAATTTCGAAAGTTTGCTTGAGAGCTCATGAGTTTCAGTTTTTGTTTCAGGTGCACTCTTCATCTATTTATATGCTTCAAGAATTTCCACCCGTTGGAGGTAGCTTCGTGACCAGCAAGGTGTCTAGCGGTGATTTGCTCGTACAGATCCTCTGCGCATTCTGGTACACCGTTGCACTGCGCCTTTCTTTTTGCAAAATCGTCCTTTTTGTCTCTTCAATCCTTCCAGGTGTTATTCTCTGATTGGCTCCTCATTGAATGTTCTTTTAGGCAAATTAGGGGCACTGATTCAGAAATAACGGTCATTTTGGAAGATCAAGTCGTCTTTGTCATTTAATAGAACTTAGCTTGATGTATGTTGTGTGCTTGCCTCCTGCACTGTCTAAGGTCGGCTAGCTTCCTCTGGTGATCAACATGCTTATAATGGCTTCCTGAATAGTTTAGTAAGGTCATCATGCTTCAACTAGCTTCCTGTAAGGTTCCTCCTTAGTCCACTGCGTTTTGAATAGTGGGTTTTAGCTTCCTTCAGTGAGCTTCCAATCTTCAGGCAATATCGTTGACTTAACAAAAACTTTTACATTGACATCCTAAGTACAAGGTTACAACTTCCTAACTATTACACGTTTTCTCTTCATCAAAATATATACAAATGTTCCTAATAAATCTATTTCTACTTCCATAAAGTATTGCCATTAACTTGAAAATATCAGATTTTTTATATATTACTCACTATTTTTATTGAAAACTTTACTCAAAATATCATTTTTATTTTGAAAATTATAATTATTTTATTTGAAAAGAATAAAATTAGGTAAGAGTCCTAAAAAATATCTTTCCAAGATAAAAAAAAATTAAGTTTTTTTTTAAAAACAAGAAAGTATTATTTAAGTTAGATACAACGTCTAGGTATTATTTAGGCTCGACTAGATAGCCTAGGCATTAGACACTAATTAAACCTGCGTTTAGCGCCTAGCGAATTTTAGAACATAACTATATAAATATAAACAAAAAATAAAAAATAAAAATAGAATCCCTGTTCAAAAGTACTTCATTCATTTAGGTAGCATTTTTAATTTAACTCGAAGTGTGAAGTGTGTGTATATCTCTTTATTATATATATAGATATATAAAAGAACAACCAAGTTGTCATGTGTCATCCTCTTAGCAGCTTGATACATAAAGTAATAATTATATGAATATTAATTATAATTATATTAATTATATTATATTAATTTTTTTTCTAGTAAATACAATCTTTTAATGCCATGTCAATAGTTTATTTCTATGTACGTAAACAAAAAAAATATACTAAGTTTTAATATAAAATTGTAGGCTTTTAAAATTACATTATTTTTAATATTAACCTAAATGATACATATAGACATATATAATAACAAATATTACTTTCAATATAAATAATTTTTAATTTTTTTAATTTTAATTTATTTAAATCTCGTGTAATTCACGGGGTTTATGCTGGTGTTTTTATGTGTGTATATATGTGTGTATTCTTTTGTTTTTTACGCTAGTCCTTATACAGAAATCAATATATGCATGATTTACTTAGAGAAAACTTCAAATAACTTTTAGGAAAGAAAGTTTTTTAATCAGCTATATTAACCTCATTAAATTTTTAGTCTTCTAGTTTACCCTTTTCAAAGTTTTAGTTCTCCATCTTTCAAGTTTTGATTTCTAGTCATTTATGTTTAATTCATTAGGATTTTAGTCCTCTTTCTTTCATCTTTTGATTTTTAATTCTCTATATTAAAAAAATATCATCATGTAGTCATTTTACCTACAATAGCTGATTCTTATTTCTTTTTAGTTAAAATTTAGTTTTCCCCCATTGGAGAATTTGAGAACTAGTAGAATATGATCGATGCCACTTTTTTAGTTTGATGTTATCAGTTTTCGACACAAATTTATATAATTTATGAGAAATAATTTATAAATTGTTTAATATAAATTTTATGATACTTTTTTATTTTTCATATTTACAAAATTCTAAATCAGTCGTAATGAGATAAAAATATAATATTTAATTATCAAAATTCATATAGACTTGTTAGATGAAGAAAAACCGTATTGGTGAGAAAAATTAAATTGTAACCAAGTGAAAATGAAAAAGTATTTTATTATTGCAGGTAGAGGTCTGAACTTATATGTGAGGGAGAATCTACCGATCATTTACATTTGGCCACTAGAGTCGCTAGTTATGAGCAGTTGATGATAGAAATTAAAGAGAGAAAGACCAACTCTAGAAATAGTTGTGGTAGAATGGTATTCCACCTACTTCTATTTGTCTAGATGTGATCGAAGCGGGTTCAAGTACCCGAAGGGCATATTTACCGAAAATATATAAAATTCCCTCTATAAGATATTCCTTCCATTATTCCTCTGTGTATTTATTTTATTCTTCATCCGTATTGTTTACAAAATCTAGTTCTTTTGGGGTCCTAGTTGATGGTTATTTCTGAATTACATCTCTTACTTGTTGAATGAGAAGGGACTGAAAATTAAAAGATAAAGTTAGAGGGCTAATAATATAATGAGGTAAATATAGAGGATTAAAAAACTTTTTTTCCTAAATTTTATTGTTATGTTGTGTTACTTTTTGTTAAAATATATAGTAACACTTTTGGGTGGGCTATCCACACCCCATTATTTACTTATCATACCCTATATGGTGGATGGATCTACATCGGCCAGATTTGTACCGACAGTGGTGCGATGGTCTTACGGTGACAAGTAACCAATGGCGGTGCTACTGTGCGAATACTATAGCGGATCTTGTCGGAGAGCAGTTGTGCAACGGTGTTATGAAGATCTAGAGTTTCTTCCTCTTTCTACTTCTCTATTCCAATGTTTGGTTTCTCTTTCTCTCATCTTCTTTCTCTCTTTCTCTTTCTTCTTCTCCTTCCATCTCTCTTTCTCCCCGCCCTCGGCTCTCTTTGTCTCTCGCATTTCCTCTCTCTCTCTCTCCACATTCTATTTACTGTCACTACCCTTGTTGAGCACCACAATGAGCGACAGTGCTATGCGTGTGTGTTGGTCGTGACGTCAAGGGTGGCGGCATCGTGTGGGTATTGTGTTGTGGTTGTATGGCCACGATGGTTGGTCAGAGAAGGAGACCAACAAATGAGCAGTAATTGAACAGATGTCGGTATTCCCAAATTATTTTTTCTCAATGTTTTTTGTTTTTGTTTTTTTATTTGTAAACACAATTAAACAAAAAGTAAAAAGTTTCAGAGTTTAAAAATAAATTTAAGGATTAATTTATTTATTAAATTAATTTAATTTAAAAATTGAATTCGAAAAGCTACATTTGTGAGAAGCTCAAATTAGTAAAGACATGTAACTTAATCGTGTCAATTAGCCTGAAATTCGTCGATTGTTGCTGATTTATCCTAAATTCACCCATTTTTTAAAGATGGTGTTTCAATTTCAAAGAACGAAAAAACAGTGTTTTTAAATGGTAAATAACCATAAGTCACTGTACTAAATCTACAATAGTCTCTAATACTTCTACTCTCCTATGTATATACAACATGCATAAGAGTAATACTCCTATGTATGCATCATATGCACGAATTTAAAATCCATAATTTTAATAAAATCCATGCAAGTGAAACAACTTAGATCCGCTTGGCTTTTTTGCATATATTGAATTATTTTCTTCTTTTTTTCCATGCTTACCTACTATTTCCCCAGTATTTATAGAAACATTTATATGTACGGCAAAAACGTATATACTCTTGGGTAGACATTTCAGATCCATGCTTTCAACGAGTGGTGTTACATATGTATTCCTCAGGTATCACGTATATACTTTTAAGATATTATTTTTCCATGTTAAAGCGTGGTGTTAGATATATACTTTTCACGTATCACATGCATACTCTTAAGGTATTACTTTCTATTCAATGATAGGTATTAGATATATACTCTTCAGGTATCATGTGTATATCCTAAAGGTTTTACTTACTTATTCACTAAAGGTATTGATTTTTTGTTCCGCATGTAAGTAATACCTTAAGAGTATACACGCGATACCTAAAGAGTATATATCTAACACCATGTGGTGGTCAAGTTGAGGGCATTATGCCCCAAGGACACATAAGTATCACTCTATATGCAAATATCATCTTTACCTTTACATAATACTTATAATTTAAAAAAGAAAAAAAATTGGTACAATTTGTGAGTACCAATAAGTGATATTACTTGTACCCTTATTGATATTACTTTTACTTGTATATCAACATAGTCATATCATTAATGTGATATTACTCATACATTTATGTAATATTACTTATATGTTTATATAATATAATTATACATTATATCAGCTTAAATGTTTTATTATTACTACATAAAAGTTAAAAGATATATTACATGTATGCATAATTATCTAATATAAATGTTAAACTAATGTCATAATATAAAAGTCACGCCCACGTAACTTAAAGGTTTTGATAATATAACTAAATAGTATAACATATTTATCAGAATACAAACAAGTTGAATAGAGTGTTGGCGTGGAAATCTGGCTGAGTCCAATTGCGTGTCAGGACAGGTAAAAATCAAGTTTGGATCTTCTATTACATTTGATGTAACATCACGTGTTACATAACATTTAATACACGCCACATATTAATTATTGATGTCATTGAATACACGTGACGTATGATGATTAATTTGGAATAGAAAATGTAACACCAAGTGTAATAGAAGATCTCAATCCGTAAAAATCACCTTTTAAGTATGATCGATCTCATTATTTGGATACGGGATCCATTGACCAGATGTATATAAATCTTTATACTTAATTATATATCACAACGGGGGATACCACCATTAATATATATACCTAAAATACATTGGTTAACAAAACAAGAGAATGAAATGTTAAGACTAGCTACATCTTACAATATAGAAAAGTTACTCTTTTGTGCACCAGTTGCACGGATCTGAGATCTATGCAATTGGGCAGCGCGGGCTGGGTTGCCCCGCCCAGCCCGCGCCTCTTTACTTTTTTCGTGTGTTTTGATCATTACCTTCATGTTATGTTAGTGTTACCTTCGCGTTATGTTAGGGTTACCTTCGCGTTATGTTAATGTGACCTCATCTCCAAATTTCATACCCTTAGTTTAAAATCATTGAACTAAAATAACACGAAGGTAACACTAATATAACATGAACGTAACACTAACATAACATGAAGGTAACATTAACATAACATGAAGGTAAAAAACAATGTTAATCATATCTTCATGTTATGTTAGAGTGACCATCACGTTATGTTAGGGTTACCTTCATGTTATGTTAGTGTTACTCTCATGAGGGTAACACTAACATAACATGAAGGTAACCCTAACGTAACATGAGGGTATGACAGTCTGAAGCGAATCTTGGTGGGTTTGAGCGCACCCACCAGGCGCGTGAGAGCGCGTTGGGGCATGTGAAAACACGCGTCAGAGGCGCGTGGGGCGGGTCAACCGATCCATGCACCAGTTCCACAAAATTTGTCCATATAGAAATATCAAAAATAATCCACAAGTTGAGAATGCATGTATGCTACATCAAGAATATTATACATATGAATAATACTAATGATAATTGTTAAGATATTCATTTATACTGATTATAAATAAGAATGATAGTGGGGGTAGAAGAAGCAATTAATAATTGGGAATAGGGAATCTTTGTATTAGTGACAAAATGTTTATTCTTTTGAGCAAGCATTGATATGGAAAAGAAAAGTGGATGGCATATTGGTATTGCTTGTTCTTGATTTGTGTTTGTCTTTGTGCCTTAGTACTGTTCTCATCCACAAACCCCTTAATGATAGGCATCCTCCTTCCCTGTTGCTGCACCTGCACCTCTGCTTCTTTCTCTCTCCTCCATCTCCTTTTCTCTCACTTGTTTCTTTCACTTCTTCCTGCACTACCCATTATTACTTCCTCTTATATACTCAAATCAAATATTACTTATGTCACATTAGCTAACCAATTTCTAACTAATATGTGGATGCTGTGTTCTGGAATGTGGGTTGATCTGTCCCACAAATTACACTTTCGAGCCAGTCCTCACAAGAATCTACTCAACAAAAAGAATTCATGTACTTTGTGCTTGGATCTAAGGGTTCTGAAATTCATTTAGGCTATGTTTGGATTGATATGTATTCAACATCCGTCACTTTCATTTTGAATTACTTTTTTTACAAGAATTACTTTTTTTACAATATGAGTTCCAATTTAAATGGATTTTACTTCCAATCTTTTATTTTAAATCCTTCAATCAAAACACAACCTCGAAGAATAGCAGTGTATTATTTGTCTGAAAAGAGGCTTTTAACTTTGACACATTTGACCATGATCATCACTAGCTATTAAAGGTATCCACATTCATGTTTTCTAAGGAGCATTTTTTAATATTTTAAATAATATATTTTATAGGATGTATTACTGTAAAAGTGACGGAATTAAACTGCAGTAACATTTTGAGCTAGAGAAAGACAAAAATATCATATAATCCTTTTGTCAAACTTTGACATTAATTTAATATTAAACTGCAGATCCCTAAGATCTTTAGCAAGATGCGCAATGCTATATATGCATATATATATATATAAACCTTTGGACTTTATTGATTATTTTCTTGGAGGTGAAGTTGATTTGCATGATCTGACAGATGGAATAAAAAAATAAAAAAAATTGAATATATGTAATATAATATCATCCAATAAATTTGAAGGGGTTTGATGATGATTGAGAGGAGAAAAGAAGATGAAGAATATGACCACATAACACACATATATGTCTGCCTTCTGCACATGCCCAATGGACCTAATATCAGTTAGTCCCCCACCCACTTGGCCCTACCCTCTTTCTCTATACCCTAAAATCACTCACGTCAATTATACAAACACTACTAGAAATCACTCAAATTCCAACGGAACAATTCTGTAAGAATTTTGCAAAATTTTGTTTGAATTATTGATTCCAACGGAATTGGACCGTCAAAAAAAGGGGCGTTGGAATTAAAATTCCGTTGAAAATTCCAACGGTACTTTTCCGTTATAATATACAACCACCAATAAAATTCCAACATTATTCCAACGGCGTTGAATTCCTTTGGAAATTCTATTGGAAATAATAAAAATTCCAACGGAATTTCCAACAACATTGAATTCTGTGGGAATTCCGTTAGAAATTCTGTTGGAAATTCCAACGGTTATTATTTCTGTTGGAATTTGGTTATTTTCTAATAGTGATATATATCCTTCGAGCTCATTTTCTAACAATTAATATATACTTCTATTCAAATCTACATTTAAAATATCCTAAATTTATTTGTTTCTCCATCCCAAAATCTATTAAAGGACAATTAATAGATTGAGAACTATACAATTAAGGCATTTTTCCGAACATAATCCTTCAACAAGTTGTGATGGACATGGAAGTTGATGAATATGTTGCCTAACTCCAAGTGCTCTTGAGTAGTCTATTTCAATGTATATGGGGAGAAATCAAGCCCTGAATTTAGCACAGTTTTTTCCCCTTATAGGACCACTTATCCTACTGCTGTTTTTAATTTGCAATGGGACCAAGAAAGTGATCGACTCAATCCCTTTATTATTTATGTACCTCAATGATCCACATACCCATTAGTTCCTAAAATATAAAGATCATCATTTAAATATATGAAACAATATTATTTACCTCTTTCTCCAACTTCAACTTTTCACTAGATGATGATGAATCTCCACCTTCTGCCTCACTCATCTTCATTGATCTTGAACCCGGGCTCGGGCTGCTCGAGCTAAGGTCTAACGGCGTGCTCTGCGTCCCCACATCACGGGTCGAGCCCGTTTTATTCTCTTCAACTGAAAAACAACGAATGAAAACGTGGAAGATCTAGCTTGACAAATACTACCTACGTCCCGGTTAATTCAGTCTACTTTGACCGGCACGGATGTTAAGAAAAAATTGTTGACTTTGATTGGATGTGTTATTTTAATATTTTTGGGTGGCAATTTTGTAATTTAAAGGTATAATTTGAGTGCAAAAGTTGTAAAATGAAATAAATGAAGGGGTAAGAAATTTAACTGGGACAAACGAAAATGGCAAATAGGCAGTTGTAACTGGGACGGAGATAAGACCATATATAGATGATATGATGATACCTTGAGATGAGATTTCAAGAAGTTGAGTATTGTGTTCTGAGATTGGAGAGTTGGTATGAAAGTGGTGCATGTTAGCAGGATAGATGAGTGGTGCAGACATTGTGATTCGACTAGTCACACTTCGAAACGACCTCCCACTCAGCGTTTTGGCAGACAAACACTCCAAAGGGACTTCTCCTGATAATGGATTGCATATATATTTCTCAGCATCATTCCATTTGGAGTTGAGAGTTAATCCATCTGCAGGTGATTGGCATTCCCATGTGTACACTGTCTTTGCTTGCAATGCTGATTAACATCAAATCTTTTCAACCACTATTTCCCCCCAAAAAAACACTACACAAATACATATATTAACATAAACTCAGACCTTTAAGAGCAGTGGTGAATGAATATGTCGAAGGATCAATCTCCTCTGCACAAGAAAATGCACAAGTCAACATCAAGATTCATGGGGGGTGGGGGGGGGGGGGGGGTAGGGGGTGTACCCCACCTCTAACAGTGTAGCCTGGGGAAGAAGCAGTGCTAGAAATGGTGAAGTTTGATCTGAAAGATCTTGCATATTCTTCTCTAAAGCTCTTCAAATTGGAGGCCGAAAAGCGCCTAGAGCCCGTGTTTTCGCTGCTTATTCGGGCCTTGAGAGCCCATTCTTTAAGGTTGAAATCATGCTCATTGTTGTGCAGAGAAGACTGGTCCATGTTCTTGGACATGATGAACAAGAATGGATGGATGGATGGATATGATCTAATTGGAATACATATTTCTTCTTAAAGAAGGGTGAGAAGTGTTTGCTCTAAGGAAAATATATTCTGCAATGATCAACTTTTTGTGCTTACATCTATATAGGAACTGGGCCATACTCCAATTGGCATATACTGCTTGGGAATCAAAACAATATCTTAGCTATATTTTCTCTTCATTTATCAATCATGCAATCATTTCAAAATGAAGCACAGAGTTGGCAACATAAATTCAAATTGTACCTCTTTTTCATTTCCTATTTTATTTACTTTTCTAACTGCATTATATCTACATATATGACTAAAACAAAAGAGTCACTGTCCGGTACATCAGTTGCACGAATCTGAGATCTGTGCGACCAGGCCGTGTGCGGGTTGGCGCGGGCCGGTCCAGCCCGCGCCTCTTTACTTTTTCATGTGTTTTGGTCGTTACCTTCTTGTTATGTCAGTGTTACCTTCGTGTTATGTTAGTGTGACTTTCATTTCCAAATTTTATACCCTTAGGCCAAAAACACTGAACTAAAGTAACACGATAGTCAAACTAACATAACATGAAGGTCACACTAACATAACATGAAGGAAAAAACAATGTTAATCATACCTTCATTAATTTTATGTTAGACTGACCTTCATGTCATGGTAATGTGACCTTCATGTTATGTTAGCGTTACTTTCATGAGGGTAATGCTAACATAATATGAAAATAACACTATCATAATATGAAGGTAACACTATCTGGAGCTAATTTTGGTGGGCTTGAGCGTGTCCACCAGGCGCGTGAGAGCGCATTGGTCAATGCGTTGACCGATCCATGCACCCGGGCGCATTGGTCATGTCGGGTCAGGTGCATGGATCCATGCACCTTATGCACAAAAGTTTTTGTGTTTTTATTTATAACATTTATGGTGATGTTCTTTTCCTCTTATCTAATATTTAAATATTTAAGCCAAAAACCAATGGAAAAAAAAGGAAAAAAGAAATCCACCAAAATCCTTGAAGAAGAAAGGGGAGAAAAATCAATATCTATTATGATAATTTCACAAGATTCTTAATCTTTTTTTCCTCCTCGAGAACAACCTTCAGTTTTCTTTTATTGATAGAGGTTGAAAACTCATCAACCAATAGAATCAATATCATAATTTTACTTAGACAACTCATGGGGATGCTTATAAACACTTCAACTTCAAAAGAACGATCCATGAAAATTTTAAATTTATCCATTCTTGATAAATTTTTTCATTTTTTGAAATGTTAATAATGATTGATATTAAACAAAATAATTTTTAAAGGAGAAGACACCATATTTGACTTTTTCGTCATTGTCAATTCAACTTGTCAATTATAATATAGATCATATTCTTAACTATATATCCAAAAATAAAATTAAGTAACTCTAATAAATTATTAAAATAACAATTGTATAAGATATTTTCTGAGATACTATATATTTAATGTTGTGAGTGACACTTGTGTGCCCCGGGGGCACGGTGCCCCCAAATATATATATATATATATATAAAAGCAGAATATTCTGTCAAAAATAGCTACAATAAATGTCTCATTTATTAAATATTTCCATTTTAAGAAATCATTAATAACTTTTATTTTAAATTTATTAATAAACAAATACATAAATATTAATATTTAATACATTTAATTTTATATTTATTGTATAGAAACTCAAAAGAAAAAATAAATAGATAAATTTATATATTTCTATACTATAATAATAGAGGAAAAGTTTGAGATATTTACAAAAATACTATTTTCTCAACATAAAAGTGTCACATCAACAATATTTTTATTTTGCATTTTTTATTATTTAATCCATTCAATTTATAGTATATATTGTATTAGTTTATTCTTATTTTATTAATACTAATTAAGTTATTTTTTATTGAATAATTTCTTATACACCAACGATAGATAATGTTCAAACAATAATTTCAATAATAAATATTAATTTGTTTGGGGATAATTGTATCATATTTAATATAAATATAATTGATAAATAAGTGTAACACTATTAAAGATGCGTATATATACATATATGTTATATATAATGTATTTAGTGTGAAATTCTATGTCGTTCTAAATATTTTTTAAATTAATATTTGTAAGTGTTCCATCAACAAATTTTTTATTTTGCATTTTACTGTTTAATCCATTTGATCTAATAATATAAATATTGTATTAATTTATTCTCATTTTATCGATCTTAATTAAATTAATTTTTATTGAAGAGTTTATTAAAAATCATAATAGATATCCAAACAATAATTTAATAATAATATTAATTTGCATGAGGATAATTTATACCATAATAATATAAATTAATAAATAAATATAACACTATTAAAGATGTATGTATATACATATATGTATATATAATATGTATTTAGTCTGATTATATGTCATCTTAAATATTTTTTAAATTATAAATATCTCATAATCAAATAAAATTTTAGTCTTTTATTTTACACTTAGGACTTCGTATATTTTTATATGAGAGTGCACAATTTGAATTTATATGGTTCACCTGATTATTTAAATTATATGTTTAGTTTCTAATTATATTGTCATCATCATGATCGTAGACTACTACTACATTTTGATTATGTGTTGAGTTTAAATTGTAATGATCAATGTCTTGCTATATCAATTAATTTACGTGATACTTATAAATGAATAATTATCTGCCATATTCGATGTTAAACGATATTAATAAAAAAATTGTAATTCAATTTATTTTGAAATAAAAGGTTGAAAATACATAATTGACAGTGCCTGCATCAAGTTCCTACGTAAAATTTCTAATTTTATTGCTATATCAATTAATGTTTTTATATATACATACTCACACACACATGTATTTAATTTAAATAATTGAATTTGATTTTTAATTCATAATTTTTTTTAGTTTTTTTTAGTATATTTAATTTAAGTGATTGAAAATATTAGTTTGTAACACATATGATAAAAAAAAATGTTACGACTATAATTGTTGTGTATAAAGAAGTTTGTAAAAAAACTTAACAAACTTTACAGGTAGAATTTCTAATTTGCTTGAAAATCAAATATTGATACTTTTGTTTTTCGTCTTATCATAGAGTAGTGAATTGGATACTGTATAATATCGATATATTGTTGTTGAATTGAATTTATATTTTTCTTTAGTTATTTAAATAATTTATTGTATGCTATCTACTAAAATTACTTACACTATATTATATAGAAATAAGTAATATTACCAACCTGAGATCAAAAATGTGCATAGCGCGGGTGCGATTACTAGTTAATCAATATATGATGTTATATATATACTCTACAAGTATCATGTGTATACTCTTCAGATATCACATGTATACTCTTATATACATATGATACCTGTAGAATATATGTATAACACCAAGAAATGTAACAGCTGTAGAGTATATATATAACACGTGAAGAGCATGTATATAACACCTAAATTCGTGCCCCTATGTACCCCAGGGGCATATAAGTTTTTGCCTAATGTTGTAATAAACTATGATTCTAGTTAGAAATTAAGGTTTATTAATAAATTGTTACTTTTCAATTCATTTTAAAATAAAGATTTTTATTGTTTAATTACAAAGAACAATAGAGAATATAATAATAAATAGGGAAACACATAATTAGACCTTAAGCTAAATATATAAACAAATACTTTAAAACACAAAAACCATCAAAAAAACAATGAACAAAAGTTGTCTAGAATAATAATGTCTACCAACAAAATGAAAATTTGAACATAAGTACATTAGAATGAATGATCACTTAAAGCTAAACATCTGTCATCTTTGAATTTCTTAATCTCTTAAAAACTCTGTAATTCTGAAATTTGTCCACTTCTCCTCCAATAATCATTAGGAGCTTGCTTAATTTGTAAATTACAAAATTAAGATGAGTTATTATAATACATTGGTCTAAATATAATTAAAGATCAAAATGAAAATCAAATATAATTTCTAAAATATATAACATACTCATCATTAACCTCTTTTAATTCAACATTAGTTATACATTGTGAGAATGAAACATTCGGCGAAACCATATGCTAAATAAATATTACAAAACACAAATATGAATGTCCAATGAGCGTCGCAAAGGGAAAAAAAACATTAATGTACATCGCAAAAACTTGCGTGAGATGGTCTCACGAATAGTTTTCGTGAGATGGATCATTTTTACCCATTAAGTCAACCCATTTCTATATTTTTATATGTGAATTTTGAAGTGTGGGTCATGAGTTGATCCGTCTCACAAGAAATGATCCATGAGACGGTCTCACATGAGACTCTCTCTATGTACATTTATAGGATCACTTTGTGATTCAAATGGTTCTTAATTAATAATCATATATAATATTGTTCATACATATAAAACAAATTACACATGATAATTACATTGGGAATTCAACTATCATCCTAATTCAACAAACAAAATGTATATATATATATATATATATAATTAGAAAAATAATCATAAAATGGAAACAAAGTAAAAAATATATACATATTATATCCAAAGCCACAAATTTTAATTATGCTAAAAAATTTAATAACATAATATATACATTAGAAAACACGTCAGTTGAATTAGAACTAATATATCTTCACATATAGTTACCATAAGTCGGTAATTCCACTTCAAAGCTTAATAGCTCAAAGAGTTTTGATGAACAATTGAATGCAGAAAGAAACTCAAAACTTGTAGAGTTTTTTATGGACGATCAAATTTTGAAAGAAACTCTAACTCTTGCAAATGACGATTATTGCATATTTATAACCATAAAAAATATAGTATTGTTGTCTAACCATTATCTATATATGGTATGATTGAAATTGATTCCAATAAATAATAAATTTCAAAATATAAAGTATATAGAAATTAATAATTATAGTTGTATCATTTTTTGAGATTTTTACCATGTTAAAATCCTTACTATATTGAAGAAAATTTGTTGCCACGATTTAGGCAAAAATTAATGTAGTTGACAATTTATTAGTGATTGACCAACCAACTAAAGGTAATTTTAAATTATACCATAATTAATTTTCATGATTCTAAATTAAAACTATTAATAATTACATTGTTTTAATTTATTTTCAAATTTAGTTACCAATTTAAAAGTTATCAATTAATGAGTTGTTGACTCTACTACTAAATGTTACTTTTAGGACGATTTATGCACAAACTAAAATTAAATGGATCGTTAATGTTCATATATTATTTGAGTAGGTCTTGTGTGAGACCGTCTCACAGATCTCTTTTTGTGAGACGGATCAACCAATAACCCACAGTTAGCAATTCATATGAAAATTTGTGGATATGAGTTCATTCATGGATAATAAGGATCCGTCTCACGGAAACTATCCATGAGACCGTCTCATATGAGTCTTTGTGATATTATTTTTATGAATATGCATTCTTATCATGTAAACATAATTTCATGCGCGCTATTAGGATATCAAAAAAAAACATTTTATTATATTTTTATTTGATGATGATATTCTTTTCCAAAGCAAATTACGAATATTATGAACCAATTGTTTGATTAAATATATATTATTTTTAAATTAATGAGAATTATAGAGTGCAATCGTAAAATCTAAAACTCAATTTTAATATATCATCATATTTCAAATCTGTATACTAATAACTACGTCAACAATCATGATTTATTTATTTTAATAAAATATGAAGTAGATATGTTATTAAAAATATATTATTAAAAATAGAGTATTTGATTCCAAATTAAACTCACAAATTTGTAGATCATGAAATTTTGACAATCAAACGTTTCTTTCAAATAGAAAATATAATGATATGATATTATATGATGTAAATCATATATATATATACACTTTGTTTAAATCATATTATAAATATATATATTGAAATTTAATAATCAAAGTTGACTTGCCATATAAATAAATATATGAAAAGTTTTTTTGTCATATCATTTTCTTAAATATATACATCATTAAACATTACTTATTTATAAATTCACAAATTGGAATCTAAATATATTTAAAAATTGAGATTAACATAAACTTTACATATATATATATATATATATATATATATATTGAATTATGATATTTATTTATTTATCTATTTATTAAATAAAAAAAACATTTCCAATTTTAGAAATGTGTTTTTGGGCGAGAAAATATTGGCTTGCTCTTTTTGAAACCATTGTGTTTATATATATATATATATATATATAGATGTTAACAATTGCAAATCTACACCTTTCATTTTGAGGTCTAGGGAATTATTTTATGACCATCAGAGTGTAATTTTTTTTTCTAAGTTAGAATATATAAAGGTTATTACATTTATACATAAATGTCACACTTAAATAATATAAATGTCACACCCATATAACATAAAGGTAATAGTTTGAAGCGAAAAAATAAAATTCAAAATACATATAAAAAAAAGTGCACGGATTCGAGTCGACCCGGACCCGACCTAAATTATATGTGCACCAGTTGCATAGGAGACTATCTCTTCATTTTGAGGTCTAGGGAATTATTTTATAATTTTAGTTTTTAACAATCATATTGGAATTATTTTATAATTTTAGTTTTTAACAATTATATTATTTTTACTAAGCCCAACATAGAAAATACTCTTTAGTATCGAATTCACTTAGTATTATAATTGCTATATAATGCATATGAGAATGTATTTCTGATGCATGGTTTCTGGAAGTAACTAATTGCTCAATAAGTAGATACTTACTATATTACACTTAAGAATGCAACTTCTATTATGAATGTGATTATCTAAATATTGTTACTGGATTTATTGAAAGACTAATGAAAAAAAATTCAATCTCTCCGCTTTTGAAAATAGTTACCTTACTTCGGTTTTGACATTGAGAATCTTCTCTTTCTTTTATAAATAATTATACATAATTTTCATTCATAAATGTCATGAAGGCAAATTCTTAATTTTTCGAATATCATGATGCTAATTTGCCTAAAAAAGCTTGGGTTCTAAAAGTTTTGACAATTGAATGGTTTTATGCGAGAATGAGTATTCTATATTGGATGATAACAATTTGTTTTTGAGTGAGTCTTGGGTGCCCCGGGGCACAGATCTAAGATCCGTGCCCCCAACCCACTCCAATAGCCTGCCCGACCAGCTTGTCATTAATATATAAATAAATTTTTTTTAACCTAAGCTAAGAGACAAGTTGAGAGAAGCGAAACTGAGAGACGCAAAACTGAGGCATGGCGAGAGAAAAATTGAGGCACGACGAGAGTATGACGGCAAGAGAGGGACGACGAGAGAGATAAGTTGAGAGACGGCGAGAGAGATAAGCTCAGAGCCGGCGAGAGAGATAAGAACTGAGAACATAGCTGAGATACGAGGAGAGAGGATTTACAATATCAGAATTCATTTATTCAGCTTTCCTTTCTACATCTAATTCAAAATCTAGGGCAAAATACCTAATCAACAATGGATGAAGGTTTGAATGATAAAGAGCAACAAGAATCAAATACGATTTTGATCTTGTCAAGTGAAGAAGATGATGACAATGATGCAACATCAGCTTTTCTGGATCAGATAGTTGAAATGATAAATGAAGGTAATTAACTTATTTTCCTTCACATATGATCTTCTGCTACATACATGAATATTTCTTCATGAATGAGGTATTACAAATGTCATCCACGGGTATTACAAGATGAATTATAATCTTGCATTATAAGCTCAATTATAATCTAGGGGTATATTAAAAGTATATTTTTTGGGTGTTGGAAGTTTGCTCTATAGGTATTATATATTTGTTCTAAGGGTATTACAATACTATCTTTCTGTATTCAAAAAAATAATTCTAAGGTATTGCTACTGTATTCTAAAGGTGATTATAATTACATCTCACAGTATTACAATTCATATATTACAGACACTGATTTTAGTACTTCCCTTGTTGGATTGACAAGAACACACTTGATGATATGCACAATCTCTACTGCAAACATGCCCATTTATTAGGATTCTTTGTACGTAAATCAACCACAAGGTATTCCACTGATGAGATACCTAAAGAGATAGGAAAACTCTTCGTATGCTCTTGTGCTGGATTAAAGAGACAGAAAACCTCTACAAAGACCACACAAAAAAAGGCCAATAACAAGGACAAACTGCAATGCTTTGATGCCAGTAAAGATCAACGATGCAGGTTTGTTTGAAGTTGTAGAGCATGTAATATCACACAACATCCATTTACAAGGCAAGAACTGAATCACCTTCATCGTTCAGAAAGAAATATATATAAATGAGGAAAATGGCAAGACAATTAAGCACATGGTATCCTCAAGTTTGACTGCGTCGAATTCTTAGAAATATATGGTACAAGATGCTAGTTGTGAGGGAAGTCTTGGACACACAAAGAAAGAACACATGAATTTTGTCAATTGGTTGAAAATGAAAACAATTGAAGGTGGAGATGCACAGACTATCATAGATATGATACAAGAGCAACAAGCAAATGAAGAAGACTTCTTCTAGAAAGTCCAATTGGATGATGAAGGTAGATTAAACAACATCTTTTGGAGGGATTCAATGATGAAAGAGGATTATCAAATATTTGGGGATGTTATGGTATTTGATACGACCTACAGAACAAACAAGTACAATCTCATATGTACACCTTTTGGGAGGTTACTGATCAGAGTTATATGCGGAAGCTTTTTCCTCCTGTAGAGATCGATTATGCAATATATGCATTTAACAAAAGATATGCATATGGAGTAGTAAGCATAAATAAACGGATGGATATACAGAGGTTCAAAGGTGGATTAATCCTTCTACATTCTCTCTGCCTCTTCTCAAGAGGGAACATTTGTTAAGCTAGTTGATTTACATAGCCCTATTTATTACAACCCTCACTTAACAAGTAGCAAGTTTTCACACAGCTTCTTGCCTACTCTTCTCACTGACCCACACAGGATCTTCTTCTACCCACCCAGGATCCTCACTTTCTTCTTCAGAAAGTGGACAACTTAGCAGGACTCGATTCCTCGCACTAAGCACTCCAAGACAGTCCTTAAAAGGTTTGTCTTCTCCTTCTTCAACTGAATGCAGCAAGATTGGGCTTTTTTTGCAGGTTGATCTGCTGAAGCTTGCTGCCGGACTGACCGACTGAGTATGCATCTCGGGAAGTAGAGTGTTTGAGCTTTTCTTCTCTTCTTCTTATCTTTTGAACACTCTTCTCTTTGGTTTGATCTTCCCCCTCTATTTGAGCTCTCTCTTGTGCTTTGACTTCTTCTATTCTTTTCTGCGCTTTCTCTTCACTTGCATGTTGTTTGTTTGCACACTTTGTGCTTCTCTCTTTTGCACGTGTTTCTCTCTTTTTGAGCTCCCTCTATTCACGCACACTTCACCCTTTCTCAGTCTTCTTCTATTTATAGATTAGGAAATCTGCCCGTTGAAGGTAGGTAGACTTCCAATATTGAACGCGCCGCACTCCTTCTAACACACGCCAGCTTTTCACTTTCCACGTGTCTTCTTCTGATTGGCTCCTCTTCTCTTTTCTCTACCTGTAACTTCTTCTCTCTACCGGTAACTTTTGACTTTCTTCCCATGCCTGCTGTGTAGCTTCCTCCTCGTGCTTCACTCTGGAGCTTCCTTCTCAGGCTTGCTCTGTCAGGTGGCTTGAGGCTTCTGTAGCATGTTGCTTTGCAGTATGCTTCAGCATGGTCTCTTCCAAGTAGCTTGAGTCTTCGGTAGCTTGCTGTTTTGCAGTATGTCTTAAGCATAGTCTTCTTCCAGATAGCTTCCTGCAGTGAGCAGTATCCTAATTAGTTCACCCGATTCTTTTCACCATTCTTTTCAGTGTCCTTCCTTTGACACTTTCTCTGATCTATTTTCCTTTTGTAGTAACGTCGTTGCAGTAAAATTTCGAGCTAGGTTATGAGTATTGAGTTAAGGTTTCTTTCTTAAGGTTTTGTCTCATCAAAACATACTTAAATGTTTCCAACAATTTCCACCTTTTTAATGATGACAAAACCTTTACAGAAGATCAAAAGAACATAATCTTTTAAGCACAGAAAGTAGATATATAAGATATAACAAGTTAGATCATACTGCTTTCAATAAATCACATATAATTCTAAAAGAAAGGACACAAGGAGAGAGCTTTAGAGAATAGAAGACATTTTATATAAATGAAACATTTACAATACAACGCAGTAAGCAGAGTACAATGTAAATATCCTATCTAGACTCATTCTTCAATCTCTTGCTCTTTCCGTTCTTTCTTTTCCCCTTTTTGCTTGCTGATGGCTTCTTTCTTGTTCAACTTTTCCCTCTTTTGGGTGCATTGCTCCCGATTAGTTTTCCTCTTCGATTGCGGAGATGAGCGGAAAAATGTGAAGAGAAGAGGCTTCTTCGGAAGAGAGAAGGAAAGCAGAAAGGAGAGTTTTGAGAAGAGGGAGAGAGCGTTAACGCAATAGCTTGCTGCAGTCTTTCTCTCTTTATAATCTCACCAACTCCTCCTACTGTTACTCCAGCTCAATTCCCTGGAAGCAAAAATCATCCAACATCCTTATGGAAGGGCTGGAATCTTCTCTTCTCCTCATCTGGAAGACTTTTTGATCTTCCATGATCCTTCACAGTTTTTTCCCCCTTTTTGACATCAGAAAAAAATTGGGTAAGTGGAGAGGGATCCTTCCACTCTTTCTCCGGTTTCTAAGAGGAGAACCTGGGTGCAAGACCTTTGGAATTGAGGTGAGGGCAGTAAGCTAGAAGATAGAGTCTTCTTAGAAAGACTTGCTTAGCAAGTGTCAAGCGTGAGAGGTGACTATACATGATTTTAGAGGTGCTTGGTTGATTATTTGCAGAGATGTGTGATGAGGAAGGAATAGAGAAAATGGTTTCCAACAATATGGTGCCATGGTGTATAAAGAGGATATATGAAAGAATATGAAGAATAAGGAGTGCATGTATTTATAGAGTTTGAGATACTCCTTCTTGCAGTTAGATCTTCAAAGATCTCATTAACTGCTTCGCCGGTTTCCAATAAAGGTGTTGGCAGTTTCCACAACTTTATTTATTTTCTCCTCTGCATGAGATGATTGCTTGAGTGTTTGGTCAACATCTGGTTCTTCACCCTTAGATTCTTCTGATCACACGGCTGAAATTCTTGTAGGGTTCTGAAAAGGTAGTCTATTTCTGGAAAGGTGATCCACTTTTTATGTGTGCACATTACCAAAGTTCTTCAATAACTGCTCTGATTTGAAAGTTGTAACCTACAAGTGATTCCCTTTATACAGTGACCTCATGATAAGTCCTGATATCCAGTAACCTAGTATCCAGTATATTGGTGTCTAGCATCCTGGTACACAACGACCTGGTGTTCAGTGATCTAGTGTCCAGCCTCCTGGTGTTTAGCGTCCTGGTTTACAACGACCTGGTGTTCAACGATCTAGTGTCCAGCATCCTGATATCTAGCATCCTGATATCCAGTGTCCTGTTATCCAGCGACCTAATATCCAGTTAGCCTCTTGTCAAGAGGGAACATTTGTTAAGCTAGTTGATTTACATAGCCCTATCTATTACAATCCTCACTTAACAAGTAAGTAGCAAGCCTTCACACAGCTGCTTGCCTACTCTCCTCACTGACCCACACAGGATCCTCTTTTACCCACCCATGGTCCTTATTTTTTTCTTCTTCAGAAAGTGGACAACTTAGCAGGACTCGGTTCCTCGCAATAAGCACTCCAAGACAGTCCTTAAAAGGTTTGTCTTCTCCTTCTTCAACTGGATGTAGAAAGCTTGGGCTTTGTTTGCAGGTTGATCTGCTGAAGCTTGCTGCCGGATTGACTAACTGAGTATGCATCTCGGGTTGAGTGAGAGATTGAAAGTGTTGGATAATCTATTAAGCTTTTTTTATCGCTGAATGCAGAAGTTCAATGCGTGATTCAAAATTCCAGTCCCCTTTCCCTTCAGCCTCACTCCTTCCTTTTATAGTTGCTGGAATGCACCAGTTGAAGTGCGCACATTCCACGCATCTTCATTTCAGTTTCTCTCTTCTACTGCTGCATCTTGATCGTTGATCCATTCACGCTCAAGTATATTCTTGTTTGATTCGATCTGGATGGCCAACATTCTTCCTTCTTGATCCTCATTGATCTTCAAGGTACAACCAATTAATGCGCTCCTGAAAAAGGTGGAGACATGCTCCTCTTTAAGCTCCAGCAACATTAATTGAGGTTGTTCTTCTATTACAGGTTTGAGACAGTTGCTCAGGCCAGGTGGCAACTCTCCATACGCTCACCGTCCTTGAATTTGTCATTTATGCTTCAGCCTGTCGAGCACTGTTGCTTCAACTGAAATTGATGTTTCCTCGTATCAGCAGAAATATGCAGTGGATGTTGAGTTCCTTGATGTTGATTCCACTAGTCATGTCTCTCTTCAGTTGCTGCAACTTATTGGCAATTGATGCATCTAGACTCACTGCATCCAATAGGTTGCAGCTTCCAGCTTGCAACATGCACCAAAACTTTTCTCTTGAAGCTCTTCCAAGTATAGCTCGCTGTATGCAGACTTCTTTCTCTCCATGTTGCGTACAACTTGCAACTCTAGGTTTTAGTGGAAGACTTCAAGGCAGAACTTTGCTACTTATTGAAACAAAACATACAATAAGAAATATAAGCAATTAAAGATAGTAGGGTTATAGTAGGGCTTTGTCTCATCAAAATCTATGATATTTATTTTTTTGTTTACTAATCCTTGAGCATTGTTTACTATATTATCCTTGAGCATCGTCGATTTAATTTCTTACATGTTGAGAATGAGAATATATATCATATGATTGGTAGATAACATTACCATTCACAGTATTCTTGAAGAAATAAAATTCTTTCAAACTTTAAACAAAAGAAAGTGAGTGTTACTAGAATTACAAATGATAGTCTCTTATAGTAGGCTCTGGTAGAGCTTCATTCATTCTCTCTTTGGATACTGAATTAGTTATTAACTATACATTGTGATATAAACCTATAATTTTCAATTTTAAGAAGATCCGATTGAAGTAGTTTCACATTGAACCGACACAAAAAAATAATGTTGAATATCTTAATGACTCATTTCTTAGGATGTCGAAAGCGAGTTGTCAAGAAGCTTCACTCTTTCTCATCAGGGTTGTATTATACATACATTCGCCCTTCGAATCTCGATATCTAGATGAGTATGAAATTTCATGATCCAAATTCATATAAATTATATGGCATCAACAGTTGGGTCATTCGACAAAATATAATCTGACGAATTTTGTCTAACTTTATTGGACATTATGTGTTAGACAATAGAATTCCTTCTATAAATGAATTTGTTTGTGAAGCTTGTGCAAAAGGAAAACTTATAGTACGACCTTCTCGTACTAAAGTTGGATTAGAATATCCTATTTTCCTTGAATGGATTCATGGAGATATTTGTGGACCAATTTATCCAGCATCAGGACCATTTCGATATTTTATGGTCTTAATTGATGCCTCCACTAGGTGGACTCATGTGTGTCTGTTATCCTCCCAAAACAATACTTTCGAAAAAATCATTGCTAGTATTATTGAACTACGAGCCCAATTCCTAATTAAATCCTTTAGAATGGATAATGCTGGTGAATTCACTTCAAAAGCATTGATGATTATTGTAGGTCATTATGAATTAAAGTGGAGCATTCAGTTCTGTATGTCCACACTCAGAATGGTCTTGTTGTATCACTATCAAGCGTATCAAATTAATCGCTAGACCTTTAATACAAAATTTCAACTTACCCATTTCATGATGGGGTCATGCAATTTTGCATATGCTTCTCTAATTCAAATGCATCCAACTACATATCATGACTATTCCTTTTACAATTAGTGTGTTGGAAAGAACCAAACATTTCTCATTTGCGAGTTTTAAGATGTGCAGTGTACATTCCAATATCATCACCTAAACATACATCTATGGGTCCTCAAAGGATACTAGGTATTTATATTGGATTTGAATATCCATTCATTTTGAAATACCTAAAGCTCATGACAGGGGATCAATTTATAGCTCATTTGGTCGACTGCACATTTGATGAAGATCATTTCCCGACATTAGTGGGAGATAAAGCTCATAATTTAAAAGAATGTCGAGAAATCTTGTGAAATGTGGAAAATCTTCAATATTTAGTTCCACGCACTGATCAAACTTAATTGGAAGTTCAGAAAATAATTAACTTGCAATTTTTATCAAATAATCAGTTAGATGCGTTTACTAGTCATAAAGGGGTAACAAAATCTCATATACCTACTGTGAATGCATCACCAAGAGTGGGAATTCCTGAAAATGCAAATATATTTGATGCAACTCTGCACCTAAAATGAATTGAGCCTACGAATACAAAAGATAAAAATTCACGAAAATAAAATCTAACAAAAAAACTCAGTCATTCCAAAACTCAGTCACTCCAAATTTTTGCTTTATTACATGACACATTTTGATTGGATGAGTTTGCGGTTGTGCCTAACGTAAACCTCGTACACATATCCCGAGGTAACTACTTCCAAGAGGTTGTTGATGCTTCCTAGTTCTTTTGTCGACTTCAGCTTACTTGTCTTATATCCAGCTAGCAGACTCAGCATCCTTATTGTTGGATACATTTGTAGAATGTTTTGATGAGACAAATCCTTAAGTAACTCTAAATATGTGTTGGATACATTTGTAGAATGTTTTAATGAGACAAATCCTTAAAGTAACTCTAATATGCATAACCAATCTTAGGATAGGTTACTGCAATAGAGTTACTGCAGAAGATTAAAAGAAACAGAGAAAGTGTCAAATGGAAGGATACTGAAGAGAAAGGTTATGAAGAATCCGATGAACTAATAAGGATACTATTGACTTCAGGAAGCTACTGGAAGCAACCCCGCCAAAGCAGAACACAGTGGGATAGGAAGCTACCTAGAAGACCATACCGAAAGCATACTACACAGGCAACATGCTACAGAAGCCTCGAGCCACCAAAGGGAGCAAGCCGAAAGAGGAAGCTCTAGAGTGAAGCCAGAGGAGGAAGCTGCAAAGTAGACAGGGGGAGAAAATTCAAAGTTACCGGTAGACACAAGAAGTTACCGGTAGAGAGAAAAGAGAAGAGGAGTCAATCAGAAGAAGACACGTGGAAAACGAAAAACTGGCGTGTGTCAGGAGTGCGGCGCAGAAATGATTAAAATCTGTCTACCTTCAACGGGCAGATTTCACACCCTATAAAGAGGAGGACTGAAGACTGAAAAGAAGGTGTGCGTGAGAGAAGCACATAATGTGCAAGAGTGAAAAGAAGTGAGCACAACAGAATATCCAAGCTCATAGAGAGAGCGCAAAAGAAAGGTGTTTTGTGAAGAAAAGCTGTTCTGAGGGGGAACAACAAGCTGCCATGGAAGGACTGCGAAGAATGAAGCCATGCACAATGAGCAACGTTCTTATATATCATGGAAGAGACTAACCTGAAGCTGATCAACAAAGAAGATATGTTGTTGAACATACAGAGGAAGCTTCAAGGCTGTAGCAATGGACAAGCTAGCAACCATGGAGGAAAATGCTGAGGATGCCAAGCAAAGGAGCAAGAAGAAGAAGCTCAATCCATCATCCAGATCAACCTCCAAACAGAAACAAAGAATGAAAGAGGATCTACTCTTTCAAAAGAACAAATATGATCAGGTACCTCGCTTCTGAAAGAAAACTAACCAAGAAGGACTCATACTTGTATGAACACCTATACGTAAATAGTTGCTTTGCAGGTACATCTGACAAAAGGTTAGTAAATTAGGGGGAACCATTGACAAAATGACAATCTCTGACTATAGTATGCTGAACATTCAGCTACTGGATACTAGGTCATGGGATAACAGGACGCTGTACACCTAGACTCTAGATATCAAGCTACTGGATGCTAACTACTAAAAATCAATAGCACTCAAAAGAAATAGATAAAATTCTGATGAAGAGAAGCGCTAGATACCTGGACGTTGAATATTAGGTCACTGAATAGTAGGATGCTGGACATCAGGATGCTAGATACCAGACTTATTGGAAATTAGGTCACTGGGTGGCAGGACGCTAGATATCAGGATGCTAGATACTAGGGGCTGGAAACTAGATCGCTGGGCAACAGGACGTTAAATACCAGGAAGCTGGACACTAAATCACTGAACACCAGGTCGCTGGGTATCAGGATGCTAGATATCAATGTACTGGATACTAGGTTACTTGACATCAGAATTTATAATCATGTCACTGGATAAAGGGATCTCTTGGATGTTACAAGTCAAAAACAGTTACTAAGGAAATATTTATTGGTAAATTGCGTACATTTAAAGGAGATCACCTTTTCTAGAAATAGACTACCTTTTCAAAAAACCCTAAAAAGAATTCCAGCCATGCGATCAGAAGAATCCAAAGGTGGAGATCAAGCAGTTGACCATGTCGTCTCAAACAAAGGAAAAAAGACATAAAGTTGTGGAAATTGTCAACACCTTTATTGGAAACCTAGCAGAGCAGTTAATGAGATCTCGGAAGATCTAAACTGCAACAGGGAGTATCTCTATCCCTATAAATACATGCACTCTTATTCTTCATAATGCATAAAAGATATCCTCTCCCTTTCTCTCATCCTTATGTTCATCATGGAACCTGATTGTTGGAAACCCTTCTCTTCATTTCTTCCAAAAGACACATTCTCTACAAATGATCAACCAAGCATACCTCAAATCTCATATTTTCACCTTTCACGCTTAACACTTGTGAAGCAAGTCTTCCTCAGAAGACTTGATCTTCTAGCATTCTCTCCTCACGTCAGACCTAAGGATGCTTGAGGTCTTGCCCAACAGTCTCCTCTGAGACGTTGGAGGTTAAATTGGAGGAATCCCTCTCCAGTGACCCCCGAGCTTCAGTTCATTTTTGATAATGTCAAAAAGAGGGAAGAACTGTGAAGGATTAAGGAAGATCAAAAGTCTTCCTAAAGGTGAAGAACATAAGAGGCGAGCACATCTATTGTGTGAGCTTTCTTCTATGTCCAAAAAGAAAGAGGAAGAGAGGTCAGACACAGGAGTTGGAGAAAAAGTACGAGAAGAAAAGTTGCAGCAAGCTACTGCACCAAGACTTCTCTGCTCTTTCACCGACTCTTGAGTATAAACCTCAGTTTCTTCTTCTTCGAAAAGACACGCAAACCTCGCATAATAGAGGAAGAAATGAGAAAGAAGCACGCAAGAAGCCAAAGATTAAAAAGAAAGAAAGAAAGAACAAGAAGAATAGAAGAATGAATTTAGATAGGATGTTTATTGTAACTTTGCTTACTGCATTGTAATGTACACAGTTTTATCTTAATGAAATGTCTTATGTTCTTCAAAAAGCTCATTCCTTGTGCCCTTTCTTTTAGATTTATATGTGATTTGTGTATGAAAGCAGTATGCTCAAATAATGTCATACTTTAAATATGCTTTATGTGCTTAAGAGGTTATATTCTTTTGATCTTCTGTAAATGGTTTTGTCATCATAAAAAAAGGGGAAATTGTTGGATACATTTGTAGAATGTTTTGATGAGACAAATCCTTAAAGTAACTCTAATATGCATAACCAATCTTAGGATATGTTACTGCAATAGAGTTACTGCAGAAGATTAAAAGAACAGAGAAAGTGTCAAATTGAAGGATACTGAAGAGAAAGGTTATAAAGAATCAGATGAACTAATAAGGATACTATTGACTTCAGGAAACTACTGGAAGGAACCCCGCCAAAGAAGAACACAACGGGACAGGAAGCTACCTGGAAGATCATGCCGAAAGCATACTGCACAGACAGCATGCTACAGAAGCCTCGAGCCACCAAATAGAGCAAGCCAGAAGAGTAAGCTCTAGAGTGAAGCCAGAGGAGGAAGCTGCAAAGCAGGCATGGGAGAAAAGTCAAAGTTACTGGTAGACACAAAAAGTTACCGGTAGAGAGAAAAGAGAAGAGGAGTCAATCAGAAGAAAACATGTGGAAAGCGAAAAGCTGGCGTGTGTGAGGAGTGCGGTGCAGAAATGATGGAAATCTGTCTACCTTCAACGGGCAGATTTCATACCCTATAAAGAGGAGGATTGAAGACTGAAAAGAAGGCGTGCGTGAGAGAAGTACAAAATGTGCAAGAGAGAAAAGAAGTGAGCACATCAGAATATCCAAGCTCACAGAGAGAAGCGCAAAAGAAGAGAGAAGCGCAGCAGAAGTGGGAAGCCTTAGAAAAGAGAGTGTTCCAGGAGAGATGATGAAAAGAAGAAGAGCTCGAACACTCCACACCCCAAGAAGACGCACACCCAGTCTACCAGTCAGCAGCAAGCTTTAGCGGAATCAGTCTACATACGAAGGTCAAACTTGTTGCACCCAGTTGAATAAAAACTGAGATAAACCTCTCTAAAAGTTTGTTTCGGAGTACTCAGTGCGAGGAGTAATGTCCTGCTGAGTTTACCACTTTCTAGAAGAGAAAGTGAGGACCCTGGTGGGTAGAATAAGATCCTGTATGAGTCAAGCGAAAGTAGACAAGTATCTGTGTGAAGGCTTGCTACTTACTTGTTAAGGGTGGGTTGTAATAAATAGGTCTATGTAAATCAACCAGCTTAACAAAGGTTCCTTCCTGTGTAGAGAAGAGAGGACGTAGAAGGATTACTCCACCTTCGAACCTCTATACATCCTTGCATCTTTATCTGCTTACTGTATTTCATGCATTCATACACTCTCTCTGATAAGCAGCACACAACTTCTACTCGGCTCAGTATTAAGCTTCCGTAAACCACTCTAATAAGTAACCTCCAAAAGGTTACTGATCTAAGAAGTGAGCCGAAAGAGTTAGAAGAAAAAGTAAAAAGAAGGTAGGCTTATTCACCCCCCCCCCCTCTAAGCCTACCTACAGCAGTTTTGGGACCAACAATATGCATAACCAATCTTAGGATAGGTTACTGCAATAGAGTTACTGTAGAAGATTAAAAGAAATAGAGAAAGTGTTAAAATGAAGGATACTGAAGAGAATGGTTAAAAAGAATCTGGTGAACTAATAAGGATACTATTGACTAATAGTGAGCTACTGGAAGAGACCTCGCCAAAGCACAATGCAGCGGGACAGGAAGCTACCTGGAAGACCATAGCGAAAGCATACTACAGAGGCAGCATGCTACAGAAGCCTCGAGCCACCTGTAGGAGCAAGCCAGAAGAGGAAGCTCCAGAGTGAAGCAAGAGGAACGAGCTGCAAAGCAGGCATGGGGAGAAAAGTCAAAGTTACTGATAGGTAGAAAATTAGTGCATTTTATTGTGGTTTGATTTGAGATTTTATAATCTTTTATATATGATTGAATGCACTGTTTTCGTATCTATATATGTTTTTAGTATCAAAATACTTCATATATCATTTTCACTTGTAGGCACCAGTTCTTAAACCAGCTCTTGGATCTCCAATAATCTGACCTCTTAGGTGATCTTTTAACCAGATTCTACTAGCTTCATCATCTTGAGATTGTTGTTGATTGATATCAAGTTGCTCTTTTTCTGCTGCTTGTTGGGTCTCTACAAATTGTTGAACTTTTTCAAGTTCCTGAGACTCTATAGGTTGCTGAACCTTTTCAGGTTGCTGACTCTTTGTAGATTGCTGAGTTTTCTCAGGTTGCTGAACCTTTTTTGTTTATCATTTGGGGTTGATTCATTTTCCTCGTTAAGCAGATTGGGTTGAACCATATCTATATACTAAATCTGTGGCTTTTGATATGGGTTTTATCCAAGGTTTCTCTCAGTTCTTCAATGTCAGCTGAGCTGCAGTGAGGTTCATCAAATACCACATGCATAGATTCTTCTACCACAAGAGTTCTTGTGTTGAAAATTTTGAATGTTTTGCTTATCGAGGAGTAACCTAAAAAAACTCCTTCATCAGATTTAGCATCAAAGATTTTCAATTATTTTTTCTTATTGTTCAGTTTGTAGCAACTACAACTAAAAATATGAAAGTAAGATATATTTGGTGAATAACCATACCACAATTCATAAGCAATTTTATTTAAATCATTATTGACTAGACATCTATTTTGTGTATAGCATGTTGTGTTGGTTGCTTCTGCCTAAAATCTTTTGGGTATCTTTTCTTCAACTAGCATGGTTCTGGCAGCCTCCTTGAGTGTTCTATTTCTCCTTTCAGCTACTCCATTTTGTTGAGGTGTCCTTGCTGCTGAATATTCGTGCTTGATTCTATTTTCTGAACAGTAGGATTCAATAAATTTGTTGGTGAACTATGTTCCTCTGTCAGTTATGATTTTTACAATACTAAGGCTTTTCTCATTTTGCAATCTCTTTACAAATTCAGGTAGTTTTAGTTGTGTGTTTGACTTCTTGGTTAGGAATAGTGTCCAAGTGAACTTTAAATAGTCATCCACTACATCTAGTGAAGTATTTCTTTCCACTTATGCTGATTGGATCTACTAGTCCAAATAAATCCATGTGGAGTAAGTCCAGTATTCTATATGTTGATTTCTTGATCTTGCTCTTGAAGGAACTTTTGATTTGTTTTCCTTTCTGGCATGCTCCACAAATATTTTCCTTTTTTGTAGTACAATATCTGGTAGTCCCCTAATAAAAAATTTCTTGTCAGTTTGTTGATTGTCTTGAAGTTCTAGTGACTCATCCTTTTGTGTCATAGCCAACTCACTTCTGGTGTACTCTATGTAGATGTCTTGGCAGAGCTACATAGATATTTTCTCTTCTTGTTCAGTGAGCTTGACTTCCTGAGTGCTATTATCCTTGATGAGACACTTGTTGTGATTGAACTCTACTGAGTATCCTTTGTCACAGAAATAACTTATGCTCAGCAGGTTGTACTTCAATCCTTTTACGTAGGATACTTCTCTTATGCATGTGCTTCATTTCACCAGATTGTTTATTCCTTAGTGTTGCCTCTGGAGTCATCTCCAAACACCACATTGGGTCCTTTGATAGTTTGGAAGCTTGCTAGTAACTCCTTATTGCCAGTCATATATCTGGAGCAGCACTGTCAATATTCCATACTTCACGGCTACTCCCTGTCATAGGTTCCTTCAAAAGTATCACTTTATTTTAGGTACACATACTTGTACGGGTCCTTTCAAGTTAGTTCTCTTTGGAACCCAAATGTATTTCACAATAATTAGTTTGTTGTAAGCTTGCTTGGTTCCTCTCTTTCTGTCAGTAACCTTAGGATAATGTGAGGTGTGAGCGTGTGCTTGTGTGTTACCAATACCCTTTTGATATGGTCTTCTACTATACTTTCTTAGAGCATTTGCTCTCTTAAATTTAGACATGTAAGTCATAGTACTAGCAGGTAGAGGTTGCTTCCTCTGGAATCAACCTTGATGTTGTTACTTGCTACTTGCAGCAAATTGATCATGTTGCAGTATGTTTTGATGAGACAAAACCTTAGAAAAGTAACCCTTAATCTATCAGCATAATATATCTGATAAGGATACTACAACAAGGTTACTGTTGGAAGATACAACAGAGAAAACCTTAAAGAAATGATACTGCAGAGAGTGGTGAAGGAATCTGGTAAACTAAAAGGATACTGCTTACTGCAGGAAGCTACCTGGAAGAGACCATGTCAAAGCATACTGCAAAGTAGGAAGCTACTGAAGATTCAAGCTATCTGACAGGAAGCTACCTGGAAGCTAGAAGAGATATGGTACACAAGCACGAGAAGGAAGCTACAAAGCAAGCATGGGAAAGAAGCTAAAAGTTACCGGTAGAGAGAAAAGGAACGGAGCCAATCAAATGAAGACACGTGGAAAGCAAAAAGCTGGCGTGTATCAAAAAGAGAATGGCGCATTAAATGCTGGGAACCTACGTACCTTCAACGGACAATTTCCTACATTTATAAATAGAAGACTGAAGAGAGTAAAAATTGAGAGAAGAGCGGGTGTAAGGGGATGGGGGAATGAAGAGGGAAAAACAAGAGAAGAGAGTGTATAGAAGATCGTAAGAAGAGAATGAAGCTCAAACACTCTAAACCCCAGAAAAGCTAGATTACTCGGTCGTTCAGTCTTGCAGCAAGCTATAGCAGAGCAACCTGCAAAAGAAGCCAAAGTTTGTTGCATCCAGTTGAAGAAGAAGACAAACCTTTTAAGGACTGTCTCGGAGTGCTTAGTGCTAGGACTAGGATCCTGATAAGTTTTTCACTTTCTGAAGAAGAAAGTAAGGATCATGAGTAGGGTCAAGTAGGATCCTATGTGGGTCAGATAGGAGAGTAGGCAAGCAGTTGTGAATAGGCTTGCTACTCACTTGTTAAGTTTGTGTTGTAATACGTAGATCTATGTAAATCAACAAGATTAACAATGTTCCCTCTTAAGAAGAGACAGAGAGGATGTAGAAGGATTATTCCACCTTCGAACCTCTGAGTATCTATGTGTATGTTTGTGCTTACCTTTCTAACTGTATATCCAATATCAGATGCACATCTTCCATACTTGTGTTTTCAATGAAAGAAAGATTCCGCAATATAACTATGATAACTCCTAAGTAACCTCCAAAAGGTTACTACTTCTAGACTTAAGCCTTTCGAAAGTAAAAGTTTGAAAATTGAGTAGGCTTATTCACCCCACCTAAGTCTACTGCCACTTGGGACCAACAAGTCGTCTGCTTGCTGCAGGCTTATTGCATCGGGTTTTCGAGATGGACCTTTTTCCCTTGTCTTTTGAACTACCTTGGTTTGTACTAATAGTTCCCCTATACTCTATGGTTACTTCTTTAAGGTGTAAGGTTTCTCCTAGTACAAACCTAGGTGCTCCTGTGGTTGTTGTATATGAGGTCGATACTCCTTCACTATACCCAAGTCATGTGTGTTCACTTAAACACCTCAGAATTTTTAACAAAGCATCCAAAACTTTTGAAGATTTGTTAAATTGATAGTGACATTCAAGCTTTTTTTTCTCATTTTCTAGCTTATTGACTTGCAGCTCGAGCTTACTTACTTCTACTCTAAGGTCACTGCATGTTTTTACCTTTAATTTTTCCAATGCTAGATCAGCAGAAAGAGAAGCATGCTCGCTTAAGAGTTGTTTGTTTTCTTCTTTAAGCTCCTCATGAGCTGAGTTTATCTGCTCAAAGTCATTCATGCTCTGTCTAAACACAGTGATCATGTTCAGCCTTTCTTTATCTTTTGAGATGCTAGCTTCAGGGTTTACCTCATCATCAATGTCCTTGCTCTCCATGTTAGTCATCAAGCAGATGAGAGCTTTCTCTTCAGAGGTGGAGCTGTTGAGTCACTGTTTTAGGATCTTGCTTACTTTGTTTCCTCCTTTTCAGCACTTGCTGTTAGCAGCCTCTGCTCACTTATCAACGCTCTCAACTTCTGCTTCTCAAATCTTTTTTTTTTCACCTCTTTGTCCTTTTCTCTTCAGGATATATTTGGACAGGTGGGTGTGGACAGTTTCTTGCATAGTAACCTGGTTTCCTGCAATTATAACACAGGTCATTATCACTTACAATGGGTTGACTCTTTGTGCTTGTTGGTGTCTGAGGGGTTTGTTTCTTCTTGTGGAAGTTTGTTCTTGAGTTGCTCTTGATGAACTTCTTAAACTTCTTTAATAACAAAGCCATATCCTCCTCAGCATCTCCTTAAAAGGTCACTGTCTGCTTACTGTTGCTTGTCTTTCTAGTATCCTTGGATACTCTTGCTCTTAGTGTAGTAACCTTTGAGCTAGATTTTTCTACCTCGTTCTTTCTTCGATTTATGTCAAAGTCAAAGGCTTTGAGGTCTGAGAAGAGATCAAATGTGCTCATGGATTTCAAATCCATTAAGACTCACATAGATGTGGTCTTGTTATCCCACTCAGCAGGTAGTGCTCTCAGCACTTTCATGTTTTTCTCCCTCTGTGAGTATTAATGCTTATCCAAGGATTCCAGCCCATTCACAATGTTCGTGAATCTCAGGTCAAGATGTTTTAGTGTCTCTCCAGGCTTCAATTCAAATAGCTCAAAAGGTTGCGTTGCTGTAGAGACTTTATTCTCCTTAGTGAGATCAGTGTCTTCACAGATTTGTTCAAGCTTGCTCCATATCTCCTGACAATTTTTAGCCACATTTTCTAGATTGACTCTCTTCCTTTCTTCAAGAATCCATTCTTCTCTTGGCTTTTCAACAACAGGTGGATGAGGAATCATTCATGCATCAGATTTGTCTGCAGCTTCATCTGCTACTGCTCTTGCAAAGATAGGATTTGCCTTGGTGATCACTGAAGGTCCATCGGTTATAACATACCACATCTCATCATGCATTACAGATAGATGTGTATGCATTCTAGTCATCATAGTCCTCTATGGATAACATAGGTAGCTTGTGATGAGATGATTCCATGCTTATGCTTTAAAAGATTATTTTTCAAAAAGCTGAAGGGGATCAGGGATATGACCAGTGCAGTTTGGTTTTTAGTCCAACCGTCATTGATACTACTTGTTGGTCCCAATTAATAGTAGGTTTAGAGGGGGGTGAATAAACCTACTCAAAATTTTCAAATCTTTTCAAATCTTTTAACTAAAAAAGATTAAGTCAAAGAGTAACCTAGCAACTTTTAGTTGCTATATCAACAGCTTACTTCAGAAGAATAGCTAGTTTGGACTCAGAGTTATATGCAGCGGAAAACTTAAAACAATGCTTTGGAAAACAACTTTTACATGCAGTGTGATAGATAGAATGCAGCAAGATAGGATAAGCAGATAAAGAGAACACAACGATATATAGTGGTTCAAGGATGGAGTAATCCCTCAAAGTCCACTTTACTCATTCACAGTAGGAGAAACTTTGTTAATGAAGTTTGGTTTACAAAGTCTACCTATTACAAACAATACTATAATGAATAGTTATCTTCCACACAGGTTGTTGCACTATCTGGCCAAGACCCACATAAGATCGAAATTAACCCACACAGAACTCTTACTCTTTCTAAAAGAGTGAAGAACACTAGCAGGTATTGAACCCTCCATTAGGTACTCCTAAACCATCTAAGATAAAATAAAGTTAAGGATTTCTTCAACGTGTTTGCAGCAAACTCTTTGAATGTATGAACTCTGTCGGTAGCTTACTTGCTGCTTCTTAGATTGAGTGACTGAAACTATTAAAGCTTGAGAGTGATGTGCTTGTAATCTTGTTTGATCGTAGATGTTTCAGTAATTTCTTCAATTATCACTTGATCTCTATTTATAGAGGGGAAAAATCTGCCCGTTGAAGTGTAGCAGCTTCCCCGCATTTAATGCGCTGATCTTCATAGTACATATTATGATCTTCACTGTACATGCATTTAATGCACCGTGTTGTAGGTCTGTCCTTGAGTCAAATTGGTTGTCGATCTCTGATTGGCTCTAAATTAGAATGTCTCTACTGGTAACATAGAATGTTTTCATTTCGAGGTGACTCTTTCTGGGACTTGATCGTTGCAATTGTTTTTGTTTGTATTGAGTTGTCAGTAAGTTGTATTCCTTCATGTAGTTGTTCCTGCTTGTTGTAGCGACCTTCATGCTTGCTGTAATGACCTTTAAGTCTTGCTGGAGCGACCTTCGGGTCTTGTTGGAGTGACCTTCGAGTACATTACATATATAACAAATTAAGCCTAAGTACAGGGTTATTCTTATCCAAAAGCTTGATATGTAAAGTTTTTGTCTCATCAAAACTAAATAAATCCTAACACGCATACATAGTCGAACGCACACAAATCACATGCAAAAATGACACCACGAACATCCCTCCATCACCACTGCCCACGGCGATACACACACGCACACTCAACACGATGCTGCAACCCACAGCAAGGCCTACACTGCTGAACACCCAGCGCCGCCGAGCAGCGGCGCTCACACTCCTTCTGGCAAAACATGGAATCCAAACACAGCCCTAAACCCTTCCTTTTTCTTCCTGTTCCCAGCCCGTTCCCCCTCCCCTTCATCATCTCCAGCGACGATTTCGTCGCCTGCGATCAAGACCTAACACAACACGATCCCGACACGGTGGTGCAACCAACACACGACGCACGCCTGAAACACGTACACACGCACACCACCCCAGCCACCAATATCACCATCAGCTTAGCCCAGCACCGCTCGCGGCGGCGCACTTTTATGACTGCAGCCGACGACCACCACCGACGCAAACACGGCACCGGCCAACACCCAACACACTCTCATACATCCAACATAAAACGCAGCACACACACGCACCATACTCAACCCAAACTCAAGCACACACAACAACACTCACACACACAGCAGCAGCAACGCTCACGAACAAGTTTGAAATATGAATTGTAAAATGCAATCAAAAAATGTGTTAAAATATGATTTTACACTATACTAAAGATGGATAAACTTATATTGTGCTCTTTTGATGAGATATTATGCTCCTTCCTTGATCTCTTTCAATACATCTAAAAATGAGTCTTGTACGAGACTGTCTCAAGGATCTCAATCCGTGAGACAGGTTAACCCGACTAGGTCACCGTCAATCATCAAAGTTGTTAGGAATTGACTTAGTAAGTTTTGATGAGAAAAAAATCATGCATGTTACTGCCTAAGAGTATCTTACTTGTCTAAGCTTGCAAAACTCTTGTTCTATAAACTGGAAAATCGCTATGTACATAAGGTTATTGCAAGCTAAGGATACCGAGCTTATAAGGATGCTACTCTACAGCAAGAAGGCAACTCAAAGCAGAAAAAGTAAGGTTGCTGAAATTATCAAGTCAAGGATACTGCAAGATACTGACTCACAAGGATGCCGAAGAATGGAGTATACTGCAGATCAAATCAACCAAGCAACCTAAGAAGATAAACTGGAACATGATCCTAGGATACTCAGAGACAACAGAGAATATATCAGATCAGTACGAGGATCATACTTTGTTACCAGTGGAGACAAAAAGAATGAAACATATCAAAATGAAGATACGTGTACACTTAAGGTTATTGATGATTAGAAGCATTTAATGAACTGTATTATGAAGATCAAGAGCATTAATGCCAAAGTCAAAAGTCAAACGGTTGGTTAACGTCGTTGACTAAAGAGTATTACATGTCATATATTAAAATGTTATATGGCATACATAAAAATATTACATTATGAATGTAACAATTTTATTTTCATAACATAATACTTCTATATGTATGATGTCAAACTTTTACTGGTATTACATAATACATATAAAAGTATTATATTATACACATAAAAGTATTACGTATTGATTTCAATAATATTACATGTTGCATACAAAATTATTACATTATGAGAGTATTACTTGTTGATTTCAATTGTATTACATGTTTTATATACACATATTACATGATATTTTATTCTCATAATGTAATACATTTGTGTGTATTATGTAATAATACTTTTCTATAAATCATCTAATATTTTATGATATAATACTTTTGTGTGTATTAGGTAATACTTTTCTATATATCATGTAATACTTTTGTGCATTATATGTATATAATACATTATTGATTTCAATTGTTGATTTCAATAGTATTACATGTTGTATATAAAAGTATTGCATAATGTTTTATTCTCATAGTGTTATATTTTTCTATATATCATCTAATAATTCACAATGTAATACTTTTGTATGTATTAGATAATACTTTTTATATATCATATAATACTTTTGTAATATATTACGTAATATATGTATATAATACAAAAATGTATTTTCTGATCTATAGTAACGTATTACCAAATACACATAAAAGTATTACATATTTTTATACACTTTGACCAAATCCAAAATCATCATATTTTACAAAAATATTATCTAATTTACTGAAATGTAATACCAAAAACATACAAAAGGATTACATAATTTCTCAAAATTTTGTCATGCATGATACACATAAAAGTATTATCTTGTAAAAGTAAAGTACTACATTTATAATGTAATACTATTTTATATATCTTGTACTACTTTTATGTATAATATGTAATACTTTTAGGTCACCGTCGTTGACTGTTGACTTTTGACTTTGACCGTTTGACTGGGTCGAATTTACCCGTCTCACGGATTGGGATTCATGAGATGGTCTCACCCAAGATTTTTACAATCTTAAATAAGTTCTCATTATGTTTTAAGTAAGATTTAAGAAGAAGAAGGAGAAATGTGAAGAAGAGAAAGAAATATTAATACTAATTGAAATAATCTTTAAGAAAAAGGATATTTTAATATTTTCAACAATATCTTTTTTGTCCAAATAGTTTTGGAGAAGATCTCTTGTACACCAGGTGTATGGATCTCACATCCATGCACCCGAGTTCGATTCAGGTCGTCCAACTTGTTTTTTTTTTTTTTAACGTTTGATTTTTCAATTTTGGTCATGACATTTATGTTATGTTAGACATATCTTCATATTGTATTAGACATATATTAATGTCCAGATTTCATACCTTTAACTGAAAAAAAAATGCTAAATTCGGCAAATTTTGTACATGTACCTTTACGTAGTATTTGACATACCTTATATTATGTTAGACATACTTTTATATTATATTAGACGTACCTTATATAATATATAAAGGTTTGACTAACATAGCTCAATGTATTACTAATATAACTAAAGGTATGTCTAACATTGCTAAAATGTATGAAAATATAGTTGAAAATCCTAAGGGTCTGAAATTATGACACAAAGGTATGACTTACATTACATAAAAATATGTCTAACATAACCTAAAGGTATATTTAAAATGACGTAAGGGTATGGCACTTGGATCGAATTTGGGTGGATTTAAGCGCATCTACCCAGACGTGTGGAGGCGTGTGAAATAAGTGCATAAAAGTTTTTGTCATAATTTTGAGGTGTTTAAGGGAATTTGTGTGGTGCATTTAGAATCAACCTTAAGTAAATTAATGAACCACATTTTTTCTGTATGCTACATGGTATCAATGACTACATCGGCATGACAGATGTTAGTTTAACTCTTCATCGAAAAATTTTGATCACGTGTTCGATATGTCTATAAAAAAGATTTGCAATACATCAGTCTTTGAACTTTTACAGATTATCGAAGCAAAGGTCCATGAGCTCGACCTCATCGATACTCCATTAAATAATGATGAATTAACCCTATACATTATATTTTTTCCCAAGTAGCACAAGAGGTTCAGGGGTGAATGAACCTATAAGAAAGAGATTTGATCACCAATGATTTTATGATTGAAGTGCATAAATAATTACAAGAATTACCAATATACAATTTTTGAGTAAATCAATTCTTATTATCTTTGTTACCCACTACAAGCTAGACATAGAGGGGATGCCCAACGTAAAGTTTGGAACGTAGAAGCTTAAAATGGGCTCTTGAAAAGCTTTTGTAAAAATATCCACTAATTGAAGATCTAAAGGGATGAACTTATGAGGGGAAAGACATCAAAATGTCACTAAGTACTCACGAACAAAGTGAATCTATATCAATGTACTTTGCTCATTTGTGTGCAATGAGATTTAAAACTAATATCACACAAAAGTAAATGATGCTCTGAAGGTAAAGTATGCAAGTAGCGAAGCAGATGAGTTGCACAAACAATTCTTGAGGAGCATTGGTCAAGGTACGACATTCAGATTCACATCTAGAACTTGCAACCATAAGATGTTTCTTTGCGTTCCAGGAGGTAAGATTTCTACCGAAAAATATAAGGGTCCATTTGGATGGATGGATTTGAGAAGAGATTTGAAATCCATGGTAGCAAATACACTGGTAGTGTTTGGATGGACGTGGATTTAAAATCCATGGTTTCCATTTTGAGCTAATTTTGGAGTTATTTTGGTGGATTTCAAATTCACTCCAACATGAGAGGATTTGAAATCCACTCATTTCAAATTCTAAATTTCAAATCACTCTAACCAAATGGAGTCTAAAAGAATATGGACGGATTGTCCCTACTTCAAAGAAAACACAAGCTTGAGAACGAGAGGAGTTTAACGAAGTCCATATAGAGTCTTACGAAAGTTGACAGACATGGTCCGAAGTGAATTCAAGCGGTTGTGACATGTATACTAGTTTGATGAGGACGCCATTGAGATAGATTGTTAATGTTGGATTTTCCAACAATATTAATTTTCCTTTTTCATATTATCCTAAATTCAAAATTAGATTTTAATTAGGTTTTAATTGGATAATTTTATTTGAAAAGATTTGGAAAAAGATTTGATTCTCTCACTTAAGATTTGACTTGGTAAAATCACGTGTTTTATATTTTTGAATCACAAGACTAACTAACATACTTTCCTATATCTTAGGAATTTGTTATGTGCTCTTCTTATTGATAGGATTCAAAGATGTATCCAAGTGATATATATTGAAGAAGCCTACGGGATTTTTAGAGAATGAGATCGTGTGTTCCAAGAACGTGGGATTGAGGAGAATAAAGTCTAGAGAAGAACAAGTCAAGATGGAGTCCATGAAGCAAGGTTGAAGAAGTCAATGAACAAGTCCACTCCACCTTCCCCATACATCATGCACGATAGATATGGAGTGATGGAGATCATGGAGCACTCCTACATCATGGGAAGTGGAGTCTACACCAAGTGTACTCCAAGGTCTATAAATAGATGAAGCTGCTGAAGATCAAGAACATACAGAATCGAGAGCTTAAGCAGTCTAGTATAGGCAGTACACTGGTGTTACGAGTTGTGTTGTTCACACCGTAGGCAACATCGTTTTTCTTGTGTGTCATAGAGTTTGCATACTCTTGATTTTTAGTATAGGTGTTCTTCGGAGTGTTCAACTGAGTGTTTTGTATACGTCCCTAGGTTTCATACACATCACATAGGACGTATTGAGTCGTTTGTTCGAAAGAATCTCTTTTAGAGATCTTTCTTTCTCCTTTGTACACATACACAAATTCAATAAAGGAGTTTTCGCCCTGAAGGCATTCCACGAGTATTTGTATACTCGTGGATATATCGTTTGTGTTCTGCAACTTTTAATTCGATCTATTTTTCCGCTGTGTGTTACGCTGGTGTTGTCGACACCGCCGACAACACCGTGTACTTTGATTGGGACAACTTTGTTTTTGTTTTTGCAGATCCACGTAGGACTTTCATAGATGATCTAGACATCCGATGGATGAAGAAACCAATTACTTTGAATTGCGAAGCCAAAATTATACAGAGTGTAGCTGCCTTGACTGAAGGTATAAGAGAAGTCCATTCTTTCTGAGAATTGGAGTATAAGACTTTGAGGAACCAAATGAACCATTAGAATGATATTTCGTTCAAAACACCCATTTCAAGCCAACAACATTTGCATCTAGCAAGCGAGGTACAAGTTCCCAAGTGTTCTTATTATGAAAAGCTAGCAGTGTTCATCTTGTTTGAAAGACTGTGGAGGGTGAAATCAAATCCAAACCATAAGGACTTCGATTTCAGTTTGTAAACCACTAATTCCGATTCGAACAGTCTGTTTAGGGGGTTCGCAAAACCTTGTGTGCCCCCAACCCGATCCGATCTGTGGGCCACCCAACGCACCTCCACGTGCGTCCACATGCGACTTGGTGTGAGCTCATGCACACCTGATTGGTATTAAGTTTAATCTTAATGTATCATGTGTATATTATTAAGGTATTAGTTGTTCATTAAGTGATATGTATTAGGTTTATACTCTTAGAGTATCACATGTATATTATTAAGGTACTACTTGCTCATTCAGTAAGGTATCAATTGTATTCTCTTGAGGTATCGATTTCATATTCTTAAGGTATTAGGTGCTTATTCAGTGAAATTGTATTAGTTGGTATTAGTTTATATTCTTAAGGTATTAGTTGTTTGCACCTAAGGTATCAGTTATATACTCTTATAATTAAATATTAGTTATATACTCTTAAGGTATCACTCATATACTCTTACGATATCACTTATCAAAACCATAAAATGTAAATTTTAATATATTGCGATTTTCATCATCTTCCTCCTTGAAATATTATGCAAATCATCTTTTACTTCAACTTTTGCAAATAAACTTAAAAAACTCAATTTTCACCATGTTTATCAGAGAAGAACATCATGGAGATGGTGAAGAAGAAGATCAATAAAAGAATATCATGTGAAGAAAAAAAAGAAAATAACCCAAGAGAAGATCAATAATGGGGAGAATGAAACCGATGAGGATTAAACCTCAACAGTGAAGGAGAAATAAACACAACAGATAAGAAGAAAGGATGAGAAAGAATCGACGCCGCAGAGAAAGAGAAAGAAGAAGCAGAGATAAAGAAATAAAGAAGAAGAAGAAGAAGAGGAACAGTAACAGTAACAGGGCAGAAGAAGAAGGGGGAAGAGGCATCCCCTAAAGCAATTAATTAAGAAAAAAGAAAAAAAAAGATATATATTTATAGGTAACGGGCCTTGGAGCGAGTTGGGGGCACGGATCGACGGATCTAGATCTGTGCCCCGGGCACCTGTGCTTCTCTAGGTGGTTTGTTTTATTTACTTTTTTTCTTTTTTTAATTTTTTAAAATTTTTAATTAAATTTGCATTATCTTTACAATTATTTATATATTAAAAAATAATTATTTTTTTTATTGAATAGTTTGATATAAATAAAAATAGAACTTACTTTTACCACTTAGAAAAATACTACATTACAAGTTACAAGTTCGAAATTTAAAAATTACAGTTTAAATACAAACAAATACAAACCATAAATCTAAAACATTACAACTTATGATACAAATTAAATATATTAACCAATACAATTTAAAACGAGAGAGTAAAATAACATAAATACGTAATAGTTATCCAAACCAGATGGACGCCGCATTCATTTCCTTGAATTGTTTTTTAAGAATAAAAATATATTTCATTAAATGAATTGTTGAAAAATTAAAGATGGTTATTTGAGATGATAAAATTGAAAGGTCATGGTTGTAACCGACAAAAACAGATTAAAATTGGTAATTTGTCGTTAATATGGTTAACATGGACAGCTAATCTACCTCACAGTGCAACAACATTAATTGGGAACTATTGGAGTTTCAATTTGCTAGCTGAAAATAATTTCATCCAACAATGTCGGCATAAACATAATAATAAAATAAGGATGATGATGATGATGATGATGATCATAGCAACGTTCATTCAATCCATCAAGTACACAATGCAAAGGGACATGTTTTTGACACAACAAGGAGATCAATATGTCAAGTACGTAGGATTTTATATCTAATTATATACGATTAATAAACAGTTTATCTTTTTCTTTTTTATCTTAATGATTAGCTAGGGGTGGCAGAGCAGACAATAAAAATTAGAAAATTTTGTGTGATGTATCACTTTAACTACACGGCTCATTGTTTTTTTATTCATAAATATAAGCAGATATATATGTTTTTTACTCTTCAATTTAATTCACTTAAAATATATAAGGAAACATGTTATTTAGACACTTTCTAAGAGTATTTAAATCCTTTAATAAGTTTTAATATATGTGTGTAAAAACATATATTCTTAGCAAAAGGAACATATTATGTCATTTGAAAGTAGTCTTCTAGTGTTATAAGCAATGGAGCACAAAACATGATGGTAGGTAAGAAAGAGCAAACATGAATTGGCAAAGTTCCCAAAACAATTACAATGAAGTGGGCTTTTGTGGTTGTTCTTTAATTTGGGTGCTCCACTTATTCATTGTATATATACTTGTCATCTTGATGTTATGTTTCTTGTTCTTATTTGCTGAAAAGATCACTATAGCTTTTAATTTTCACATGGAAATACATTCTTTGCCCAATCAAAATCACACATGCACACAATACATAATGTCATTTGGGGATAGGCTATGCAAAAAGTATAGTTATCTTTAACTTTAGATGATAAATTGCAGTCAAATAACAACAAAATACCACAACAATAATAGTATATACATTAATAACCAGATTCTAGCTATTCCAAAGGGATATAAATATAGGGTAATTCTGTAGTACACCTGGTGTATTAATACACCAGAGTTTTTTACCACAGTAACTTTTTTTAAGGTAACTTTTTGAATTTTGGACTATAGGAATTGTGGGCTTTATAATATGTATGAGCTGTGTAACCTTTGAACAATGGGCTGCAATGTGTATTATGGGCTATGAAATACATTGTGTGCTTTACATTTAATTTGGGTTTATTTTGGGCTATGAAATACATTGTGTATTTTACATTTAATTTTGGGTCATACATTTGTACGCTTTAGAATACTCATTTATATAAATTATAAATCTTTGTTACAAACTTATTTCATTTGCATAAATCATACCTAATTTAATAAATGATAAAACATTAACAACCATTGTGATGAAATTGAAATTAACTATTTAATATATTTGAGATATACTAATATGTTTTGATCTTGGAGTTTTAATAAATTTCATAATAAAATTATTATTATTACGTGTTGTTTTAACGACGATAACAATTTTAACAATTTGATGTAAGTGCAACCATTATAACCTTGCATGTTTTTTTAAATAGGAACATTGGTTACATGTCATTTTAAAATTTTCATACCAGTGCAACCCTTTTAACTATGTTATACAGTGCAAGCATTGTATGTGCAAAACATTGTATTTCAACCTACACTATTGTATATTTTGATCCTGCAACCATTTCCTTCAACCATTAGATTGAAATATTTAATATATTTGAGATATATTAATATGTTTATTGCCCCACAATTATAATTTTTATTCACGAATGTTTTATATATTAATTTATATATTTACATATTACGCCCCCAATTTTGGATGTCATTAATCATGGTGTGATATCATGCAACCAATGTTATGCATGATCTATTCCCAACTATTTTTATTTGAATTCATCAATGTATACATTTGAATGTCATTAACTATTGCATGATATCATCGATAATTGAATGTCATTAACCAATTGCATAATGTCATTGATATACAAACTAGTTTGTATATATTGCATATTACCCTCACAATTTTGGATGTTATTAATATCTTGTAATATATGAACGAGTCATAGGATTATGAATTGTATATTTCCCACAATTTTTATTTTAATTCACCAATGTTATCTATGTTGTATATATTTGCATATTATAGTTTGTATATATTACGTATTATACTAACAATTAATGATTTGCAATGATATTCCAAGTGATATAATGCAATGCAATTCATAACATTGGTTTGGTTGCATGTATATGCGGCGTGATGTTATTACATAATGCAATGCAATTCATAACATTGGTTGCATGGTATCATGCCATTGATATAATGCAATGGATCGTGATGTTATTGCAATGCATCATACTACAAACCATTCTAACCAATGAACTATGCATTATAATTTTTTGGATGACTTGCAGCAATGCGTTGATGCATTGCAATTGAATGGAATGTCTTGCACTATAAATGAATATTTTCCCACATAATTTATGTTTCACTTAGAGATAAAGTTAGACATACTCATGTATGAAGTTGTTAAGATTTTTTTGTATCTCATTATATCTTTTTAGATATTGTTGAAGTGTATTATATATATATAAATATTAGACTTTATATCAATAAAATACAAGTTCCTAATTCTTCTGTCAGTTTTATACGCAATATGATGTCTATAGAATATCCTCAATAATTTTACTGAGAAAATATCCTTTAATTTAGTATTATATTGACCCGTTCTCTCCTCAATAATTTTACTGAGGAAATATCCTATCATATCATATTGAGCCGTTCTCTCCTCAATAATTTTACTGAGCAAATATCATTTCATATAGTATTATATTGATCCATTCTCTCCTCAATAATTTTAGTGAAAAAATATCTTCTGATATATTTTTATATTGAGCAGTTCTACCATTGAATATTTAATGCATGTTTATATTTAATATGTGCAACGCACAATAATTTTAGAGGATTATTTTACCCTTCAATTTTGGATGACTTGTAGATGCAATGTTTCAATGGTTTGCAGCTGACATGTATTGCATATTTAAATGTTCACAATGTGATTAACCTGATACATAATGCTAACATAAATGCTAACCAAAATAAAAGATGTGTACATACGTCATACATAAGTTAATTACATCAATTCATTAAAAGCTTTTCACCATCACAGGAAAATATCTTCATCGTCCATAATTTCTTGGTTATTGCCCTCTTCCTCCATTTTATCTGTTATTACTTTCGTGCACCTGGATTTATTATGTCCCGTTCTTCTACATTTTCCACAAGGCCTCTTACGCTTCCCACCCACAACATTGTGTTGTGATGATCCCTTTGTTCTAACAATTTCTGGATCCCGAATGACAGTATCCTCATCTGCAGCCGATTGTAGAACATTTTTGATATCACTTGTTTCTTGTTTTGTTTTATGACCAAGTAAAGTCCCTATTGTGTTCTCAATCTCCTTCATTGTAAATCTTGTTAGCTTATCGCTCTGAGATGCAAGATGACAGAGTTGGTATATCCTAGAATTCAGCGCCCCAAATCTCATTTCCTTCAATTGTTGGCTTGATATGCACTTGTTAGCCTGGTCATCTATACTATTGAAACTAATCTCTTTAGCCCACCTCGGTTTGAGCATTACACTCGGTATTGTCTTCAAATTGAGTGCTTTCATGGCACAAAACATATGTTTACATGGCCACCACTGAGATTCAAACATTCCACAAGTACAAGATAAAAGTTTATCTGAATTGCGGATACTTATGGTCGTCTTCTTGTGTGATTCATCCCCGTATTTTACAACATCCACTTTTGTGACTTTCTCCTCGTTTTTTATTGTTAGTGTTGTGAACCTGGATTCCTTATTGATCTCACCACGTACCTGAAATAAGAGTTTTTCTTCATTAATAAAATGGTTTTGAAAAACATATCATCACCAAATAGTAGGGTATATGTATGATTTACCTTCCGAAAAACAGATCTACTGTAAAATTGTGCTGCTGCTTTTTCCAACAATTCCAAATGCGTAACCAACTGTGGAATGGACTGTTCGTTGACAAAATCATGATGCATCTCAGTTTGTCTAAGTCTGCTAACAGCTCTGTGGAATTGCTTGACAAACTTGTATAATGTGAGATCACTATTTACAAAACGGTTCATATATGCATGTGTACTCTCACATATTGAGGTGGTCGTCATTCCAGCAAAGAAAACGCCTTTGAAAAATGTGGCCGCCCACCTTTCCTTCCTTTCATACATCTCTTTTATCCATACATGTTTTGTGACTCCATGTTTATTTGTGAATGAAAACCATCGTTCATCGAATTCATCCTCCGTGTACTCATTCAACATGATTTTCCTAAAATCACGAAGAAAGTCCTCATCTGATGACACTGTCCTTGCATTGCGCATGAGGTGCCAACTACATAGTCTGTGAATTGCCTGTGGCATGATACAACCTAATGCATTTTGGATAGCCCTGTCACCGTCTGTCAGAATGGAAATAGGTTGTCGTCCACTCATTGAATCTTTGAATGCCCTAAACACCCATGTATATGCATCTGTAGTCTCCTCCGATATCAAAGCACAACCAAAGACCACTGTGGTGTAGTGGTTATTGACACCTACAAACTCCACCAGCGGAAGCCTAAATGCATTCGTCCTATAGGTAGAATCAATGACCAGCACATCTCCAAAGTTTGCATAGTCTAATCTTGATCGTGAGTCGGCCCAAAAAAGTCTATTTAGCTTGTTATGTTCGTCCACCGCGTATTTTACATATAGTCCAGGATCATTGTCCACAAGGGCAGTAAGATAAGCTATCGTTGTCTCTGCGTCTGTGTTGAGGCTTCTCGTCCGCTCATAATCTGTGCTAACATAATTGTATAAGTCTTTATGCGTGAATCCTACCTTTTCAAAACCACCGAGTGTTGTTACCATAAAGTCCATAATCTGGCTTGTTCTGATCCCAGCACTCTTCATTGTCTTTATCTCCATACCCTTGCCGTCATCAATCTCCCTGTTAGATCTATAAAAATGAACATACTTAGGATTTGAAACATTGTGGTTGTGTTCATGGTGGAATGTAATTACTTTATAATTGCCACAATCTGGCTGATATCTAACCACAAAAGACGCCCTACAAGAGCATCTTGTCAATGGTTTGGGCTCTCGTTTTCTTTCCGTCTTTTTGATGTATTTGGTTGCTCTTGTGCCCTGCCGGCTGCATACCCATCTACGACGTGTAATGGTTCCATATTCTCTATCTATGTCGAGGTTACATCTTCTTACGCCAAATCCAATTTTTTTCGAATATGCTTTATAAAAGCACTCTGCCTGTACTATACTCTGAAATGTTAGCCCAACCAAGTCTTCAGCCGTCCAATCCCACACGTCCTTACCAACCACTTCAAGAAGCATGTCATCTGTGTTGTCTTCCTCTGTAATGCCTCTCTCTTGCGAGGCATCATTGTCAACCACTTCAAACAACATTTCGTTTGTGTTGTCTTCCATGTAGTTACACTCTGTAGTGCCTCTGTGTTGCAACTTAGTTAGTCCATAGTTGATTTATTTTGATTCTAGGATTGTTCAATGCTGCATTTATATGTGTGCACAGAAGGCTAGACAAAATAAAAAGACAGGGTTAATATCTAGCATTGCATAGGTAATATAGAACAAAATTGAAAGACAAGATAGGCAGCCAACAAGATTAAAAATCACCGTTATTAACACATATTTGTTAGGTTGATAAACCATACATAGACTAGTTGTGCATTGCATAGGTAATATAGAACAAAATTGTAAAACAACGATTTTTGCTTATAAGCAATGTCTACAAAATAAAAGACATTATTAACACAAATTTGTTATGTTGAAGCACAGAGATGAGTTCATAAGGTAGGTAGATTTGTAAAGTTAACCACATATTTTGTTATGTTAAACCAGACATTACATAGAGTTCATAAGGTAGGTAAATTTTTTACATATAATGATAAGTATCATAAGGAAGAAGCCAATAGATGCCAACAAAATGATAAAGACAAGGTTAATAACACAAATTTGTTACATGGAATCAAGAGATGTTCGAAAGTGAATAAACTAAGCTTACACAAGCATATAATAGAATTAGGTTAAACATACATACCAGACATTACACGAGTCGTATTCAAACTAAAGCTTGCACAAACATCGCTGATGGAAGTAATGAGCTAATTCTTTGGCAACAAAATATACAAGTTCGGCAAGACCTTTGGCATTGCATTATCATTTTGGTGTAATTTTCATCCTGTCATGTAAAAGCGTATGAATTAGTCACTCCATCTAATGTAATAAACATAGTGAACAGGGAATAGACTCATATCGATACAAAAGTGTAAGTAAGAATAAACTTGGTGAAAGTGAAATTAGACTCACACATGTACAAAAGGGTAGGTATTGTCATAAAAGAGATAGCCCCCTTTACCCTTTTGTGCACTACGTGTATGTCTATATTATTGACCCACGGTGTGTGTCTAAAGTTGTACAAAAGGGTAAGTATGGTCATAAAAGAGATAGCCCCGCCTTTTGTGCACTACGTGTATCTGTATATTACTGACCCATGGTGTGTCTAAAGTTGTCCCCTGTAGTCGACTCGTGACTCAGAGCCCAGAATTGTGTATCTTTATAGTAGTATTATTTACCCACCATTGTGATAAAGCTGTGAGTTGAACGGTTGTAGCTAGAGGTTCTTTATTTGATTTTGCTCATTAGAAATTGACATCTAATTGATCTGTCAGTACCTTCATTGATTTTGATCTTTTGAAATTGATACCTATATTGTGTTTTATTAATTATATTGGAAAAAGGCATTTGAATGGTGTTTATTCCTTGCTCGTTCATTCTCTTGCTACTATCTTCGTATCATTGTTTCAAAAAATAATTGATAAAACTGTGAGTCAAATTGTTGCAGATGGAGCTCCTTTATTTCATTTTGATAGTTCGAAATTGATATCTGAGATTAATATCTGGAAAGAAGTCATTTAAAAGGCAATCATATTTATTTCTTATTCATTCTTGTACTACTATCTTCATTATCATTATTTATGTTTACAAAATTAATGAATTACAGAAACTAGTTAATCAATAATTTAGGGTTGTTGTTCACAATAAGAAGACCATTGTTTCGAAAATAGAATATGAGTGATAGAATAGGTAGCAATTTCTTGACATTTGATTAGAAAGTCATCCCTACATGTATGCATTATGATTAGATCCCCAATTAACAACTTTCATACTCTTTATGACACAAATATTCTCCATTGTACTATCCAATACTCTATTACCAAATCAAGAATAATCTTATGCAGAATACTTAATCCTGGGTTATTTGAGCCATTTAACAATTGTTGAGAGTGTAAATTTCATTTTATAAAATTTCTAAAATTGAGCCATTATTTATATACAAAAAAGCATTTATGAGTTTTTGTGTGTAATTGTTGAAATGTACTAGTAAACATGCAAGTAGTTATTTATTTGTTATTCTGAAGAGTTATACGTTGGTATATCAATGACACTATATTCGTCCCTTAATTTTATTTTAAATCTATTGAAACAAATTTAAATAAAGGTGAAAATCTCCGAAGTGAATGTAATTGTTGATTTTGTAACGTATATTAACAAAAACTATTGAACATTATGAATTAGAAAATAATTAGACAATTTCAATTATTAATAATCTTTTATGATCTCGAATGATATTTAAGTTTCCAATTTGAATGCATAATTGAATTCATCAATGAATGATAGAATGGATTTGTGATCTAATTTTTTTTGGAAAAAAAATTATTTATCATTACCTTTTCACTTAAATATGTAGAGAGTATATGCAAAACATTTCAATTACATTGAATATAGTTGCAAACAGTTTCATACATTACATTATGGTATCAATCATTTGTTTGAAGTTTTTATTTTTGAATTATTATTACCTCATGTTTAACTGTAACAAATTAAGAATATTAAGTTAATTGAAATTGGAATTAAAATGAAAAATAATATAAAACTTATTGTCCAAGCCAAGTAGGATTATTATTACTTTAGTGCAAAAAGTGTAGATTATGACCCGTGTGTAATTACACAGACATCTCTATGTATATAAAAATAACTACAATAAATGTCTCATTTATTAAATATTTCCATTTTAAGAAATCATTATTAATAACTTTTATTTTAAATTTATTAATAACCAAATACATAAATATTAATATTTAATATACATTTAATTTTATGTTTATTGTATAGGAACTCAAAAGAAAAAGTCAACATGTGTATGTATACAAATAAATATAATTTATAAATAAGTGTAACACTACTAAGAATGTGTATGTATACATATGTGTATATATAAAACGTATTTAGTGTGAAATTATATGTCATTCTAAGTATTTTTTAAATGAATATTAATAATACTTTAAAAAATAATTATCACAACGCAAAATATATTGAATAGTTATAGGAAATTGGATAATTATTTTAAAACTATTATATAACTTTTAGTAATGATTTTTTAGCATAATTTGTAATAAATATATATACTTTCACTGTACATCATGATCATAGAGTTTAATAATCGAATCGATGAAATATGAAAAAGTTTTTAAGCAACTTTGATTAAATCATTATTTAGAGTTGAGAAAATGTTGTATCAGCATGATGAATAAAACAATAGAAGTGCCATCTATCTATATGTCCATTGTCAAAATTGAATTTCCTATTATCTATTTAACATATAATTAATTTTGCCAAACATTTAAAAAAATGCATAATAATAATACAAATTTCCAAATGCATGCGTATATATTTGATATTTATTCTAGAGATGAACCATTGTATTCATATTTGATCTAGGTAATTAAAAGAATAGGGCATTATTAATATGGCTCAATCCATTTAAGAAAAGGACATGTTTGCCGGACAAGTGAACTAATCCGGTTGTTTGAAAATTCAAAATTGGACTAAATTGCAAAAGTGAACAAATGTTGTAATTTTTTTTACAATTATTGAAAAGTGAGAATAAATCTACAATTATTCTAAAAAAAAATTTGTAATAAATTTTTCAATTTTATTAAAGTGAACATTTTTTCTTAAATAAACACGATATTGAGTTCAATTTAAAACTCATGTATACATAAGATATTGATGTTTTAATCTTCTTATATGTTTATGATCTGGTTTCGATCATATAAAAAAGGTATAATTGAAAAAAAATCATATAATATGTATTAATGTAACATTTTTAAAAGTTTAATACTTGAATACTCAACAATTAAAAGAATAATGACAATAATTGTAGAAGGTTCAAATTGAGAGATGTGATTTAATTGTCCTTAAATTACAATAAAATATTTAGTATAAATATACTTTGATGTAGATAAACAATGTCATGATTGTGTAATCATAAAGGTAGACATTGGATCATAGTTCTGCATGCCTTTGTAATGATTGAAAATGCAGTGGTGTGTCGGTTAAACTTCCGCTATTTTCACTGGGCAGGGGATTTCTAGGGAGAAAATGTGTGGGGTGGTTATTTTTAAAAATATTTTTAATATTAGATTTTCAAGAAGAAGCATCATATATTCCGTTGATATTTCAATGTAAAGAAAATTAGTATATTTCTATGTATTGTATTAAAGAATATTTAAATGTGGAAAAAAATAGTAGTCTGATTATCAAACCCTAATTGTAACAAGAAACGCTGATCTCATCAATATGGCAGAAATTTTTATTTCTAATCACCGTTATATGTTTTATTAATTATTTCAATGCATGAAATGTAAAAAAAGAAAAATAGTATTGGTGTCACCAACAATAGTAATGTTACAGTTGACTAGTCAGACAATCGAATTCTAACATAACAATAAACACCAATCTTACCACTATATATTAAATTTTAATTACTCTTGAACCCTAAAAGAATCAACAAATGCCAATGTTACGGTTGACTAGTGTTATCAATACCAGTAATGTTACAGTTGACTAGTTCGATTATTGAACTCTAACCGTAACAAGGAACACTGATCTTACGACTATAGATGTAATTTTGATTTAATAGTACTAGTATTACCAAATGGTAATGTTACGGTTGACTAGTTCGACTATTGAACCCTATTATCTTGGGACATATTGCAAAGTGATGTACATATAATGTATTGCAAACGTATGTTAGTCATGTATATGTACATTTTATTAGCAATGGACTTTGTATGTTTCAAATATAATTATGTCAATTACAAATAAAAGCTGACATGATACGCTAGAATTACGTGTGGCTACACAAACTAGCCAATGATGAGAACGCCTAAAGTGCAATGGTATACCATATTTACTTTTCGCTACACACAGTTGAAAGTTATACATATTATCTTGGGGATTGTCCCAGATACCGAAACATACGTATGAGCAAATTATGACAAAACTTTGAATTGTTCTTTTTGCTGCACAATACTAATATGGTTGAACTAATGTGGTAAGATACGGCATTATGAGCGTATCTCCTTTGACTACGCAATAGATACTATATGGATATTGGTTGCATGATATTTAGCTCAAAATATAGCTCAAATTAAGATAATAATTACGGAAATACAGGATATTTGAATGATATTTGAGGATATTTGCACAATATTTCCCCTACATATTTGACGATATTCCCCAACATATTTGAGGATATTTGCACAATATTTCCCCAAATTAAGATTATATTAATATTTATAAATATATATATATATATATCGACAACATGATATTTGCACGATACTTCCTAAAATTTAGATAATAATAATATTTATAAGGATGATTCAGAAAATGAATGTAATTAAGAGATCTTCCAAAATGTACATATAATGTTGAACATATGTATATTTAATGTTCTATATTGTGTTAAAGATACGAACGGTACAAAATGGACCATGATCAAATAATGGTCCTAGACCAATGCTTCCTAGACCAATGCTTGCATATATTCAACTCTGAAGGATGTGTTGATTATGGGTTAGTGGAAGGATTTAAATGTAATCTAAAAGGATGTGTTGATTATGGGTTAGTGGAAGAGTTAAAGGTAATCTACCCCAGGTTAAAAAAACTTTTACGATTCTTTGGGTAATACAAACCAATGAAATGACAACTTTTCTGACATCCATACAAAATCTTGTAATGTACATTGTTGGCACTCCTGAGGACATTATTTCGACTATGTATAACCAAATGAGGCGATGCGTGCAAGCCTGCAAGAACTAGGGAAATGATTAGTTGCAGATGATTATTTTACTTGTATGTACAATCTATTTATACCCATCTACACGTTTGGGTTTTGAGGAGTTGTGCTGAGGATAGTGATGGATAACAATGGGGAGGAGTCCAACCTCATAACCACTGATACCTTCACCACAGATGATGGGTGTGATACAAGGATGAACGAAGATTTCTACAATGAAATGAACTCTATAGCACACACCATGCAATTTCCATCAACAGTAAGCTATTGATTACACAATTCTTATTATTTATATGTAGATGAAATTACTAATGAATATTCTCATAATAATCTAACAGGCAACAATGCATGCCACAAAGACCTTGCAACAACAAAGACAAAACATAGAAAATTACTTTGATGCATGCCCGCCACTCTTTGATGACGTGACGCAAGGCATGCACAGCACATACGACTTCCTTGTTCATGACGAGGAGCAACTAATTGACCAGAGAACTCCTCCATCAGAGCATCACAAGAAGTATGTCTTTCAACAAAATGATATTCAAGGGAGGAAACTTGAAAGGCGTTACATAGCTAGATCTAGGATATCACTTGGAAAGTTTAACAAAATGCTTCAAAGCCTAACTGAAAGGAGGATTGAAGCAATCGAGGAAAGTGGATTTGGTGGACTCCTCGACCTTGCAGGTGTCTCTCTACATAATGAACTCATACTTTCCCTAATTGACGCATTTGATGCAGAGAGGTGCTTGCTAGAGATTGATGGAAGGACACATCATATAACAACAAATGATTTCTCAGTGATGATGGGAGTGCCAGAGGGAGATGACCAGATTAGATTGAGTGGGGACTATAAAGCCATTATTGATGTCCGACAAAGATTGTGTCACGAATCTGCAGAGGGAAGATTAGTTGTCCGTCTAAGGAAGGTGGAGAACGACTTGTTGTCATCCAACGACTCTGGAGAAGACTTTGTCAGGAGATTTATTTTGTTTGCAGTGGGAACTTTACTTGCCACAACAAGCACATACGATAGTAACGTAAACTATTTGTTTGCACTCATGGACATCCCTAGCATAAGAAAGAAGAGGTGGGCAAGCTTCTTCTATCAGAAGATGATCGATGGTATAAAGAAGTATAAGATAGGTAAGCAAAAACCACATTTGATGATTTCAGGCTGCACGTTGTTCCTCCAGGTAAACAAATGTATTGGTAAAAGCTCCGTTTGTCCATTTATTTCATTTTTCAAGTGGTCCGCTTATCTGATAAAATATTGTGATACATTGTTTCATTTTTCATTGTTTATTGGTAGATCTATTACCTGAGGACTGTGTTAACCAATGGACCTATTAGTTGTACATCCTTGCGAAATATCGGTATAACAGACAATCATACACAACAACACTTGGTTAATCTGATTAACAACAATGTCTGGTGTTTGTGTGTCATGAAAAAGGTACGCCCTTTTTATCTGTAGATTACAATAGCTTATCACTTCTTATGTGACAGTAATCCATGGTCAATAAATCTCCAATTCATGATTCTAAGTTTTTAATTACTTGATAAGTATTAAGGTGATAAACCTTCTTTGTTCGATGACACAGGAAAAAACTCCAAGTCATGTCATTTGTAATAAACAAGAAAAAAACGTTGTCAGAGGAAAGGGATTGGAATGTCATGTTGGTTTGGAAAAAGTGGTTCAGGATTTGCATTCCATGGTCGAACAATTAAGGAGCCAAAATGTTGAAATCATAAACGACATAAGAGAAACTCGGGCTGAGCTGAATTTCATACGAGATGCCAATGAGACGCTACATCTTGCTGTCATGGAGCTGATGTGCAATGTAAAAGTCGATAGTGCTAACAAAGTTGAAATGAAATTGCCCAATCCTCCAAACAAGATTGAAGAAGTACCAAGGTGTGAAAGGATGATTAATCCTCCAAACAAGATTGAGGAAATACCAAGGTGTCAAAGGATGATACAGTCGGAAAATATTGTGGTCGTTGTTTCAGATATAGAGGAAGGAAATAGAAGTGTCACAAATGATATATGTTCGACTAAATATCCTGAGGATGAAGAACAGGTAATGATTTATGCATAACTTCATCTTGTCATTACCCTACTCAAGTCACAGAGGAAGGAAATAGAAGTGACATGAATGAAACTAACATAAAATTCATCTCGTCTTTGTCTTTAGGCTACCAAAGTCACGCCAAATGACATTTTCTGGAGAATGACAAAACCAACTGTACATTTGGATATCGAGGAAGGTGGCCATGTGATCTATGAGAAGGAAAAGATTGATCATGGTTGCACTTCAACGAAGAGGAAAACTCTTGACTTGGATTGTTCTATAAATTCACCTGATACATTTGGGCATTATTTCTCTTAAAACACTGGAAGAAGTTTAATTTGCAAGGATATGCAGATTTAGAAGGCTTGTTATTGAAATTTAATATATGGATTGCCAAATTGGTTGATTTGGTGTGTACTTGAGGTTTAATTCATAACATATGCATCAAGAGCAACATTTATTTATCTAAATATCTATATATGTACTTATTAAATATTTGGATTTGAAACAAGATTTGAAAATATCTAAATAATTGGATTTGGAAAAGAAATCATGATAACAAATCAAACGTGATTTGTGGAATTGAAACCTTCATACATCTCTCATCAAAACAAATTAAAACAATATGGATATATGTCAAACATAATCGTCGAATTCATTTTGGTTTTATTATAATTTGATGCAACACATACTTAAATATTTGTGTACTTATTAAATATTTGGATTTGAAACAAAGATTTGAAAATCACCATAACAAATCAAACGTGGTTTGTGGATTTGAAACCTTTATATATCTCCAATTAAAACAATCCAGATACATCAAACATAATCATCATATTCAGTTGGTTTTCTCTTTTTGAAGCATAGAAGAGGAAGAAGAAAGAGCTTGCAACACATTTATCACGTAAGTACTTTTAAGTGATTTTTGAAGCATAAAAGAGGAAGAAGCAAGAGCTTGCAACACATTTATCGAGTGTTATTGTGCTATTTTCTTGTTGAAGCTTAGGAGAGGAAGAAGAAAGAGTTGAGATTGTAAAACATCATCGTAAGATTGCAATCACATCGTAAGACTTCTATACGTATACGTCTAATTAATTATCTCTCTATATTATCAAATAGATATTCATTATCGAGTTAATTGTATGATTTTATAACATCTTCCAATTCTTGATAGATTCGGGTCGTCCAAGAAGTGAACCATGACAAGTAAGTAATCTACATTGTTTTATAAATTTAAAATTAGCTAAAAATTTGCTACTTAGATAAATGGGATATCAGTAAAAGTAATTTCTCAAACTAGTATTTGTATAGATATATGATTATTACTTCAAAAAAAAAATTAATTAATTGTTTATAATATATAAATATTGTTACATGATCTAAGTTATCAACATTGTTTTCGATTTAAAATTAAATTCATGAGCATGCACATTAAAATCCTAAAATTCTAACTCACTATCCATGTAATACCTACTACTTATTACTTGAATTTCAATTTCATTATACAAGAATTACCTTCAAATGCAAATATAATCGCAGATAATACTTCGGTTTTATCTTCATCTATTGACACCCAAACTGATGATGGAGGGTTCACGAAGTACATAGGTTCCAATGCTTTTACTGCATGTACAGAACCTTTAATAGTTAGTCGAGATGAAGGCGTATCCATGGATGAAACACCAACACCAAGTGATGATGATGGTGATTCTGAATTATATGTTACGATATCCTCTCTTTCTACAGATTCCAGTATAGTTAATTTATGCAAGGAGTTGGGATTGTCGGTTAGTGATCTAAAATATAAAGTGCCAGATAGAGACCAATGTTTAATGAATCCACCAAATGGGTATATCACTGTGTATGAGGAGTACTTTAGGTGTGGACTGACTATTCCAATTAAACCTTTACTTCTTGATATATGCTCTACCCTTGGTATTTGCATTAGCCAGTTGGTACCAAATTCAATCTATTATTTCAACTACTTCTGCAAGGTTTTAGAAAAGCATAAACTTCCCGTAAGTGAGGAAAGCTTTCACTCTTTATTCTCTCTCTTACATATCAAGGCTTCTTGCTTCTTCTGTTTTTCTCCACGCAAGAACTGTAAGTTCTTGTCTCTACCAAGGCATCGTATGAATTGGAAATCCCATTTTTTCTTTGTCAAGCAAGAAGGTTTGTCCTCTCACCCATGGTCTTCTTCTGCAATTTATGTTCCTCTTACTAAACCGAGACGAGACCTTCAACTTCTATGTCGCAAGCAAAAATTATTTGATTCTATAATACATCTCAAGACACCCAGTCACACTAACCAGCAATCGAGACATAGAGCTGAATTAAAACCACCAAGTGTTTCCAGTAAGACTTATTTGTTTGTCATATAAGTCCTAGTCCTATGCCGCTAAGAATAATATTATAATATAAATTGTGTTTCTAATTGCAGATGAACCAAGTCACACTAACCAGCAATCGAGACATAGAGCTGAGTTAAAACCACCAAGTGTTTCCAGTAAGACTTGTTTGTCACATAAGGCCTATGCATTGCTAAGAATAATAAATTGTGTTTCTAATTGCAGATGAACCAAGTCACACTAGTCAGCACACTAACCAGCAATCGAGACATAGAGCTGAATTAAAACCACCAAGTGTCTCCAGTAAGATTTATTTGATTGTCACAAAATATTAATATTTGTTTGTCACAAAATATTAATATTATCTGTCAAATAAGTCTTATATTTGTAAGAATAATATGAATATAAACAGATGATGTTACTAATTGCAGATGAAGGTTTAACACTTGATTCTGTTCGAGCTTTTCGAGACAGTCTTCGTCCTCAAAGTTTGGTTGATGGTGGTCCTGTAACAAAACAATTCAACATTACATCCGACACATCCAACAACAATCCAATCGAGAATGTACATGTTATGGATGCATTGGACGACAACATGTGTAGAAGTCATGGGACATCATCTTTGAAAAGGTCACGACAGGATATTGGATCAGGTTTTAACGACGGCGACATATTCTCCCTTTTGGACGAGGACGCTAGCTTGGGTTGGTTGAACACCAGACAACCCATTCCTAACTCTGATGATCTTAATGCTATCAGGTCCTTTCCTAACTCTGATGATCTCAATGCTGTCAGGTCCTTCTCTAACAAAGACATAGTTCGAAAGACTGCAAATAATTGCATCCAGGTATTCATATCATGACATATATAGATGACATTTTAATAAAGATTTTCACTAATGTTTTGAACAACTTGAAAAAGTAATGATTGTTCTGTTGTTTGAAGTTGATGCATTACAATATTGTGTTGGATGAAAGACTGCAACAATATCAAGTTTTGGGTGAACAAGGTAAACGTGAACTACATGAGAAGAATATTCAACTGCAACTCATGAATGATACTATTAAAAACTTGGAGAGAACAAAGCAAGAATTATCTATGGAGGTGCATGATCTCTCAGTGAAGTATGCAGCGGAGTGCTCGACTGGAGAGTCTTTTCTACAAAGTGAAAATGGGCGTCAATTATTGGAAACAACAAGAATGTCTGCAGTTGAAACATTTCGTAATTCGGAGGGCTTTAATATGGAATGTAAAGTTAGTGCGCTTAAATTGTGGAATGAAATAGTTGTCGACTGTCAGAGGGTGTTGCGAGAGTCTGGCCGTGTATCAGAGGATATTGTTCAGATTCTAAACGTTTGCTTAACCCATAAACCATAAGGATCGTATTGTTTTAAGTTTACTAGGTGGATTGCATTTTTAGACTGATTTCATGGAAGGATCGTATTGTTTTAAGTTTACTTTGCAACTGATTTCATGGATCGCATGGATTGTATTGTTTATGAGTTTACCATTTTTCGACTGATTTGTTTTGAACTGAGTTTTTAAAACAATATTCGACTGATTTTATATTTATGGTTTTGTTTTGTTTAGACAGTATTAAACATGTTTGGTTGGTTAGAAGTATTAAATCTTTCTACCTTATTAAATATATGTAAAATATGAAAAAAATAAAAAAAATATTGCACTCATTTTCTTGATTAATTTTCAGCGGGGTGAAATACAAGAATAATATGTATTTGTGTTAAAATCTAAACACACCAAATAATTTTTCAAACCTATTTTTTATTTTTCAAACCCATAAAAGGTTTTTCAAACGTATACAAGGTTTCATCATCAAACCTAAAAACGGATAGGAGGATACGAGATACGAGACACTAAGAATGGATACGAGGATATACTAGGATATTAGTGAATTTCTATAGAAATCACTATTTAACTGATCACTATTGAGGATTGCATGGAGATCACTATTGAGGATAGGATTGCATGGAGATCCTCATGAAGGGAGGATTGCATCGCATATTGAGGATAGGATTATTTAACTGATCACTATTGAGGATTGCATGGAGATCACTATTGAGGATAGGATTGCATGGAGATCCTCATGAAGGGAGGATTGCATCGCATATTGAGGATAGGATTGCATGGAGATCCTCATGGAGGGAGGATTGCATGGAGGTTTGATCACTATTGAGGAAAGAACAGATACGAGGCACTAAGAACGGATACGAGGAGATAAGAGGATCTAAGAACGGATACGAGGAGAGGAGATACGAGGATTGCATAGAGGTTTGATCACTATTGAGGAAATAACGGATATGCGGATATTTCATCAGACAATGAAATACGGATACGAGGATATTTTATCAGTAAAATTGGATTGCATGTTTGATCACTATTGAGGAAAGAACAGATACGAGGATATTTCATCAGTAAAATTATTAAGAATATTCTATAGAAATCTAATATTGTGTATATAAGAATTATGAGAAATTTGTATTTTATTAATATAAAGTAGTATATATATATACATTTGAATATCTAAAATAATATTTTATTGGTGAATTTTGAGAAGTGTTTACGTTGAGAGAGCATTTTATAAACATTCATAAAATACATAATATATTTTAATATACATAATTAAGTTTATATATATATTATATATTGTGATAATTAAGTTTATATACATTGATCTCAATTAATGTATATATTATGATAATTAATTGTATATGTGTGTGTATATAAGTAATTTAGGATCATATTTTAATTAATTAAGTAAAAGACTAAAGTAGTAATATTACATGTAAAATAATGTTTTAATTTGTTGTTGGGTGTGTAAAATAGTAAAATTAAATCCTCATTTCAAATTATTCAATCAAATAATTATTCAAAGTATTTAGTTAATAATAATCTAATTAGGTGTTTTTCAAATTATTCATGTTCAAATTACAAATTTTTATTTTCTTATTGTTTTATTTTTTTAAAAACGGGCGGGCGGGGCGGGGCACGGGGCGGGCACGGGCCGCAAGCTTCTGCCCCGCCCGCCTGGTGGGTAGCCGACATGCCCCATTGTCATCCATAATGTAACAATTGTAATCCATAATGTAACCATCGTAAATTACAATAAAATATATCGAATATGGATGTCAAATGAATCGTCGTCGAACGATGCATAATACTAGAATACGTGAATTTGGTTTTATGGATGATAATGGCTGATAAATTCAATTTTAGGAGAAGGAGGATTTAGACTCATTATAAAGGACATTATACCATTTTGGGGAATCACAAGAAGTTACCATAGTAAATATTGAACAAAGGTAAAAAAAGGTAAATGAGAAATGAATGGTCAGGATTTAAAGTACTCAAATCTAATGGACAAAAATGACTGACAACCTGGTGTATTAATACACCAGGTGTACTACAGAAGGACCCATAAATATATATTGTGTTATCTCACAGCTTGAAAGACTGAAATTTGGGTCATCATAAAAAGCTGATCTCCTATACACCAAATGCAAATACAGTCCAGATCGAGTTCCGATCAATCCGAATCCGCGCATTTTTTTTACTTTTTTTTTTTGTTTCAAGTTGTTATATTTATATTGTATATATCTGACATTTATGTTATATAAATATGATATTTATTATGTACAAATGTAGGGGACTTTTATATACTCTAACTTAGAAAAAAAAAAATTAGCATAATTTGTACATATTTACTTTTATGTGGTATTGGTTGCACATTTATGTCATATATAAAGGTGCAACTAATATCACGTAAAGGTATGAGTAATATCACATAAAGTTATATTCATCCAAAAAATGCGCTCAATTTTTTTTTGAAAATCTTCCTTTTTCTAAGTTACTGAACATAAAGGTAACCAAATTTGTAAATAAAGGTCACACTTATATAACAAAAAGATCACACACATATACATAAAGTTAACAGCCTGAAGAGGAAAAAAAAAAAAAAAACTCAAATGGATGCGGATCTGAGTCGGGTCACTCCAATTGCACGAATCTAGATTCGTGCACCTGGTGCACAGGAGAATTTGCGTTAAAGCTAAATATTTTAATTAAAGGGTTAACTACATGATAAATCATTATCTTTAACCTTTTTTGTCCAATACAACATGAAATTTTAACCCTAACACATTAAATCACCATCTTCAAATTGTCACAATTCAGCACTTGGTTGAGCCATTCAAGTTTCAAATGTTGATGTTAAGGTTCGAAATTTGAAAAATATACTCGTCATCAGTCAATGTAGCTCCAAATTGTCAAGATTAAAAATGAAATACTCCAGCCAAAACGATGTTGTTTCTTACTTATGTAAAAATTAATTCTACATATCATTGTAAAATGATACGTTATTATTACTTATGAAAAAAATTAATTCTACATGTCATTGTAAAATGATACGTTATTGTAACATGTTATTGTAAAATTAATTCTACTTATGAAATTCCCGAAAAATTATCGTAAAACTATGTTGTTTCTCATTGGATCTATTTTTTCAGAAGGGGGTTTAATATATTAGAGATTAAAATCCCTAAAATACCAAATCCTTGAAACGTAAACTTCGAAGTCCTAAATAAACAAGCAGGCTCCATAATAACAAGTAGAACTAAAATTGTCCAATCATGTACCGAATTGTAACAAATTAGGAGATTATGATTTGATAATGTTTTAATAAAAAATGATTTTAAGAACTTGTTAACTGACAACTAGGCAGTATACAGTTTATTTTGCATCCGAATAGGATATATAGGAGGTGTTTGACAAAACTTATTTTTGGAGCTTATAAGCTCTTGCATCTTATAAAATGTTTTTAGAGCTGATCAGATGTTTAATTTAATTTAAAAAATAAGTTATTGAAGTGTTTGGATAAATAAGATGATGGAGCTTATAAGATGTTAATAATGACATGTGTGTGATTTCAATGATCAAATTTGAAAGTATTTTGAAAAATAAGCTCTTAAGTTAAAAATTATAAGTTGGAATTCCCCAACTTATTAAAAAAAGAGGGTCTTACATATTATAAGCTCATAAAATAAGAAATTATTTTTAAAAGATAGTCAAACACTTTTGAGGAGCTAATAAACTCTAAACATCGTATAAGCTCTTTTAAGGAGTTTATAAGCTTAGCCAAACACCCTCCTAGTCCTAACTCTTATCAAATACGACTGACATTTTTAACGAAAAAGAAATATGTAAAATTAATATAAAAATATGTATGACATAAGACAAACATTGAGATTTTTCATGTGTACATATATATGCATTATAGAATATGACATGATAGCTAATGCAAAATCACGTGACATGAAGGAACTGAAATTTGTTTTTGTGGAAACATATAATATTCTCCTATTTTTGGGAGGGTGGCTTTACTCCTATTTATTTCTAGAGTTCTAGAAATGATCAATTAACTTGCTTTGTTTTCCGATCACAATATATTCGTTAAAAATTAGTTACTATTTTAGGGTCCCATTTGGAATTGTAATGGATTGGTTCCTTTCAATTATAAAAGGTGTTCTACCATTTTTAAGTCGATTATTTGCTCATATGAACTATTTGCTTTTCTAGAATTTTTTGTTCCTTTTTCATTTCAAGAATTGTCTAATCAATGAATTTCTTTTGTTGTATATATTGTTAACATTTGAATTACGAAGAGATGAAGAACTTCTTCATTTGAGGGAAATGTCCAAGTGACAGACCATGCAAAGTAAATCGAGATATATATAAATCGATGAATGTGTTCAAGTGGCATATAATTGTGGTTGCTCCACAATATTTCCCTCAAGTCTGTCACACGTGAGATTTAATTTTGCATAGGGCCGGTCCTGACATTTTGGGGGCCCATAGTGTGGTGGGTCAATCCCTGTTAATTAGGAATGGTCATCTCCTTTTACTTACTAACTAAAGAATTCATAAGGTAATATACAGCGGAAGACTAAACAAAAAACACGTGACATTTTTTTTCCTCTTAAACATAACATAATTACTCAAAATCATTATATATTGCAAAATTTATCAAAACTCATAGAGTTTATAAAAACCTTCCATATTTTCACAGAAAGTATAAAACATGTTCGAGTCTAACATATAAAATTTTCAAATATAAATAAGATTCATATAATTAGATATGTTTTTTACAAGTTAGCTGAAAATAGTGCATAATATAGGGTGAAAATAGGGTGTCTTGTAAAAATTCTCTTAAATTTAGTTGTACTCAGAAATTCACAAGGTAAACTTTATCTTGTCCTTAAGAGACATTAATAGATCATAGTAAAATATAGCTTATTAATATCATTCACATAAATAGTTATGAATTTTAGAACTAGACTGAAAATAGGGCATTGTCTATTCAGAAAGCAGGCGCTATGTTATAAAATTCGGCATAAATTGTACAAAACTCCAAAAATTGCATACTGGATTTCTTCAAGTACCTAAGATCAGGTTATAACACATATTAGAAGATCATACACAAGTTCGAAGGATACAGTTCAATTTAATTTTTTGATTCAGACCTAAAAACATAATGAATTTGTCACAAAACAGGGTCATGTTTTAAAATTCATAGTGAATTAAGATTAACTCCAAAACTTTTGAAATTTAACATACATATTCCTCACTTTAGAAGGGTTCATTCTAAAAAACTTTCTATAATGCCCAGAAAATTTTAGAATATGGATGCAGAGTACAAATTAATCATCGATCATTCATTTTTTTATGTTGAAAGACCTAACTTGTATGCTTAATAAATAGCAAAGTTCAATGATATATTCATAATAGTTCTCATAGATAACAATATAAATATACTCATCATATAGAGTTTATTTACACATCTAATTGAATCATTTAAACCTTATAAAACATGAAATGAAACAAAAGTTACAACATATAAGCTAATTTAGAAAATCACATAAATCCATTAGGAAAGCTATCATATCTATACACATGCATGTATATATATTAAATAAGGTCTGAATGAAAATGGAATAAACTCGAGTTCCCAACTTTTCTCTACTCTTCCCGTTTTCTTTTCTTATTCGTCCTCTTTTAGTTGTTCGATTCCTTCTCCAATTTATTTCCTTTTAGTATTAGTGATATGAGTCATATATGCAAAGTGGACACACGTCTTCTTACCTTTTCTTCTAATTATGAGTCATGTTTTGGGTGGTATCATATCCATCACAGCCCTCACCTTTTCTGAGTTAACCTCTATTCTTCTTTTGTAACCATAAACCCCAAGAACTTTCCAGATGTTACTCCAGAACTACATTTCACTCCCTAGGAAGATTTTGAAGGCTTCTTCTAGGTCTGCAGTATATTGTTCTGCTTTTTTACTCTTAACGAGCATACCGTCCACATAAACTTTCATATTTCGGCCTATCATGGGTTTGAACAATTTGTCTACCATGCGCTGATATGTAGTTCCGGCATTCTTCAAACTAAAGGGCATTCTGACATATCCGTATGTGCCTCCAGTCGTGATAAAGCAAACCCTCTTCACATCTGCTGGATCTAACTGGATTTGATGATATCCTTGGTACGCATCCATCAGGGTCAGACGCTCACATCCAGATGTCAAATCCACCAGTTGGTCTATGCGTGGCAGGGGATAGTGATCCTTAGGGCACCCTTGTTCAAGTCCCTAAAGTCAATGCACATTTGTCATTTCTTGTTAGCTTTGGGCACCAAAACTGCATTAAATAACCATTCCGGAAATTGAACTGGCACCACATGTCCTGAATCCAATAACTTCTGCACCTCTGTTTGAATGATTTTGTCTTTTTCTACCCCGAAATTTCGCAACCTTTGTTTAACGGGGTGGGCGTCTGGGCAAATGTTTAACCGGTGTATGGCTAGATCTGGGTGTACCCCTGTCATGTATGCTGCTTTGAATGTGAACAGATCTGCGTGTTCCCTAAGACACCTTATCAATTCAGTCTCTTCGTGCTCTGGAATTCCTGTGCATACTTTTGTACAGAACCCCTTTTTTTCAGGGTATAGTTCCACCAAAGAAAGTTCTTCTTCTATTATAATTTTTCCATGCTCCTCTTCTTCTTCCTCGGTCTTCTGTCGTTTCATTTCAGGATCCTCTTCTGCCACTCTACCTGACATGGGTAGAGCCCACCTGTGTGCCACTCTTATAGATTCAACGTAACACTTCCAAGAGTGAACTTGGTTTGCTCTCAATTCTCCAATACCATCAGAGGTAATGAACTTGACTTTCATGTAATACGTGGAAATCACTGCCTTCAACTTGTTCAATATTGGTCGTCCAAATATTACATTGTAGGCAGAGGGCGCATCGACTATGAGAAAGTCCACCATTACCTGCTTCTGCCGTGACCATTCCCCCACTAGAACATGTAATGCTACCGCCCCTAAAGGGTGAACTGCTCCCCCGGTAAATCCATACAGAGCTGTCTGCACCGGACGGATGTGAGTTTTGATATCCATCTTTTCAAAGCAAACTTTATATATGATGTCTGCAGAACTGCCTGTATCCACGAAAACCCTTGCCACATCATACCCAACAATTTCAGCTGTGACTACTAGTGAATCATTATGAGGTTTCAACATGGGTAACTCATCCGCGGCTCCAAAAACAATATCTGGCAGAGGTTGGGTATCCGACACCTCCATGTGTTGGTTATGCTAGCCTTTAGCATATCGCAGAGCTGATTTCCTAGCCCTGTTTGAGTCTCCGCCTTGAGGACCCCCCGCGATCATATTGATAAAGCCCTTTTTTGGTGGTGGCGGAAGGTCCCTCTCTTCCTCCCTCCTTTCTTTGTTTTGTGGGACCTCCCTCTCTTCCGTCCTTTCATCTCTCTTACCGTTGTTCCTAGCATGGCCTCCTATCTTATCTTCGAATCCCTTTAACACCCCTGTTCTAACTAACCATTCTATTTCATTCTTCAGGTGTCGGCACTCATTAGTGTCATGTCCATACTCATTATGAAACAAGCAGAAGTATCGCCCCTTTGGTCGCATTGGAGCATGAGCTCTGTTAGGTAGGAATCGAAATGGGGCTGTCTTTTCCGAGAGCTGGAATACTCTGGCTAAAGGAGCTTTAAGTGGAGTATATTTACTGTAATCTCCTCTGCCTGCTTCTTCCTCTCGCCTCCCCCTTCCTGTCGAGGCCCTATTAATCTTCGTGTATTAAGATCTCAGGAAACTGGGCGTTCTGCCCTTTTAGCTCGACTCACATCCTCTAAGTTGATAAACTTGTCCGCGCGAGCCAAGACCTCCTCGAATGTAGTCACCGGCTTTTTTGCTAAGGAACGGAACAGATCTCCTTCCTTTAACCCCTGGACTAAAGCGCTAATTTTGACCTCTGCCGTAGCAGATGGAACCTCCAGGGCCGCTGTGCTGAAACGCTTCATGAATGCCCCTAAGGATTCTTCTGCTCCTTGCTTCAAAGTGAACAAATATTAGGAGGTCTTCCTTTGTCTTCGCATGCTAGCGAATTCGTGCAAAAAGGCCGAACTGAAGTCATGAAAAGAATGAATACTATTCCGCCAGCTAGCCAAACCATCTCTGTGCAGACTGGGTAAGGGTAGTCAAAAATACCCGACACTTGACTCCGTCAGTGTACTAGTGAAGGAGGGATACATTCTCGAAGCGCAGGAGATGATCATATAGATCAGAGGTCCCATCATACTCGAAGGCCAGCGGCTTGAAATTTGTTGGCAGCTCGTCCATCCTCACAGCTATGGTTAAAGGGCTTCCCATCGGCACTTGGATCTGGCTCGTACCACCCATTTTTTGCCGCAATTGTTGGATTTCCCGGTGCATTTCCTTCATCTGCTTCAACATCTCTTGTTCTTGTTTATGTTGTGTGAGAATATCGATAGATGAAGCCTCAAGAGCTTCCGATTTCCATTGTAGAGGCTGACTCTCTGCACTGTGCTCAAGGGTATTCTCTAGTCGATGCAGGTGTGATCCTGGTATCGGGATCTTCGGATTCCCAGCTTCTACTGTTCTTCTTTTCTCCCCTACACCCTCCTCTTGGTCTTCTCCCACCGCAGCTTTGCCCAGGACTTTCTGCATAGCGGAATGAATGAAACTCTCCAACTGCTCCAGAGTGAAGGTCCACACCCCCTGAGCAGCTGGCCCTCTCTGATCCTCCGACTTATCCCTCACTCCCCCTTCCCCCGTTCTCTCATTCCCCCCTTATCTCCTCCTCTTAACTCTCCTCCCCCTGCCTCCAAAATCTCCTGCTCTCCCACCTCCTGAAACTCCCTCCTCAAATCCCGAATTAACCGATCAGCCATTAGCTCACTCCCCACACCTGCCTTACCAAACTACCCAATGAAACAGAAAACAAGAAAAAGAAGAACAAATTTTCCCGTAAAAATAAAAGAACCGAGAATGAGAAGAAAGAGAAGGAGACTCACTTCTCCTTCCCCCTTCCCACAGACGGCGCCATTGTTGAGGAGTCAACTTAAAACAGATAGAATTATATATTGACAAAAGGATGATAAAAACTGCCTTGATCTCTCTCCCTTTCTCTTATTTATACTATTGCCCCCTTTTTAGAAGGGATCATGCATTCTTTTTACTCCTCTCTCATATGTCCTTATTCGTTTCTCTCTCTTAGGTGGCACCTTCTCGAATCTTCCCTCATTTCCCCTGATTATTCTCTTTTCCAGATTGTTGGGAGGTTATCCTCTTTTATCTTATGTGCAACGGCTTCATCCTCGCTCTATCCCTTGGATTTCCACCACGTGGCTCTTCTTGATGGCCACTTTTTCTGTTCGTCTGCCAAGTTCTGCTGAATGATTCCGTCCTTGTCTGCTGAGTTCTACGTAGACGTGTTCTACCACGTTCTGCTGGATGATCCCAGCCTCGTCTGCTGAGTTCTACTTAGCCGTGTTCTGCCAAGTTCTGCCGCGCAAGATTTTGACATACTTGTTGAACCTTACCTCCTATAATATTTCTGGCTATTTTTACTACTTTTTGATTTGCTATATGAAGAACTTATCTTCTACCCACATCACAGTCCTAGAGAGATAGAAAATAAAAAACAAATACTAGGATGGAAGGCTTATGTTTTTCTTCTCTGTTTTTCCACTTCCAATCCCTTGCTTGAATATGAATGGAAGACAGTGAGATTTATAAACCATTACCACTTCCTAAAATTTTCAAAATATCAGTAGTCATCATGAGAAAAATCTTCTTGAGAGTGGCAACTTGCTTTCTTCCTAATCTCCCCGCCGTCTTGGCAGAACTGCAGCAGCATGTCCTTCATCAATCTTACTTCTTTACTTTTAGCTTCTTTGTTTGACAATGAAAGAATAGGCTTAGTGTGTATGAAGCAGAGACACAGATTGAGGCGGTATGGGCGGTTCTTTCTTCCAGTAAGAATTCTGCAATGATAATGGAAGGGAAGTGGATTTTAAAATTAATAAAAGATGAAAGAGAAAATCATTTCCCATAAAAAAAAAAAATATGGCAAATGTTGCTGTGCACCAGGTGCACGAATCTGTATTGGTACAACTGGACGCGACCCGACCCGAATCAGTGCACCTAGATTTTCCTTTTTTTATCTTTTTTTTTCGCTTCAGGCCGTCACCTTTATGTTGTAAGGATGTGACCTTTACGTTATATAAGTGTGACCTTTATATATAAATGTTATGACCTTTATGTTCAGTAACTTAGGAAAAAATGAAGATTTTCAGGTTTTTTCGCTTCAGATTAAGACCTTTATGTTGTATTGTTGTAACTTTTATGTACAATTCTTGTGACCTTTATGTACAAATATTATGACCTTTATAATCCATAACTTTGAAAAAAAATTGAAATTTTCAAAATTCAATGCATTTTAAGGATGAATATATGTGCAGCTAATATTATATAAACGTAAATATGTACAAATTTCGCTAAAATTCTTCATTTTTTTCTAAGTTATAGTATATAAAGGTCATTACATTTATACATAAAGGTCACACTTATATAACACAAAGGTCACAAGCATATAACATAAAGGTAACAATCTGAAGTGAAAAAATAAAATTAAAAAAAAATAAAACAAATAAAAGTGCGCGGATCCGGGTCGATCTGGACCCGACTCGAATTGTATGTGCACCAATTGTACACGAGACTAACTCAAAAAATATAATTAAAGGAAGATAGATAAGACATAAATAAGGTTAAAATATATCCAAATATAAAAGAAGATAGATTTAAAAAGGATATAAAAGAATATAGGCAAAACCTTATATCCCCTGGGGCATATAGGGGTACGGATCTAGGTGTTATACACATACTTTTTAGGTGTTTTATGGTGTTACGTTTCTTGGTATTACACATATACACTATAGGTATCACATGTATATAAGAGTATACATGTGATACTTGAAGAGTATACACGTGATATCTGTAAAGTAATATGTAATATCATATGATGGTCAAGCTGGGGGCACCATGCCCTGGGACACACAAGTGGTGCTCAAGATTATATAAAAAGATTTCCTTTCCTATTCAAACTCTTGATATGTTGGATATTATCAATCAAAACAAATATTTTCGTTCAGAAGAGAAATATTGTAATTTAAAAAGATTTTTGTATTTATAAAATATGCATAGTATAAAAGTTTATGAAAATTTTCAAAAGCTCTTCCCCAGAGATGTAGAAATATCTTTTGTCACATCTTGTGCAGTATCTTAACCTACAGAAAAATAGTAACCATAAATGCCAAAATATACAAGTATCAATAGTGTGCACTTAAAACAACTGCTAGAACTTAAGAACTAAAACTATCTGCTGTCTAGATTCAAATTTTCAAGCATTCTAAGCTCATCGAACTTTAAAGCAAAACCTTAATGTGAATTGGGTAACTCAAGCAAGTTGAAACAGTATGAATCATTATCCACTGATTTCAGAACCGAATTCATGGTGAAAACAGGGCTAAATCAGGCTGAATCGGCTAAGCTTGTAAGACTGGTCTGCATGGGCCGAATAGGGCAAAATTAGGGTTTAGCGAGCAAATACGTAAAATTGACACTCAGATCTTATCTGATAGTCAAATAGATCTTGAGACTTTTGTTTCTATATCAGGTGAATCCTATTTCACTGGAATCACGAGATTTGGATAAGAATTGTTCAAGATTTCAGATTAAGATTCATACCATAAAACCCTAGTTTGCTTATTTTGGGAATTTTGATTTTTCCGTACGTTTGATTCATAATAGTGATTGTGTTTCTCTCTCCTGTGGACGTAGGTCAAGAATTCTTGGCTGAACACGAAAATTCTTGATGTTCTTTCATTATTGCCATTGAATCTTGCATGAACTTAGAGTATTAGGGTTTATACCATATCTTTCTCATACTCAAAATTCATACCATAACAGCATCATAAATGTTGAATTCAAATTTACAAAAATCACCTAAAATCTTAAAATAGCATAAATGAGTTATTAAACTATTGGTGGGACAGAGAACGGTGCACGATCATACAAGGAGGAAGCATGAAACTCGAAGAAATAAGAGCATCAAACACCAACATCTAAGAGGGTGTTTGGCTAAGCTTATAAGCTCTTTAAAAGAGCTTATAAGATGTTAAGTGTTTATAAACTCCTCAAAAGTGTTTGACTAACTTTTAAAAATAAGATCTTATTTTATGAGCTTATAAGCTGTAAGGAACTTATAAGCTATTTTTTGAAAAGTTGAGAAATCTTAACTTATTTCTAAAATAAGAGCTTATTTTTCAAAACACCTTCGAATTTAATCATTGAAATTACACAAATGCCCTTACTAACAACTTATAAGCTCCACCATCTTATTTACTCAAATACTTTAACAACTTATATTAAACTTAAATTAAACATCTTATAAGCTCTAAAAACATCTTATAAGATATGATAGCTTATAAGCTCTAAAAATAAACTTAGCCAAACACCCCTAAATCTCAAACTACCAAATATCTTAAAAGATGAGGCACAAGAAAATGTACACAATCTACTAACAACATACAAATGAGTACAAGAAAACATCCCTACATTTGAAATAAAGTGACCTGCCAAAAACACATTACATTTTTTTTCCAACAAAATATTTAATCAAGTTTTCATCCTCTAAACAGTAATAAGTCACGCTTAGAGAGGATTTATCTACCCAAAAATAGCCATAAATGAAAAAATTCTATGAATTCTACATAACAAAATGTGACAACAACAAAAGAAAATAGGTAGAGCTGCTACTGATGTTCTGAATTGTATTGAAAACCAGCAGAGCATATTGATGGATGTAGCGTACCCCTGATGGCTACTTCGACCTCAAAGCCTTTGCGTTTTTTGCTTTCTCCTCCCTGCAAGGAAATGGTTGTTATGTTTCACAAATTGGATAGAAAGGAATCACAGCAGTCAGCAAGTAATCGAGTCTTTCTTAATAACTCCAATCGAACAAGTGTAACGATATACAAATCTTTAAACCTCACGTCTCAAGTTCTATCAAAAGTTGAGGAAATGATTGAGAGAAAGGAGTGGGGGTGATGAGGGAGAGGAAAGGACTAAAAGGACAGATAAATATTACTTCTTTTAACTTAAATACTTCAAACAAAATTACTCCCTCCATTGCATAAGATAAACTTGCTTTCGATTCTAACATGTCAAACATAATAATAGTACCATTTCCTCATATTATCATTTTTCAGTTAAATCAAATTGCCCTTATTTAAAATGCTTTGTAATTAACAAAATTCATCTTTTAATGGAATAGTTCGGTTGATAGCTTAGTTTTTTTGTCATTTTATACAACGATAACATTAAAAATAACAGAAATAACTTGAAGCCCCAAACACATTTAATAAGTTTTTTTAATCTGTGTGAAAAATGTGGTTGCATTGAGACATGTAGAGTAGAAAAGATTGTTGAGAAGAGAAAAGAGCTTACGTCCAAGAGCAAATGTGCTTCTCAATCGCCTCTTTTCCTTCATCATCAATAGTGAACCATTTCTCATCCATGGTAAGAAAACTATCCCCCTCTCCAACATCTGATACACACGACAAGGTTACTGAGACGTAATAGCAGCAAGCAAATAAAAGGAAAACATGTCGTACAACTTACTTTGTCGCAGTACACCAGAATTGCCAGAGCAATTCAATTTCCAGTATGCAGTACCATCACACCCCACAAAGATGGGCTCTACTCTTAGAGCAATACAACTCCGATCTATAAATTTAAAAACCAAGTGATAGAAAATCAAGCAACATATGAGACAAATACGCTAAAAAGTGGATCACAGAGAGTTGAATGACAAAATCATAAAAATGTTACTTGGCATTGTATTATCTAATATTTACCTTTCAAAAGCTTGCCCTGTGACTCGAGCACCTTGGCATGAGCTTTCGCTGTCTCCTGTTCAATTATAGAGACTATAGCTTCATGCTCAGAAATTGAAACAGAAGCACCACGCTTAGCAACAACTGCTTTGGCAATATCATCTCTCATTTGTTGCTTCAAACTCTTCTCCTGCATGGGTGCAGAAGTTTCAAAAGAATAAACTTATGAAAAAGATGAGTTCCATAACACGAAACTCTTAAATAATATATATCACCTTGTCTTTCGCAGCAGCAATTTTTTGTTTAGCTTCCTTGACTCTTTCAGCAAATTCAATGTTTTGGTCAGACATCCAAGTCCTCAACTTCCTACACATGGAAAAACACAGTAAATGTTTGTAAACTCCAAAATCATTACATGTAAGTCTTACAAATGAAGATGTACTAACTCAGTTCCCAGAACTTCATCGCATAAGAAGTTTAAGAGCCTAAGCTTTTCGGAAGCTCCTAATGTCTCGTAATCTGATGCCTTCAAAAAAGAATCCAGTCCCTGAGCTTTAAGAGCTCTTTGCGATTTAGAGAAGTATTTCTTAAGTGCAAGGAACCATGAACTTTTTCCATTTGATGGGCTTAGTTCTTCACACCTACATAGAAAACATAACACAGTTTATCAACTTATTTTGGTAAAACAGAAAAGTTCACTATCCAGTTTACTGCATAGCAGCTCATACTCTTTTCCTTGTTCCATTTGTAAAATAGATAGCAGATGGATATGAAACTGCACAGTAACAGAAATTTTTCCTTTGCGTCCAGCTCGCCCGTGCAGCAAATCTTGAAGAACATATTCTGGTTGTCCCTTTTTCACGTCTATGATCTGTAACCAAATACACCAAAGAAAAATAAGGAGAACGACAATCGCACTGGTGATCCGTAGAGGTTTCAGATCAAGAATAGTTCTGATATCAAGGCAAAATATAGGCATGAAAACAATTGACTATATGATCAAGAGATGCAGATTAGCATTAAGAATTCTTAAAATACAGAAAATACAGGAGGATTTGCAGGAGAAAGGTTGAGTTAGTGCACAATGACAGTTATCTTTATGAAACATTAAATCAACCATAGGTACCATAAAAATATGACAAAAATAAACTACGGATATGTAAATCAGTTAAACTAAAAGAGAGAATATGTTGTTCATTAGAGTAAATAACATAATGTACTTTTCATGATGTAGGGGTTGAAACATCACAAAAAAAAAGGTCTATTATACTGATGTTCCAATAAAATAGAATGAGATTGGATGAAGTCACTTGCCTTTCCAAAAACAGCACAAAATTCTAAGAACTGCAAGGCGTTGCCAGCGTCGTCTGCACTTATATCAATTTTAGCCACCCTATTCAACTCCTTTCCCAGAGGCAATGGAATCTGATCATAAAAATCAGTATTGTGCTTGACAATATCATCATTTCCACTATTAACTTCACCTTCTCTCTTATCAGTTTCAAGTCGTTTCACAAGATCTTTTCTGGGAACAGTTATCTTATTATTCATATTTTTCTCTGGATCAACTTCAGTATTGAGTTTTGCCCCTTCATTGGGTACTTTATCAGAAACTGTCAATTTTCTAGGACTTGTCCTCCTTGTAAAGGCAGCATCACGTTTTTTGGTAACATTGTTCTTTAACTCATCCTTCTTCCGTTTTTTTGGTTTCTTCTCATCATCAGGTGCACTAGACTTCTTCAATATTTCATCATGTTTTTCACTTTTTACCTTACCTAGCCTATCCCTCTTCATTTTATTTGACTTCTCAGAGCCTCGTGAACCAGTTTCATTGTGCACCTCATTAACTTTCAAGGACTTTTTATCAACGTGATTTGGCAAATTCACATCTACTTTTCCATCACAAGAATTTTCTTTTCCCGGCTTTCTGGGAGAGGGGACAACTTCCTGTTAATTTCAAAAAAATAACATAAGAAAAACCAGCTTACCAAGATGAAACTGGTTGTTTTAAACATGTGGTGCCATAGTTGAAAAGTTGATTAGGTAGTTTACCTTCTTTGGAGAAGGAACCATAACTGCACCAGCATTTTCATGATTTAAGCGTTCTGCTCCATTAAGCAGCATCTCAGAAACAGATGAAAACCCAGTTGCCTTTGCTGTAGCGGTTAGTATACCAGTAGGCTGATGGCCTCTTTTCTTCCTGATCGATGCACAATGATATTAGATAGACACTTGAAGACCTTTCGGAAATAGGTCAGAAGACTCACATGCAAACACTGCAGTTGCAAATGCCTCTGCACCTGGGACAACTCCAATCCCCAAGAGCAGCTACTTCCTCAGCCTTCTCTCCATATCTAACTTATGAAAAGTGATGCATTAAGAATCAATGATCATTCAAGAACATTTCACTTTTGAAAAAGATTGTAGCAACTCAAAACAGTGCAATAACCTGTTCAAAAGGCACTTATGACAATACATAATGGGACATGGCTTGATACTCGTCTGATTCTTGCATGCTGCTGCAAAATCCCTGGTTTTTTGACGACACTTTCAAATGTACAATAGAAATGTCAGCACAAAGTGAAACTAAATAAGAAAAATAGGTACATACACAATGAAAATAGATCACTTTCCTCGAACTAAAGAAGAGAGCATGTTCAATCAAATAATATGCCAGCATTAACAAAAAAAAGTACGAGTGCAGTAGATATGTGTGTCTTTCACACTATATAACAGGTGAACATATACACTAATAGACACAAGTTTCTTTAGCTCTCTCCTTTAACCCCTTCAGACATGGTGGTTAATCATTAGATCTTCTGAAAAATCAATCAATAACACATGTGAACTTCACATATAGCGCCCAATGGATTACACACTCAAGTGTAATGTTTACGGAGGTCACCACAATAAAGCAAAGCACTTGCATGGAAAGCTCGATGAAAATTCAAATAATAAACACTCTAAGATGCATTTGAACTAATGGATCTGAAATGCAAAATTCAAAAAGAATAAATCTCAAATCTATGAAAATTAGATGACAAAATATTTTGTGCAACGGGTGCATGGATCCCAAGTTGACCCGCTCCACGCACCTCTGACGAGCGTTTTCACACACCCCAACGCGCTCTCACGCGCCTCCACACATCTGGTGGGTGCGCTCAAACCCACTAAGATTCGCTCCAAGCAGTCATACCCTCATGTTTTGTTAGGGTTACCTTCATGTTATGTTAGAGTTACCTCATGGAGGTAACTCTAACATAACATGAAGGTAACGCTAACATAACGTGAGGGTCACTCTAACATAACATGAATGTATGATTAACATTGTTTTTTACATTCAGATTATGTTAATATTACTTTCATATTATGTTAGTATTACCTTCATATTATATTAGTGCTAACTTCATGTTATTTTAGTTCAGTGGTTTTAAACTAAGGTAGGTCACATTAACATAACGCGATGGTAACCCTAACATAACACGAATGTAACACTAACATAACGTGAAGGTAACGACCAAAACACGCAAAAAATTAAAGAGACGCGGGTTGGGCGGGCCAGCCCCAGCCCTCACGCGACCATGGATCTCAGATCCGTGCAACTAGTGCATAAGAGAGTAACTCAAATTAGAGCCAATTTGACATTTACCCAAACCACCCAAAAATTAGTCCAAAACGAGTTTAATGAATTTCAAATTCATATCAATCAAACCGTCATAGAATAGATACAACGAATTTCAAATCATTTCTCAAACCAGAAAGAAACATAAGGTTACCTCATTTTTAGTTTCTGGTTTTAATATCACATGCTCTTCCCAATAACCCAAATCCTAAGCCCAAATTCACAAAGGTTTCATATTCATTGCTTCTAAACACAAACATCCATCTTACCTACGCAATATCACAAATCTAAACATGCTACCATAATTTATTAGAAACAAACAACCAATTCTCTTCACGAAGTAAACAAGCACATCATTAAAAGGGGAGTAAACAATTTCCCCAAAATTTCACATCAACGAAGAATCAAAAAGAGGAAACCAAATTGCACCTGATGGCAAGTCTTCCCGTTGACGGGATCATAAATCCGGCCACCCACCATCCGGATTCCAGGGGATCTATTCCGTTTTGCAGGCGAAGAGAGAGGAGCATTGCTTTCCTTCTTCAGAGGGCTCTTAACTCTGTTATTCTTCTCAGATACACTCTTGGAAACTGAACCGGATCCAACCGCCATTGCAGAAGAAACCGTCCAATTCTTCGATAGAGGGAAAAAGGGTTTTTCTTTCTTTTGAATTTTATTTGAAGAACAAATTGAAATTCATTGGTTAGTGCATTTGTCTAAACGTGCATGTTTTGGAGGGACTACAATTTTTGAGCAAGGCGCCAACAACAAAATATTGCCTGTGTTTTCCAAATTCTATTCCCGCCACTCAACTCTCCATTTTTTTACTCCGAGAAGAAACCAAGATGGAGTAAGAATGTAACCTGGATTTCAAAGGGAAAAATGATAAAAATACCCCTATATATACCATAATTACGATTTTATCCTTTAATTTTATCAATTTTTAAAACTATTACATTTTCTTGTCAAAAATACCTGTCACCTGCTGTAGAAGATAACTAGCCGGTTACATGCTGATGTGGCGGTTTAATGCATATGTGTAATCAGAATTATTTATTTTCTTATATATAAGGGTCATAATGCAAATTATTGAAAGTTTTTTGGTTAAACTTCAATTATTAAAGAGTTGGGGTTTTGTAGATTGGTCCCTGGAGTTAATCAATTTACAAAAGCATGAGAAGGGGAGAAGGGGAGAAGGCGAGAAGGATCAACGGGTGAGCATGAGGGACACTTGTGGGGGAGCAACAACGGCGAGCAACGACGGTGGAGAGAGAGATAGATAGAGAGAGAGCAGTGGGTGAGAGAGAAGGGGTTTCCGATGGCATCCACAGGGTAAACAAAATAAATTGGTACAATACAATACTATAATCTCCAATTGAAGCATCCATGTGGTTGTATCGAATCTCCAATTGAAATTTTGTGAAATAGAAAAATATGGTCACAATGCTGTGGATTTTCTTCATGTTGGGGGGGGGGGGGGGGGGGGGGTGAGAAACGATTTGGATGGGGTTTCCATTGGGGTTATTATCGATTGTCAAGAGACTTCACTTCGTCGATCCACGCAGTAACGTCGATTGTTTCGGTAGTGACGATAGTGGGCTTCCGATTGCTGCCTTCGATAAGTTAGTGTTGCCTTAGATAGCTTCAGTAGTGACGACAGCGACGGTGTGATTGATATTGGAAGTGGCGGCGCCGACACACACACAACCACTGGGGGACGGGGAACGAGGAGGTGGAGAAACTGGCTTCCGCCATTGTTGAAGGGATGAAGCTTTTTCTGTTTTTCAGGTGAACGGGTGAGTTGGCTGACTAGTTGGATCCCCCTTCTGATGTAGAATAAAAAAAATGAAAATTATATTTCACGTGTGAAAAAATTGGTCACATCATCAAGTTACCTCCTACAACAAGTGACAGGGTATTTTTGACAAGAATAACCTACGTGGTATTTTCAAAAAGTGGCAAAATTAATGGTTAAGGTCGTAATTAGGGTATATATATTTTTGCCAATTTTCCCGAACTTCAAATATCTCAAAACATATATATGAGACCGTCACTTTTCCTCCTAAAAATGTCACATCATTGTTATCCAGTAAAATTATTCTAAAAATTGATAATTTTGTTAAGAAAATTTATCATGTAATTATTTAGAACTATTTTCAATGTAATATGTTATTACTATTTATAACTAGTACTCGCACCCGCACGATGCGTGTTTTGTGATATAATATTGGTAAATATTAATTATTTCATAATATAATGTAAGTAATTTTAGTATATAAAAGACAATATAATATTTAATAACTAAAAATGTATAAATTTGCTTAAAATAATTCAATTCACAACAATATATTGATATTATACACATCCAATTCACTAATCTATGATTAATACTAAAAACAAAAGTATCAATATCATTATCTTCAAATCAAAATTAGAAATTCTACCTGTAACATATAAAGTTCGTAAGTTTTTTAAAAACTTCTTTATACACAACAATTATAGTCGAAACATTTTTTTTATCATCTGTGTTACAAACTAATATCTTCAGTCACTTAAATTAAATATACTAAAAAAACTAAAAAAATTATGAATTAAAAATCGAATTCAATTATTTAAATTAAATACATGTGTGTGTGTGAGTATGTATATATAGAAACATTACACAATAAAATTAGAAATTTTACGTAGGAATTTGATGTAAGTACTGTCAATTATGTATTTTCAACCTTTTATTTCAAAATAAATTGAATTATAATTTTTTTATTAATATCGCTTAACAGATAGTTATTCCTTTATAAGTATCACGTAAATTAATTGATATGATCATTATGATTTAAGCTCAACACAGAATCAAAATGTAGTAGTAGTCTACGATCATGATGATGACAATATAATTAGAAACTAAGCATATAATTTAAATAATCAGGTGAGCCATATGAATTCAAAACAAGCACTCTCATATAAAAATATACGAAAACCTAAGTGTAAAGTAAAAGGCTAAAATTTTATTTGATTATGAAATATTTATAATTTAAAATATATTTAAGATGACATATAATTCAGACTAAATACATATTATATATACATATATGTATATACACACATCTTTAATAGTGTTATATTTATTTATTAATTTATATTACTATGGTATAAATTATTCTCATGCAAATTAATATTTATTATTGAAATTATTGTTTGGATATCTATTGTTGATTTTTAATAAATTCTTCAATAAAAATTAATTTAATTAAGATCGATAAAATGAGAATAAATTAATACAATATTTATATTATTAGATCAAATTGATTAAATAGTAAAAAATGCAAAATAAAAAAATTTGTTGATGGGACACTTACAAATATTAATTTAAAAAATACTTAGAATGGCATATAATTTCACACTAAATACATTATATATACATATATGTATATATACGCATCTTTAATAGTGTTACACTTATTTATAAATTATATTATATTTACATTAAATATGATACAATTATCCCCAAACAAATTAATATTTATTATTGAAATTATTATTTGAACATTATCTATTGTTGGTGTATAAGAAATTATTCAATAAAAAATAAATTAATTAGTATTAATAAAATAAGAATAAACTAATACAATATATATATATATATATATTATAAATTGAATGGATTAAATAATAAAAAATGCAAACTAAAAATATTATTGATGTGACACTTTTTTTGTTGAGAAAATAATATTTTTGTAAATATCTCAAATTTTTCCTCTATTATTATAATATAGAAATATGTAGATAAATTTATCTATTTACCTTTTCTTTTGTTTTTCTATACAATAAATATAAATTTAAATGTATTAAGTATTAATATTTATGTATTTGTTTATTAATAAATTTAAAATAAAAGTTATTAATGATTTCTTAAAATGGAAATATTTAATAAATGAGACATTTATTGTAGCTATTTTTGGCAGAATATTCTGCTTTTATATATATATAGATTATAATTATAATTATTACTATTAAATTAATTATTTGTTGTTGTTGCTGGTGGCAACGACTATTGTTCATTGGTGAACAATAATTTCTTTCTTTTTAATTTTGGTAAGTTCAATTACTTAATGTATAATATTGTTCTCATCATGAATTTTGAAGATAAATAAATTCCAAGATATTTTTTGTAATATATACTAATATAAAATGAGAAAGTTGGTTATAATATCTTATAGAATAAGTTTCACATATATTTTATATAATAATAAGTTATCTTCTAATTTAGATATAGGAGTAAATAAAACAAAAAACACTATTTTAAATGATATGATTATATTTTAATGATACGATTAATTTCAAATATATTGAAATTTAAGTTAACGCTGTCAAAAAGTAAAAGATTTGAAAATTAGTTTACAGTTTAAATATATGAATGTAGAAAATAGGTTTAAAATCTAAATGATGGTTGTAATGTTTGAAAGTGTAAAAGATATTATAAAAATACTAAAATAATAATTAAATTTGAAAAGTAAAATTAATAAAATTCAATAAGGTAATGAGTTCATGTCTAACAAAAATCAACAAATAAAATTTAAAATTAATATATATGCAATATTAATTGGGTAGATATAAAAATCAATAAACTGACCAATTTTCTTAACATAAATATTTGATAATTAATCAAAATTATTTCAAATAATAGATAAAGTTAATCTAAATTTTTCTAAAAAAATAATAATATGTTCCAAAAAATTTCAAAATGGTTCCAAAAAATTAAAAAAAAAACTATTTTTTTTAAATTTAAAATTAATGTGAACCTATTTTTTTTAAATTTAAACTAAATTTGGAATAAATGCAGATCTTTTGGAACTAATCCATCTAAAAATAATGCAGTAAATTATTTACAAATTTAAAAATAATTCTATTATATAAAAGGAAAAGAAATATGAACAAAACATATTAGTGAATAATTATTTAGAGGTAAAACCCACAAACACAAAATTATTTACATTATTATCGTTGTTGTTGTTGTCATTGTTGTCGTTGTTGTTATTGTTATTAGAGTTACTATCCTGTGCACCAGTTGCACGGATTTGAGATCCGTGCAACAGGGCCCCACGCGGGCCGCATCCGGGCTAGACTACCTTCACGTTATGTTAGTGTTACATTCGTGTTATGTTAGAGTTACCTTCGTTGTTGTTATTGTTATTAGAGTTACTATCCTGTGCACCAGTTGCACGGATTTGAGATCCGTGCAACAGGGCCCCACGCGGGCCGCATCCGGGCTGGGCTACCTTCACGTTATGTTAGTGTTACATTCGTGTTATGTTAGAGTTACCTTCGTGTTATGTTAATGTGACCCCATCTCCAGATTTCATACCCTTAGTTTAAAATCACTGAACTAAAAAATAACACGAAGGTAACACTAACATAACATGAAAGTAACATTAACATAACATGAAGGTAAAAAATAATGTTAATCATATCTTCATGTTATGTTAAGGGTAACACTAACATAACATGAATGTAACCCTAACATAACGTGAGGGTATGACTGTCTGAAGCGAATCTTGGTGGGTTTGAGCGCACCCACCAGGCGTGTGGGGGCGCATGAGAGCACGTTGGGCGCTTGAAAACGCGCGTCAGAGGCGCGTGGGGTGGGTCGAACCGGGTGCATGGATCCTAGATTCATGCACCAGTTGCACAAAATATTTTGTCTTGTTATTATATGCTATGTTCAATTTTATTTAAATTTAATTCTTGAATATTGATGTTTCCATTAAAAAAAAACACAGATTTTTTACAACTCTCAAATTAATAAGATCTTATGAATAAATTTTTAATATAACAACTTTATTATGTCATTATAAATCGTATTTGTGATAATAAAAAATAAACTGTGCATCGCGCAGGTGTACTACTAGTAGATTTGATCCATGGATAAAAAAAAATCTATCTCACACAAGTTTTTGTATTTCACTTTTTAGGTGATTCATAAAAACGGCTTGTAACAATATCTTCCGATTATTTCGTTTGTTTTATATAATTATTTTTGTGACCGTGCGATGTAGTGGATTAAGTTTTTCTAAAAATATCTTTATATAGATTTGAAATTTAAGAAAATAATATATATAAAGTTAGAAAAAGAATAATAATATGTGATTTATATATTTTAAATATTAAACTAATAAAGATTCATTTAGATATTATGAACAAAAAGTAAACTATTGTAATGTTCAAACTTTATAAGTTCGAAGGTTGTTTAAAACATTAAAATAATACCTACTGCTTAAATGATAAATTGAGCAGAAAGTACATCAGAGTTAATAATCAAGTGAAGCTTGAACAACTTTCCTATTGCATAAAAATAATTGATTATAAAATTTATCCTCCACATAATTTCTCCAGAAATCATTAGGAGTTTGGAGAAACTATAAATTACAAATTTAAGATGTATTTATATTCATAAATCAATGAAAATATAATTGAAGATCAAATGAAAAAGTAAATAAATATTCTGAAACATAACAAATATACTCATCATGGATTTCTTTTCAATTCAGCATTAATTGCAACATGTGAATAAAAAAAAACAATTGGATCTGGTATTTTTTTAACAACCATCCTCATTAATCTTCATCCTATAACTTATATACATAAAAATATTCTAACCCAAAAAAAAAAAAAAAAACCTACGATAACATAGTAAAAAAAAAAAAATTGCATCCATTTTAACATAAATGTATATGATGGAATAAATATCAATTGAATTTGGTTTCTGAGTTAACTATCTACCCACTTTTCCATCATATAGGACACTTATAAATAAATATATCTCCAAGTTTCATCCTCCTTGTAAGTGTAAAGGATTTTGAATGTTAATCCAATTTGCTTAACAATAATGTACAGTCATAAAATTTCATATTTCAATTATAATAATATATCCAAGCAAAGGACAAAATAAAACAAGAATTATTGGGATTAATTCATAGATATAAATGGAATTAATGTTATGTATAAGAAAGGTTTCATGACTAACCCGACCTTGAACAAGTATTTGCAACTCCTCCTCATATTTTTCTGTAGAACGTATGATCTGAAATTAATTAGCACTTTCATAAGCACAATTAGGCAGAGAAAAATGAGCGTGTGATGATATTTAAACAGAAGAAAAAAAGGATCATCTGAAAAAGGAATTCTTAAAAGTCATATTTAATTTGTGAATAAAAATAATAAATTGAACCGGATTTTATTCCATATATTTAAGGAATAAGATTTTGTTTTTTGACCATGCTAGCATATATACGTCATGATTATAGGAAGAAATTTTATCCCTGATTTTAAGATATCAACATTACATTTTGAATTAATTATGAGGTGATCTCAAAAATCATTATTACCTTTCTCAATTGTTATATATACGCAAAATATAATAATTGTAAATAATTGACTTTTGTCACGGATCTTTTTTCGTGAGACGGGTTAACCCATAACCCATACTTAGCAATTCATATGGAAATATGTGGATATGAGTTCAATTCATGGGTAATAAGGATCCGTCTCACAGAAACTATCCGTGAGACCATCTCACATGAGTTTTTGTGACACTTATATGAGTCGGTTGCACAAAACTAGATCCATGCACCAGGGTTGACTTGGTCAAAATGCTCAAAAAAAGGCTCCCACTCGCATTTCACGCGTCTGCACTCTCCCCCATGCGTCTGATACTCACGCTGAAGCTCACCCAAATTCGCTCAAATAGACCTACATTTGTGTTATGTTAAACTTACCTACATAATACAAAGGTATGTCTAACTATACATAAAGGTATATCTAATACAACGTAATGGTACATGTGTCAAACCTATGGTTTTTTTAAAAATTTTAAAGTATTAAATTTGGCCAGAATGGTAGATTTAACATAACATAAAGGTAGGTCTAATATAACGTAAATGTAGGTCTAACATAACGTAGTGGTAAGTGCCAAAATTCAAAAACCAAACGCAAAAAAGAAAAAAATATGAAATCTGGGCAGAAAGGTAGGTTTAACATAGTTTAAAGGTATGTCTAACATAACATCAAGGTATGTCTAACATAAGCTATTGGTAGGTGCAAAATTTCAAAAACCATGCGCGAAAAAAAAAAAGAGGAACGGGTCCCCAAACCCGAATCCGACCCGAGTGCATGTATACTCTTGACTTTTTATATATGTGTGTATTTATATATACATTTATTACATATGCATCTCGATATATACTAAAAAAAATTGTTGCAATTAATAAACATAATTAATTTTTCTTCAATTAATTCAATTATAACCTTAGAGTAAATTTTCTTGAATGAATTCTCTTATAAAATTCACCTCTTTAAATAGATGCAAATTTTATTGTAAGGCCCATGAATGTAATATCATTTCACTCTCGTACTCGTACTAGTGAATGTAATATCATTTCATTTTGAAAAGTAAAATAAAGACTATTATCATATCATTTCACTCAGAAAAGTAAAAGTAAAGTAACATGAAAAGAAATAAATGTAAGTATCATGCAAAAGAAATAAATGTAACTTTAATAAAATTAATAAAATTGTACCATAACAGGACAAAGAGAAAAAAATGTGATGGAGATGGAACTTCGACGTGAATGCATGAAGAATTTTTAGTTGCTGAAGAGTTTTACAGACTTTTAATTGCTTTATTTTATTATTCTTATTGTTTTAATTATTTGGTTTAGCCCAATGTTGGTGGGCTTGTACGTATGGCTTTGCGAGTTGAGTATTTATACTCGAGACTTGAGTTGTTTTGAGGGACGTGATTTTTATGAAATTTGCTTAGGGTTTGATTCCCTAGACTTCTCTGTGTCTTGCGGTATTTTGCTTCGGCAATCTCAACGGAAGAACAGATTCGCGTACAACTCGTACGCTCCGCTGCATCAGTTGGTATCCAGGTGCCAGGCACGCTCCGATCATGCCTCCTCGTCGTGATCAGACCCGTGACGCCAATCTTGCTGCCAGTATTGATGCACTTTCCGCACAGATGAATCAAGTGATTCAATTGCTTACTGCCCAAGCTACTGCCGCGGCCCCCCCACCCGTACCCCCTGCGGCCCCTCCTCCGGCTGCTGTACGCGAGCCTAACCCACCTCCTGCCGCTGGTGAAGATTTCGAAGCATCCTCCGATGATGAAATCACCGTTGACAATCCGTTTGCACCTTTGAGGGCTCGTCAGGAGCACCGTGTCGCTGATCAACGTGGCTGGGAATCGGGCCTTCGCCTGGATTTTCCAGAATTCTCCGGCGGCCTCGAACCGGAGGAATTCATCGATTGGCTTATTACGGTTGACGAGTTGCTTGATTTTCGATCAGTTCCTCCTGATCGGAGGGTCCCCCTTGTCGCCACACGCCTCCGCGGGCGAGCCGCATCCTGGTGGCGGCAATTAAAACTTTCTCGTGTTCGGCAAGGTCGTAACCCTGTGGTTTCTTGGGATAGATTTACATCCCTCATGCGCACTGAGTTCCTCCCTTACAATTATGGTCGCACCCTTTATACTCGCCTACAGAATTTGCGTCAAAACACTCGTACTGTGGACGAATACACTGCGGAATTTTACCAATTGATTGTTCGTTTGGATCTCGATGAACATCCAGATCATCTCCTGTCTCGGTATATCGGTGGCCTTCGCCTGCAATTTCAGGATGTCCTCAATCTTCTTGCACCCGAATCAGTCTCCGAAGCACATCAACGAGCGCTTGCTTATGAGCGTCAACTTTCACGACGCTCTCCTGTGGGTTTTCTGCCCCGACACACGGATGCCCCTAGTCCGCGTTCTGTCGCCACTCCGGGACCTACGCCTGCACCTGCTCCACCTTTCGGCCCTGGTACGTCTGCCCCTCGCGGTCCCCGTTGTTTTTCGTGCAATGAAACAGGCCATCGGATGGCTAACTGCCCCAAACGCACAACTACTCGAGGTTTACTTGCTGAGGATACACATGACGAGGACCCTCTTGTTCAATCCACTTTTGATGAGTCGCCACCTGAAGAGCACCCTGAGGAACTGGTGATGGGTGACACAGGCTCTCTCCTATTGGTCCGCCGGGCGTGTCTCACACCTAGGACGCCTCCCGCTGAGGTCCAACGGCATTCTCTATTCGAGTCCTCCTGCACAATCAACGGTAAAATTTGCCGTTTTATTATTGACTCTGGCGCCTGCGAAAACGTTATTGCTACCGATGCCGTACGCAAACTTGCACTCCCTGCTGAATTACACCCTCGCCCTTATAATCTTTCATGGCTGCAAAAGGGCAATTCTATTGTTGTTGACCGCCGTGTATTGGTGCCGTTTTCCATCGGTACGAAATATGTCGACTCTGTTTGGTGTGACATCGTCCCTATGGACGCGTGCCACTTGCTTCTCGGACGTCCATGGCAATATGACCGTAGTGTCATTCATGAGGGGCGTAAGAACACTTATAGCTTTATCTTTGCTGATGTCAAAATCACACTCATTCCTTCACCGCCGCCGACAATTGTGGACACTCCCCCGTCGCAGGTTCTTATGTTATCTCACCAGGCCTTCTGGACTGAGATGCAATCTGCCCCTATTACATTGCTCTTGCTGGCCCATGATATCTCTATAACTAACGATATTCCCCCAGCTGTGGCACCCTTACTACAGGAATTTTCCGATGTCTTTCCTTTGGATTTACCTCATGGTCTGCCGCCCCTCCGCGATATTCAGCATCAAATTGACCTTATTCCGGGCGCATCTCTACCCAACAGGCCTCACTATCGCATGAGTCCCACAGAGCACGAAGAACTCCGTCGGCAGGTTGAAGACTTATTGCACAAGGGTCTTGTCCGGGAGAGCCTTAGTCCTTGTGCTGTGCCTGCTTTACTGATTCCCAAGAAGTCTGGAGATTGGCGTATGTGTGTTGATAGCCGCGCTATCAATAAAATCACAATTCGGTACAGATTTCCCATACCGCGGTTGGATGATCTTTTAGATCAACTCAGTGGCTCGGTCGTGTTTTCTAAACTAGACCTTAAGAGTGGATATCACCAGATACGCATCCGCCCAGGAGATGAGTGGAAAACAGCATTTAAGACTCGTGAGGGACTTTTCGAGTGGCTGGTCATGCCCTTCGGTTTATCCAATGCACCAAGCACGTTCATGCGAGTCATGAACCAAGCCTTGCGTCCATTGATTGGCACTTGTGTCGTCGTTTATTTCGACGACATCCTGATTTACAGTAAGTCTACTTCTGATCATCTGGTACACATTAAATCTGTCCTTCAAATATTGCGCACGGAAAAATTCTTTGCCACTCCTTCGAAGTGCACCTTTTGCACTTCTTCCGTGTTGTTTTTGGGATATAATATTTCCACAGAGGGAATTCGTGTGGATAGCACTAAAGTGGCAGCCATCCGGGATTGGCCAACTCCGACATCAATGACAGCTGCTCGGAGTTTTCATGGGCTTGCTTCATTCTATCGCCGATTTATTCCACATTTCAGCGCGATTATGGCTCCGATAACTGACGCTATGCATGGCGCATCCTTTATGTGGACGCCTGCGGCCGACGCCGCCTTTCATGACATCAAACGGCGTTTGACTAATGCGCCTGTTCTCATGCTCCCTGATTTCTCCTTGATTTTTGAGCTACACTCAGACGCCTCCAAAATCGGTATTGGTGCGGTATTAAGTCAACACAGCCGCCCCATCGCTTATTTTAGCGAAAAGGTGACAGGAGCTCGTTCTCGCTATAGTACCTACGATTTGGAATTCTATGCCGTAGTGCGCGCCATACAACATTGGCGACATTATCTTTTTCATCGGGAGTTCATCCTTTACACCGACCACGAGGCGTTAAAACATCTTTCCACACAGGATACACTATCTGCTCGACATGCTAAGTGGTCTGCGTTCTTGCAGCAGTTCACTTTTGTTATACGCCATCAATCTGGCGTTTCGAATCGGGTGGCCGACGCTCTCAGTAGGCGTTCTTGCCTTCTGGCGGAATTGCACATACAGGTTGTGGGCTTCGATACTTTCAAAGACCTTTATGCATCCGATTCTTATTTTGGACCAATTATTACTCAGCTTGCTGAGGCCTCTCCTTCCGAATTTTCCATGGTGGATGGGTTCTTATTCCGGGGTAACCAATTATGTGTTCCAGATTGCAGTCTGCGTCTGCAATTGATTTCTGACGTTCACGGTACTGGCCATGTGGGCCGTGATCGATCCACTGAGTTGTTGCTGCGACGTTTCTACTGGCCAACCGCACGGAAGGAGATGGCTCGTTTTATTGCACGGTGCCGGATTTGCCAAGTCTCCAAAGGCGCCGCTACAAATGCTGGTCTTTATCGCCCTCTGCCTGTTCCTTCACGTCCTTGGATTGCATTGAGTATGGACTTTGTGTTAGGCCTCCCTCGAACACAACGTGGCAACGATTCTATCTTTGTCGTTGTTGATCGTTTTTCGAAGATGGTACATTTCATTGCATGTAAACGTACCGCCGATGCTGTCCATGTAGCCACCTTATTTTTTCGTGAGGTTTTTCGATTGCATGGTCTTCCGGAGTCGATTGTTTCCGACAGGGATACCCGGTTTCTGAGTCATTTTTGGCGATCTCTGTGGCGTATGGCCAACACCCAACTTCATTTCAGTAGCGCCTACCACCCGCAAACCGATGGTCAGACCGAGGTGGTGAACCGTTCGTTGGGAAATATGCTTCGGTGTCTGGTGGGTGATAATATAAAATCTTGGGATTCGAAGTTGTGCACTGCCGAATTCGCACACAACTTGGCCTTGAACCGCAGCACTGGCTTTTCGCCGTTTCAGGTTGTGTATGGCACCCTGCCTCGGACGCCCGCTGACTTTGCTCCAAATTTGTTATCGGGCTCTTCGGACCCTCGTGCTGCTGATCTTTTACAGGAATTACAGCGTGTCCAAGCTGCTGCATTTGCTAATCTCGAAGCTGCAAACGCCAAGTACAAGCAGGACGCTGATAGTCGCCGTCGAGACGTTCGCTTTGCTGTTGGCGATCTGGTATGGGCTATCCTCACAAAAGATCGTTTTTCCCCCCATGAATACAACAAGTTGGCGGCGCGAAAAATTGGCCCTTTGGAAGTTCTTGAAGTCATCAACCCGAATGCTTATCGTTTACGCCTTCCCCCTGATATGCGCACGTCTGCTGTTTTTAATGTTAAGCATTTGGTTCCTTTTCATGGTGATAATCCTGCTGGAGATGGAACTTGTGCCGATTCGAGGGCGAATCGTTTCGACACCGGAGAGAATGATGGAGATGGAACTTCGACGTGAATGCATGAAGAATTTTTAGTTGCTGAAGAGTTTTACAGACTTTTAATTGCTTTATTTTATTATTCTTATTGTTTTAATTATTTGGTTTAGCCCAATGTTGGTGGGCTTGTACGTATGGCTTTGCGAGTTGAGTATTTATACTCGAGACTTGAGTTGTTTTGAGGGACGTGATTTTTATGAAATTTGCTTAGGGTTTGATTCCCTAGACTTCTCTGTGTCTTGCGGTATTTTGCTTCGGCAATCTCAACGGAAGAACAGATTCGCGTACAACTCGTACGCTCCGCTGCATCAAAATGGGACAACAAGAAAAATATAAATCTAAAAGAAATAAAATAACAAAAGTAAATGGAAAACTAAAATCCGAATTGATGTCCCAATCATTGGAAGTTTGAATGAGTCAAAATGTGGTATTTTGATGCATTAAGTTATAGTACATGACATTTTTATACAATAAGTTATAGTACATAGTAAAATTTTCCTTTCTTATATTGAATATGATATTTTGCTACATTTTCTCTTAAATGAATTCATAAATTCAAGTGCACAATTAATAAAGGAGACAAGATTTTACCCTCACCTTTGATAATAGCGGTTCTTGCAAAATCTCTTGTCCTTATGTTTCCTTATTCAGGGCCCTCGTTCATATTCCCTACAAGGTATAGAAGCTCGACTTAGAATCTAACTTAACCGTCTATAAATTAAATAATCATAAAATCAAACTCTTAAGAATAGTTCACAATTGACGATTCTAGGAATAGGGTTTCTTCGAAAACTAGGGTTTTGCGTGATCATAACCCTAAAGTTAGAGTTTCCTTACTTAGGGTTTAATGTAAAAGCATAATCGAGCATTCGTGTGAAGTCATAGAAACCCCAGTGGTTTAAATTGTCATATTTTATACCACTTTGAGGATTAAACTAGTACTTTATGGAATTATGAGGTACAATATACAATAGTTATAAAGTTCTAGATCTGAATATAAATTCAGCAATTTCTCGGGATGAAACTGCAATTTTAACGAAGATCAGGGACTGAATTTAAATGCTTATAAACTTCAGGGACCAAAATGTAAAATACAAGAAATTTAAGGGTTGAAACACAAATAGGAAAAAGCTGGAAATTGCAGATTGGTTAATAATCATAATCCAACCTAAACCCATATAGCAAACATGCCATAAGGGTAAACTAACTAGGATATGTAGCAAACCTATACTTATACTAGTTTTAAATGTACACATGTTTCAATGTTGGATGAATAACTCTTCATATTCCTACATCTTTATCTATATCTATATTATACTAAAAGCAAGCAAGTTGGAGAAAATTTCTAATTTGCCACTTTCCCTCCTAAAAATGTCACATCAATTTGATGATGTGTAAAATAATTTCTTTTTCTTTTAATTTTTCAAGATTTCATTTTCATTTTCTAAATTAATTTAATAATTTTAAATTACATGACTTTCTTGATAAGCTATCAAATATTATAATAAAAACTAAAAGAAAGATATATATATATAATTTTTGATTAATAATACAATATAATGAAAGAGAGAGAAAAATTATCTTTTTTTATGTATTTATATTACGCATACTATTAAAATTTTTGTTTAAATAATTATAAATTATAAAAGATCACTTAAGTTAAAAGTCTATAAAGTAAATAAAATCTATATAATATAATTTATTGTAGAAAATTTGTTTTTTTTCATATTAACATACTCATGTGTCTTCTTTTTAAAACGTCTTTTTTATTTTAATATATATTTTGTGATAAAATATTTAATAGAATTTTTGAAATTCATGTACTTAAACATAAATGTTTAAGATAATATAAATATGTAAAAGTTTTATGAAGTTAGAAGTTAATACGAAAGTATTTTATGTTAGAAGTATATACTACGTAATGTGTAATGTAAGAAGAAAGTATAAACTAGCATTTGATGTTTTTTAATATTACAATATACATAAAAGAATATGAAAAATATAATTATGTAAATTCATTTCTATACTATATCTAAAATGATAATAGTTGGTGATTATTACCAATTGTCATTCAATTGCAAAACTATTAGCCAATAGGAAAAAAGGGAAAAAAAACAAACTAAAAAAATAGAAAAACTTTTGAGTATCTTATTGGACAAGTTCATAAAAATTATTGAACAACTTGAGTAAATTTTTTTAATTTCATTTTGATTTTCTAAATTAATTTAATAATTTTGAATCAAGCTCCATATTAAGCCATTAGAATTAGACTTCATCTACAAGTTATTGTCCTACTCTATATAAGCAATGTATGAATGGAGATGGAAGTTTCACTAAATGAGAATGAACTAGTTTATTGAAATGGAGGTTTAAAATATCAAAACAAAAAGTAAAATAATGGAGCTTGAAATATCAAAAGAAGGAGAAAATTAGTGATGAAAATAAGATGAAAATTGAGGTGAAAATCATTTTTGCATTTAAGCAATGTATGTATATATACCTATTCACTTAATAAGAATGAACTAGATGAAGTGGAGGTTAGAAATATCAAAAGAATAAAACGAGTTGGTGATGAAAATAAGAAGAAAAATTGAGATGGAAGTTATTGTATACAAGCAATGTATATAATAACTCTTATTTAATTAGGATGAACTAGCATCAAATGAAGGTTAGAATTATCAAAAGAAAAAAAAGTAATGGAAATAAGAAAAAAATCAATATGAAAACCATTATATTATATTAGCAATTCATATATATTCACTCTCACTTAATGAGAATGAGCTAACATGAAATGGATGTTAAAAATATCAAAGAGAAAAAATCGAGATGGAAGCTTTTTCAGATATAACGAGATATTATCAATACTAATTAATTTGATTGTCATCTTGATTATCCAAATCCATTGATAAGTAATTGCATTACTCAAAAAAAAAAAAACCATAGCATTATAATAGTATAAATTACAAAAAAAAAAAATTAAAAAAAGATTTAACATTTTAGATATAGTATAAATTACACTATATCATCAACAATAAAAATTATTAGATTATACACCAAGGCGCGCATCGCGCGGGTGCACAACTAGTATATACTAAAGAATAACCATAAATGACACTTGTCAATCCCACAAATTTTCTCATTTTAATTTTCTTCTTGCAAATTAAATCTATGTAAAACCTAATTAATGTTACTATTAAATGCTATCAAGATTAATATTGATAATATACATTAGTAAGTAATATAAAAAATTTAACTACATTTATTAAAGTAACACATACTATGAAAATGATTTATAAATTTGAAATTTGTTAATTTAAAAAGTTTAGAATAAATATAAATCAATAAATAATGGAAAAATAAAATAAATGTGAGTTAATTGAAAAGAAATTATTCATAAGTTTCAAACTAACTAATTATTAAAATTATATATGTTTTTTGTGTTTTAAAATAATATATGAAATTTATTTGAAAATATTTGAATTTAATTTTTGTATCAATTCATAAAAATAAAATTTGAGGTTTGAATAATGGATACAAAAATATAAAAAAATTCTAAATAATAGAGAAAAAATAATCATGTTCTTTTACAGTTTATAGTTAAATATCATTCACATTAGAAAACTAATGCAACATTAATATATTTTCTTATATAATTAATAATTAATTTTCTTTCTAAAATTACTAAATTTAATTTAATTTTTGTAATCCCGTGTATTTCACGGGTCCTATACTAGTTAATTTACTAACCTCATTTCAAGTGGCTAACTTCAATAATTGATTTCTCAATCAGTGAAATCTGTTTTGAAATTTTTAATATATCTCGATTGAGTGAGTCTTGGGTGCTGGGACACGGATCCAAGATCTGTGTCTCCAACCCAACTCGATCCAGTCAACACACACACACACACTTATATATTTCTTATTTTTTTTCTCTCTATTTTTCCTTTCCATGCCCTAATCATGTGCCTCTTCTCTCATTCTTCTATACTGTCATTCTTCTCTACTGCGCCTCTTCTTCCACATCTTCTCTCATTCTCTACCACCCTTATATCCGTCTCTCTCCCCTTCTTCTCCCTAATTCACGATTGAAGTCTGTAGAAATGAATCTCGCATGCCTGGCCAAAGGCATTTTCCACTTCCAGAAGAACAACGTCGCCGTCGTGGTCTCCGCCTTCAACATCCAGCTGCTGAGAACCCAGTCCATCGCCGCCACCTATCTGTGTTTCTATTTGCCTATAGAGAATCCGACTGGTATGTATAATTGAAGCTGATTATGGAAGACTGTTGTAACTCTACTAGGATTGCTAATGGAACTAATTGGAGCTTTTAAGGATTTTTTTTTGTGCTATTTCGACTTCATAATTTGATTTTGATTCGATAAGACATTGTTGTTGGTCTTTGTGAATTCATAGTGTAATCCCTAAATTGTTGTGGATTTGATGTTAGGTTGTTTTGTATGCTTAATTCATAGTTTGATTACGTATATATCTTCTGGCTATGGCATTCTAGATCGGAAATATGGATTTACAGATTATCAATCGCGATTCACAATTTATTATTTATATTGGTCCAAAGCTAAATTATGTAATACCTTAAAGTAGAGGTGGCAATTCGGGCCGCTCGGCCCGGCCCGACCAAACCCAACAGGCCAAATGATAAAGTCGGGTCAGACCGGTTCGGGCTGCTCGGCCCGACCCGACCAAACCCAACGGGCCAAATGATAAAGTCGGGTCAGACCGGGCTGGCCCATCCTTTGGTCGAGCCTACGAAATTGGAGCTTGGGCCATCGGGCCAACGGGCCAAATCGGGCCAAATGCATAATTATTTTTTAAAATTAAAATAATTTTTAATTCATTAAATTCTTACACCAATTTAACTAGAAAAATAACTTCCTTTTATTATAATTTAAGACGTTCAATTTAAACTATAGTATCCTATTTATGTAAGTGAAATTAATTGTTTAAATATAATTAAACTACTAGTGGGGACAAAATCCGATCATTTTTTACTTCCTTTATTTTAGCATTCAAAAATATTTTAACTCAATTATCATAGTTTGCTAGAGATTCTAATTAGTTAATGATAGTTGAAGATGAGAATAATTATAACAAAAATTAAAAGAATACATAAAAATATGGAGGAGGGAATTGAGTCACATGTAAAATTACAAATTTCAAAAAAAAAAAAAGTAATAAAAAAATAAATTTATCGGGCCATCGGGCTAGCCCAAGCCCAACGGGCCATGTTGGCTCATCGGGTCGGGCCAAAAAGTTTCGGTGTTTTTTGGGCCGCTCATTTTAGAGCCCAACCAGGCCTAATTTACGGGCCGTTCTCCGTCGGGCCGAGCTCAAATTACCGGCTCTACCTTAAAACATACATGTAACACCTCAAAGGCATTTATGTACCTGAAAGAGAGTTATGTAATACCTGAAAAATGAGTATCAAATACCTTAAATGTAAGTAAAAATATGTAATACCATATAGATAAAAATGTAATACCTTAAACATATTTTATGTAATACTTTAAGGATAAATATGTAATACCTTAACAATTTAAGCATCAATACCTTAAAGTTGAATATGTAATACCTTATACTCAAATATGTAATACCTTAAAGCTGAATGTGTAATACCTTATACATAAATATGTAATACCTTAAAGTTGAATATGTAATATCTTATACTCAAATATGTAATACCTCAAATGTGCATATGTAATACCTCAAATATAAATATGCTATACCTCAAAGGTGCATATGTAATACCTTATGCTTTAAATTTAATACCTTAAAGATAAATGTGTAATACTTTAAGAGTATACATGCAATACCTGAAGAGTATATATATAATAGTTATCACTAAATGGAATCTGTTGTGCGCGGACGCACACCAGCTTAGATGGGGGCGCGTGGAGGCAGCCCACGCGCCGGATAATCCTTAGGCCTTCCGAATATGTCCGTCCACTTTCGGTTTGATTATTGCTACAGGTTCGACTTCCAAACCGAAATACCCAGCGAGCTACGACCACCTCGAATGGAGTGAGTCGCATGTGGGGAGACCCGCACGTATGATTTTTAAGGGGATCTGGTCGAAAGACCGGCCGATGCCGGGTCAGGGGTACGAATCTTAGATCCGTACCCCAGGGACATAGGTTTTTGTCATCTCGATTATCTTCTCCAAATGTAGATTAATATTTTAACTATTAATTCTCCAATAATAAATTTTAATAGCCACCATAAATTGATCAAAATGGTGTTACCAACCACCAACTCAAAACAAATTTCAAACAATATTTTTCACATAAGAACATCTAAATAGAGATTTATCAATAAATCCTCCATATTCCTAGTTCACATATTAATACCCATCCAAAAAAATCAACACTTAATGGGAGAAAACATGGAGGCACCACACACCCGCTAGAAACAACCTCTTTCCACCTTTAAATACCATTGCCGGCCTAAAATGAGTATCATAGTAAAGTGATAAATTAATTTGTAGGCTTATTGTAGCAGTGGGTGGAAATGAAAATTGTTTGAGTAATTTGTTATAGTTGATGTTATATCTCATATTTCATCATATTTAATAAATATTATGCATTAAATGACGATATCATCAAATACATGCAACATCTGATGATTATTTTGAAATAAAAGATGTAATAAAAAATATAATAAAACATCTATTATTAAAAAAAATCGACTTAAACAAGTTTTTTAAGAAAGATTAGGTAAATGGGAACCTAAATTTTCTAGAAATTAAAAATGGCACTCCATATTTGACCCATAGATATGGGTCCCACCACCCAACCATCCCTTTTCTTTACTTGTTTTCATTTTGTTTTCTTACATAAATCAATTCAATACCGATTTCTAGTTTCATCCATTCCACCATTTTCATCTTTTTTGTTCTGCTTCAAGGTATTTTACATTAATTTGATGATTTCACTATATTTCTTCATTTAATTTGCACTTTCTCGATCGATGTATGTTACTTTTATTTCTTGCTTAATTCCCATCTTATATACACATGAAGTTTTTGTTATAGATTAATTGCATCTCAATATGTGATTTTGTGTTTTGTTTGATCGTCTTTTCTTTGATCACGCCTGTTGTGTTGGATTAAGTTTGTTACGTGGTGAAACATTATTTGAGTTAACTAACAATCTCACCTGCTTCAAATTTTACTCTAAAAAGAATTTTATATACAAGATTAATACTTGTTTGTTATTACCTACCTTTGCAACAATAACTATATTAATATAAAATTAACGATATATATATATATATATTACGTACTGAATTTTCTTGTTTACATACTTATCAAGTTTTGGACGACACATTCAAGATATTGGAGTATCCGCAACTGCTTCACCTAATTATTATTTAATATTTATTTTAGTTCATGTTTGAAGTGTGGTAATTAAGTCTTTTAATGATAGCAAACGTTTTGTCCAAAAACACATAAATAAAAGTCATGTGTGAAAAGCGTTTAGTTGAAAAACAAAATTTGTATTCGTTATATGCAAAATAAAAGGTGATGTTTTGGCTTATGAGTTGGTGAATTAATTAAGGATCTTTAAAATTGAGCAGATCTTCAAGATTTGAGCATGTTTAGAAGAAAGTCACATAACCATCAGGAGATTGATATTGCAGAACGAGATGCCAAGGTACGTTATTAATTTGCTTATTTTGTAAGAGTTAATTACTAATTTTTTTAACCTATTAACTTTTCGAGCTGGTGATTTTACCTTTTATTTTATGAAAATGTAGAAATGTAACACAAATTTAGCCCGAATAGCCGAATAGGGCTAAATTCGCATGGGTGTAGCACGTGCACCCTAGTTTTCAAATTATTTTTGCCTAATAACTTATCAGTTCTGGCAATTTTACCCATTAACTTATTTGTTTTGACAATTTTGTTCATTAACTTTTCAAGTTTTCTATCCTTATAGGGTGTCACGTGCTAATCACATGCGAATTAAACCGATTTGGGTATTCTGACTGAATTTTTGGGTCAAATTTCCGATTTTTCAAAAAAGGAAAAGATAAAATCGTTAGCCCGAAAAGATAATTGGTAAAATTGCTGCAATCAAAAAGTTAATGGGTAAAAATAATAATTAATTTTTTTTAAGTATAACTAAATTAAAGGTATGTACACACACGACAATTAAGTTATAATTTCCTTTTCTCAATTAGATGCATCTGGATTTCTTGATGGTTAGTTGTTTTGATGAATTTATTATTTTTTATAACCATTAACTTTTTAATTCTTACAATTTTACTCATTATCTTGTCAATGAGTTGGTGTTTTTAATCTTTATCTTTTAAAAAATTGGAAATTTGACTCAAATTCAATCTGAGTAGCCAAAACAGGTTTAATTTGCATGTGATTAGCACGTGATACCTAAAAAAATAGATAACCTGAAAGTTAAAAGGACAAAATCACAAGAACAAAAAAGTTATTGGTCAAAATTGCCAAAACAAATAAGTTACTATGCAAAAATAGCCGGAAAACCAAGGTTGACGTGCTAATCACATGCGAATTTAGTCCGATTTTACCATTCGGGTTGAATTTGGGTAAAAATTTAGAACTTTTAGAAGATAAAGAGTAAAATCGTCAGCTTTGAAAATATAATGGATAAAATTTCAAGAGGTGAAAAGTTAATGGGTTAAAAAATCATTAATTCTTGTTTCAATTGTCCATGCGTGCATAGTTTATGCTCTTTCCAATTTTAAAAATTAAGTGAATAAATATTTTGATGTATATTTTAATAAAGAATGATAAAATGTCAATCGTGGGGTAACTTATAATATGCTTCCAATGTCTTCATGTAATGATCTCATCCTCTAATTATACGAAAAGTGAAATAAATAGTACTGTCAAAATGGGTCAGCCCGCAACCCACCATAATCCACCATTTGGCGGGGGTGGGCGGGCTGGGAAAATCTCAACCCAACCAAACCTGCTCGCGGGTTGCGAGCTAGGCTGGCCAATCCTCCTGAATTTTTTTTAAGAAATTATTTTTAATTTTTTAATTTAATTAAAAAAAATATTTCTAATATTTTTTACTCTTTATTCAACATTACATGCATTGAATAACATATAAAATACGAAAAAAATATCATAAAAAGTAGAAAATTCCTTAACATTCTTTCATTTCTTAAAATAAATGACATATTTTACTAAATTGAACATCATTATTAGCAGTAAATGGTAATTCTAATTCTTATCAACATTATATATATTTTTTGTATGTAAAAAAAATAAAAATTCTTTTCTTTAAAGGCGGGTCAGCCCACTTGGCCCACGGGGCGGGCCGGACCGGTCCAACACATCCATCCCCAACCCATTTTGACGGTTCTAGAAATAAATAAATATGTGAGATATCTGACACTTCAACAGCGGACACATTAATATGCCCACTGTCGGTAGGGTAAGAAGACTGATATTTTAATTATATAATATTTCAAGTTATATTCATATAAGTTTATATTTGTTTAGCTTGATTCCTTTCTTCATTTGGGTTATTTGAAAACTTGAGAACTCCCTATTATTCTTACACTATTTGTTAAATAACTACTATGATATGAGTTTGATGGTGAATTCTCTAAAAAATTAAATCCCAATTATTTGAATAAATTAATTGTGACAGCTAGTTGAAGAATTAAGGAATGGTGTGGGACAACTTAGTGGTCGCAGCTTGAAATTTTGCACAGATGATTGCCTGAGAAGGTATTTAGTAGCTCGAAATTGGAATGTTGGAAAAGCCCAAAAATTGCTTCTTCAAACTCTTAAGTGGAGATCAGAATACAAACCTGAGGAAATAAGATGGGTCAGCTTTTTCATCCTTCTTTTTTTCAACTTTTACTTTTTAACGTAGAGTATGTCTTATGTGAGATCGTCTAACGGATCTTCTTGTGTGAGACGGGTCAACCCATAACCCACCATTACCAATTCATATTAAAATTTGTGAAAATGGATTCAACATATGGGTAATAAGGATCCGTCTCACGGAAACTATCCGTGCGACTGTCTCACATGAGGTTTTGTGTTTAATGTATCATTCTAGATTAAAGAGTGGGTAAATTAATGGTTAATTCTTGGCTTTGGATTATACAATGTATAATTAAAAAATATAAGAAAAATATTTATTTTGATATGATTTTGTGCAATAAACACTGAATTTAGCATTAAATATAGCACTGAATTCAACTTAATTTTAGTTTTTTCCTTATTTATTTCTTTAATTTTTCTAAATTAAACAACTTTCAAATTTATGTATGATTTCAATACTTGAAGGCTAGTCATAATAATTAGGCCTTTATAAAAATTGTATGATCAGCATGAAGTAGCACATGAAGGTGAGACAGGCAAAGTCTCAAAGGCTAATTTTCATGATCGAGAGGGAAGAAGCGTCCTTATAATGAGGCCCGGAAAACAGGTTAACTATTCTATCTCGTCACCATATATTGTTGTATTCAATATCTACGTATTCTTTTACCATGCATCAATTTATTTATAAGTACGTCTTATGTGAGATCGTCTCATGGATCTTCTTGTGTGAGACGGGTCAACCCATAACCCACCCTTAACAATTCATATTAAAATTTATGAAAATGGATTCAACATATGGGTAATAAGGATTCGTCTCACATGAGTTTTTGTGTTTATTTAATGTAGAACACAACATCAGCGGAGGGAAATATCCGACATCTGGTTTATCTGATGGAGAATGCAATCATGAACTTGGGCGATGGACAAGAGCAAATGTCGTGGCTGATAGACTTCAATGGATGGACGTTGAACACGAAGATTCCGATCAAAACTGCTCGCGATATCATCTACATTCTACAGAACCACTATCCGGAAAGACTTGCAATCTTTGTTCTCTACAACCCTCCAAGATATTTTGAGACATTTTGGAAGGTATATACAATCATCTTCATTAATTGATTTAAAATGAACAGGAGTTACAACTTCTTCTAAAATTAGAAAATATTGAAACTAATTTTACAACTTAACTTCCCTCTCTCTATGTTAACAATATTTTGTGCAGGTCTTAAAATATTTTGTGGATCAAAGAACATTTGAAAAGATAAAGTTTGTTTACCCAAATAACCAAGAGAGCTTGGAGTTGATGAAGAGCTTCTTTGACACTGAAAACCTTCCAAGTGAGTTTGGTGGAAAAGCTACACTCAAATATGATCATGAAGAATTTTCAAGATTGATGACGCAAGATGACGTCAGAACTGCCAACTTTTGGGGATTAGATCAAAACAATGGAACCTTAACACCACACCCTAATTAATAAATTTATCTTCTCACTAAATTCACTATTTTGATGTATTCATCATCAAATTTATCATTTTTATTGTGTACCATTTCTAATGTATCTACACCAAATATTTTTTTTGAAATGGCCAATACTTAAGGACTTACTTTTCTATCTGTATATGGTTATGAGAGCAATTTTTCTTCTATTTGATAAGCTTATTTTATAAAAAGATAAGTATTAGAAAACAAAATTCATCTTATTTAATATCGTGTACTTATACATACTAGAGTTATATCTTTATATATATATAAAATAATGACCATAAGTGCCCCGTGACACTCTCACATTGTCTTAGCATTAAATGTTCATATTAAATTTGTTATTTTCTATTTTTCATATTCTTATTAACTAAATAATTTATTACTTAAATTTGTTGTTTTTTATTTTTAATATTCTTATTAACTAAATAAATAATTATTATAAAGTTTATTATTACTATATACATAAATAAATACTATATGTATAGTGTTACTATGGTAACTATATTATTGTATATTGCGATTTCAAATAGATCATTTTTTCTTTACATGTCCAAGAAATTCACCAAGAATCTGTACAATAACATTAGCCTATGTTTATTAGCTAAGTTAATACTAAAAAGTACACCCTTTTCAACAATATACTCCATGAATAATTTATATCACACTCTAAAAACAATCAATAATTTAGAAAACACTTACTTGATGTGATCATTTGCTCCAATGTAGATGTAGTATGACAATGGAGAGATTCAAGATGAAAAGAATCAAAGTCAGAAAGCTTTCTAGGCAAAGGGGGTAAAATTGAAGGAATTGTTCGCAGTATACGTTCTTTTTTCTTATACGCACCAAAACTTATATTCCCTCCGTCCCGGTCGAAGTTGTCTACTTGTCATTTTAGTTTGTCTCAATCCAATTTGTCAGCCCATAAATGACAAAGAAATTATAAAGCAAAAGGTATAAAAAATCATTTTTTTAATCAAAAAGTAAGTAAAAAATAAGTAAAAAGTAAGAGTCAACTGTATTTTCTTAAGCTCCGTGTCCGGTCAAAGTAGACAATTTCGACCGGGACGGAGGGAGTATAATTAAATTTAATATGAAAATTGAAGTGCATTTAAAACAATCAAAATATGTTTCTTTTTGATCACTTTGCCCCTTTTTTTTATTTGATTTGATTTTTGGAAAGACTAATTGTTATTTATAATTGTTATTTACTTTAACATCAACCTTTAGACTAATTGTTTTTTGGAGTTCAACATTTACTCTTTATTAAAAAATGTTGAGCTATACGTAGTTGAAAAGGTAATCTACCTAACAAATTAATTTGTTTTACAATTTAATTACCCTATCACTTAATTAACAAATTAATTAGTCATTTCTCTATTTATTGTTAATTATTTAATATTATATTAGTGACTGATATATCACCAATAGAAATTGTATTAAGCATCTAGTGATGAAAAATAGTGATCTACGATAGAAATATATATCACTATTAATTACAATAACTTATGTTTTGTTACACTAGAAACAAACATCACCATTGAAGATTTTTAGTAACCATTCTATTGTTATTATTGGTATATATGGTGTGGTAAAAAATTGTATTGTCTTATATTAAATTGGGCAGATTGTGTAGGGGACTCTAAGTTATATTGTGTGGTATAATGTGTTAATAAGTTATATTGTGGGGTAATATTTATGTATTATATGAAATTGGGTATATAGTGTTGCCAACTCAAATGAAAATTGGTACACTGAGTACCAAAAGTGTATTGGACAATTCTATACACACCCCAAGTAATACTAAACACACCCCATCTATACATATGCAAATTAAAGTAATTAAAAAATAAATATGTGTATAGATGGAGTGTGTTTAGTATTACTTGTAGTGTGTATAGAATTGCCCGAGTGTATTTTACCCTTATTTAAACTCAAAGCTCTAAATATTCAATTTTCATGAGTAAGCATTGTGTGAGACCGTCTCACGGATCTTTTTTTATGAGACGGGTCAACCCATAACCCACACTTAGAAATTCATATGAAAATTTGTGGATATGGATTCAATTCATGAAAAATAAGAATTCGTTTCAGAGAAACTATCCGTGAGACTGTGTCATATGAGTTTTTGCGAATTTTCATTATAAGTGCAAAAGTAATAAAAAAGGTGTGGATTTTTACTTTCAAGGTTGCGATAACAGTGCACAACATACTCTGCAGTCTTCTCTGTCTGCAAATTCTCGACATCGCCGGCCGACGTCCATGGCCATGAATCTTCTGGTATATTATACCTTCTTATATTTCACTTTTCTATTTTTATTACATTAAAATTGAATTTGATTTTGTGTCCCTTCTTTTATTTCAACTCTTTAGGAAATGCTTAAGATGCAAAAGAAAATTAAGGACCCGCCGCCGCCGCCGCCGCCGACGCCGATTTGGTGGGTTGAAACTTCGGATTCAGTGTCTCACGTCTTTCAGTTCGAAACCGATGGTCAACTTGTCGTAAGCCCACTTTTTCCGCTTTGTTTGCACTTACTGCTTAATATGATTCTCTCTCAAGCATTTCTACGAACAGCTTCTGTACCATTTTGGGTTGCTTTGTTTTACTAAAATTTGCTCGTCTACTTGATTAATTCGCTGAATGGTCGCTATAATTTACGTTGTGTTTTGGTAAACGTAAATGGGCTATCTCCTGCTGTTTGATCGTCCTTCTTCCCTCATGTTTTAACGTTATATGTCGTCAATTCTTCAAAAATTATGTAATCTCGTGTCTGAGTGATTGATTCTTTGCTGTTGGTTGGTACATAGAAAATATTTCTAAATGGGATGAACTGAAATGAAGTTTAATTAAAAAAAAAGGCTGTGGTTTGATTAACTGTACTAAATTCTGGTGGTGGAGTGTGTTATTATGCCAAGTAGATGGTGTTCGTGGGTAATTGTGGATCTCAAAGGGTGCAAATGTTAGTGTTTTTCTGTTCGTAAGAGTTTTGCAGCTCGAGTGTATTCTTTTTCTTGATAATCAAGTAAGCGGATTCTAAATGTCTAAATTAGTTCCTTTCTCTTCTGTAAAGCCATTGATCTTAAATTTAACATCACTAATTACTGTTCTTTTTATTATTGAATTCAGGTGAAGCTAGTTAATGATGCTAGACCTGCCTCCCGTAGGGTAGTTGAGTCATTTCTGAATAAGTTCTTTCCATCCGGTTATCCATATAGGTATGTTGCATTATCAAAGACCATTGTCATATACTTCAACAGGAAAACAGGTCAGGTCAAATATCAGATATATTGATTGTTTCAAATTGTGTTTTCATCTACAGTGTCAATGAGGGATATCTTAGATACACACAATTCCGCGCCTTGCAACACTTATCGAGTGCAACATTATCAGTATTATCAACTCAGGTCTTCTTTCATGATTTTTGTTTCTTTTCTATTTTTTCATGGCAGATCATATGGAACACTATTTGATGCTCCTAATAATCCAAATTCTCCACTATGGGAAGGATGTTTCTCAATTACTTACTCCCTTTCAGTCACTTCTTTTTGCTGCAGGCTTGCGACCTACACCTGCACAGGCTACTGCTGTTAGTTGGGTAAGGAGTTAATAGTTGAAATGGTATATTAAATGGCAAAAAGTTCTTTCACTCATGGATCAGCTATTATGTTATCAAGTGCAGATATTAAAAGATGGTATGCAGCATGTTGGAAAGCTCATATGTAGCAATTTGGGTGCAAGAATGGACTCGGAGCCTAAGAGTTGGAGGATTTTAGGTTTGTAAAGTTTCCCTGATCTCCTATTTTCTTGAAACTGATTATTTTCTCAGATTAGTAATTTTCACTGGTTGTTGTTAGTAGATTTGTTACTCTGTTTTGATTCGTGCTATGGTGTGTCTGAAAGGAATGTATCTTCCTATGTGCAGCTGACGTTCTTTATGACTTTGGTACTGGTTTGGAAGTAATTTCCCCTCTATGCCCACAGTTATTTCTTGAATTGGCTGGGCTTGGCAATTTTGCTAAGGTGAGCTGATTATTTGCTAAAGTATGTTTGGTATAGTGGTTGAGACACATAGATGATAACTCATTATTTGACAGGGAATGGCAGTTGTTGCAGCAAGAGCAACAAGATTGCCCATATATTCCTCTTTTGCCAAAGAGGGAAATCTGAGTGACCTTTTTGCGAAAGGTGAAGCAATTTCCACTGTGTTTAATGTTCTTGGGATAGGAGCAGGAATTACGTTAGCTTCTACTGTTTGTTCCTCTATGCAGGGAAAGGTACTAGTCCTTGATGCCACATTATTATGCAATTGTATACTAAAATCTATGCTTATTACTTATGTTAAAGGCAAAACCAATTGATAAGCCCACGTACTATCAAGTTTTGCTTTCTTATCCCTTTATTTTTATTTTGTTTACCTAAGTTCATTTACATTCCTTTTGTTTTAATAAACTCTTACAAAACAAAATAGATATTCGGGACCTCAATGAAGAAAAACATAGAAGTTCAGGAGCTTAAGAATGCATTTTGCCTATCTTAAATGCCAGAATTGAAGTTCTCATGAATTGTGGTCATTCTTTTGTGTTTAATACACATTGAGCTTTTCTGTCTTCTTGCTGAGAAAATGCTATTTTATTTGGATCAAAATTCAGAACCTTTAATTTGTTGTCTGGTCTATTTTAGGTTCATGTTCAACATAAACTCTAGCATAGTTTTCTTCTTTAACCTTTGTCATTTCAACTTCTCTAATTTTGAGGAATCCTACAAATGTGGTGGAAAGTTTTGATATTATTTACACATGGATACACCACAGAGTTAAGGGTCAAATTCTGTTCTTTTCTTACGGAACTTCCAAAGGTCCTTCTATATTACTGTATCTGAATGCAATTGTGAAACTTAAGATGATATTTATGTTAGATTTAGATTTTTCTGTTTTTTTTTTTTTTTTTGGTTGAGACACATGATGATTCTGATGATGCCGAGCATCTTACAGATGGTGGTTGGAACATTGCTATCTTTTGTTCATATATATTGTGTCAGGAGAAGAGATGCGAGCAACTCCAGTGAACACTCTAAATCCACAGAGAACTGCGATGATCGTTGCAGAATTTGTGAAGGTACATAAGCTTGTTCCATACATTCAACTCATTGATAGTTCCAGTTAACTTACTTTTTTGATTTTGAACCAGAGTGGTAGAATATCCAGTCCTGTTGATCTTCGATATCAAGAAGATCTCTTATTTCCAGGACGATTAGTTGAGGAGGCTGGAAGTGTTAAAGTGGGAAGGCCTTTACACAAGGTTGTCAAGCCATCAGAGCTACACAAAGTTAAAGAAAATTTCCAAAGGAAAAATTTATTGTAAATCGCGGAAGCAAATGCACAAACATGATATTGGAGCGTAATGCTACCGGTGAAGATGCTTTGAGGGGATGGTTGGTTGCTGCTTATGCTGCTGAGATCGAGAAGTCGTTTAAAGTACCTAGAGATAATGCATTAGAGGAGGCTTATGGGAAAATGAGGGATGTGTTTTCTCCATTTCTCTCTGAGCTGCAACAGAAAGGGTGGCATACGGATCGTTTTCTTGATGGTACGGGATGTCGTTTTGCTTTATAAACTACCGTTGTATCTGCTTGTTCTTCACTTTGTTGGAAAGTTGAATCCCTCTTGTGAAAGCAGGAGATTTTCATAGTTAATAGTGCCCCCCACACAAGTATTTGCAAATATGATGGCCAGATATGATGTTGTCAAGTACCTGTTATGCTTTATCTTGCTATGTTATCTGCAACTCAGTTGATGATGTTCCCAAATAAATCAGTAAACTGAAACTGAATCTGGGTATACGTTCGGTTAACCATTGATCCGGTTTCGGTTCCAAATCAAAATCGTAAACCGCAATAATGCGGTTTAGTTTCAGTTTGTGCTTTTTTGAAATCACAAACAGGTGGACAGTTTAACTGGAGGTTCCAACCGTTGGTTTTTTTTTTTAATTTTGTATAATATAAAACCTATTATTATGTTGTTCTCCTCTTGATCTTTAAATCGCATTGATGATTTAAATTTATTTTATTTTTATTTTGTATTCTAAGTTGTACTTTTTGTAGGTTTGAGGTTTATTATTTTGTAGTATTTAAATTGTTGTTTCGAACAGGGTTTAAAACATTTTCTTATCTGAACGTGATGACACTTTAGTTGTATATACTTTGAAATTGTTGCACTATGTTGTATAAATTTTAAATTTGATGCATTTTATAGAATCAGACAAATTCTAACCATGCATGTGTTCTAAATCAACAATTAGAATTTGTTAGATAGAGTAAAATGCAACAAATTTAAAGTTATACGGATACAGAATTGGAATTTTTGCTTATGCTTCCATAAAAAAATGTTATCCTTAATAAAATAGAGTAATTGTTGAGGAACTAAAATGTTATAAGAGATTTATTTATCATATATAAAAGAGATGTTCGATTATAAAATGAATATAAACCATACATGATTGTAAATCTTTATCAAAATATGTAGTAGTTAATACAAGACAGATATTCAAGAATGAAGTACACGACATGCATATCTATTATAAGTTACAACTTTACACTTCAAACTCAATGTGTCATCAAGATAGAATTTTGAGTTTGCTTCCTATAGAGAAGAATGTAGGTGTGAAATTAGTTTATAGCCTCCATTCGTATAGAGTGATTTGAATTCGAATTTCAAATAAATGGATCAAATTCACTCAAGTTGAAGTAGACATGAAATTCATAAAAATGACTTCAAAATTAGTTTAAAATGAAAGTCATGAATGTCGAATCCATATCCATCCAAACACCATTAATGAATTTGATACCATATATTTCAAATCATTGCTCAAATCCACTAATTTAAATGGAGCCTCAGTGAAAATATCAAACACGAGATAACTTGAAGGAACACATCTTATAAACACTCTTCTTTGCTGCACCTTTTAAAGAACAAAATACAAATCCAAAATAATTTGTTTACTTCACAAAAACACCACTCTCATCACAGCTACAAAAACACTATACTCTCATCACCAAAGTAATTGTTGATGCTATGCTAGATACACTTCTGTTCTCCGCCTTAGTAAATGTTAGACCCAACAAAAACACCATACTCTCATCAATGCCCAATCTGTATCAACAATTTTGAACTCTAAAGATGGATCTGAAACAAAATGCAATTCATGATCCAAAGTAGCATTAAGATACTTCAAAATTCTCTCAACTGCAGTCGAATGCTATTGTAGACGATTTTGCGTAAACTGACACCTTGTGACTGCATAAGAGAGCTCTGGCCTTGTCACTATAACAAATTGTAATGCACCAACGAAGCTATAATACAGCATGCAAAATCCAAAATAAACAGTACCCTAAATGCACTCTGTAACTTCCAGGATCTTGATAGAGCTCACGATCCTTACAACTCAAAATCCATCTCTCATGAACCACAGTATGGACTTCTCCAAGTCCCAACAACAAGCATAAGGGATCAACTCACATAGGTTCACCGATATTTTATTTTCTACTAGAATGCACCCAATGATTGCATTTACTCATACAAGAGAGAGAACCAAAAGGCAATAGAACAACAATCTAATAATTTTATCTTGTCTAGTTCAACCGAGGGGACTCTTAAATAACCAATTCTAAGTTTATAAATGAAATATATTATCGATCAGTATCAATCCCTGACCACCTTGCACAAAAAGAAACAACATGAACATTCAGATATTTGCAACAGTATCAGACAATTAAATAGAGAAAACACATTTCAATAAGAAGCATCACCAGTAGCCAAATAAGGTAATATCCATCAAGCCTTCCTACAACACCACAAGGGTGGTTTCTATACTAAAACAACATAATCCAGATCAAGCATATAGTAGTACAAATCATCACTGTTGTCCCTCGCCTGATTCACGTTTTGAAGCTTCCTTGATCTCATCCCCAGCTTCGTCCTAAAACAAAAGGAAACACATATATAACTAAAATCAGAAAATTATATTGACTAAGGAGAAAAAGGGAGATATAACACATTAAACAATCGAATCAGTTCTTCAATCTGGGGAAGATCAACCAATAAGATGTATGAATTATTAGCAGGCACAAAGAATGAAAGATAGGTTTTCTTTTCAAGTGTGGGAATGAGAGTCCTGGAAATACCGCTACATCAGAAGTCCAAAGAGTTAAATTGTCACGGAGAAGTTGCATGATCAATGTGCTGTCCTTGTATGATTCCTCACCCAGCGTATCTAGCTCAGAGATAGCTTCATCAAAAGCCTGTAAAGAGCAACAACAATTCATAAGAAAACAAGTACACAAAAAAACTGTTGTCTCACTAGGGGGCTGCAAGAATTAAAAAAAAAAACATCACTATTTGACATCATAAGAAGAACAAAATTGGAGAAGGAAAATACAAAATATCTGTGTCTAGTTGTTTGGAAGTAATAAACGAGATTGTAATTTGGGTAGCATTATTGAGGAATCTGTAGATCACCAAAACATCCCAGAGAAATGTTGCCACATAATGATTTGTAACAAGGAAAGCCTTAAAAAAGGATAATGAAAACATATCTGGTTTCATTTTCGAGAAACCATCAACAATTACAGATACAATGATTGGTTATAAGAAAAACCTACAAAAGATAATGAAAAGTTAGTTTTGATTTTACCACAGCTTTTTCTCTAGGAAATCAAAACATGTATCAGAAAACAACCAAATGTCAACATTTTCCATATATTAAAGGCATAAAATACCTAAAACAGCCTCCAGAAAGATTGCTTGCCAATTTCTTAACATGAAGTACAATCATGTTGATTTGAGTAATCAAATATTCTGAAAATACCTGCTTTGCGAGGTTGCAAGCACGATCTGGAGAGTTAAGGATTTCGTAATAGAAAACAGAGAAATTAAGAGCAAGTCCAAGCCTTATTGGGTGGGTAGGGGCCAACTCAGCCAATGCAATATCCTGCATAGGAAAAGGTATAAACAGCTCAGAAGATGCCATGACAACAGACAAATATTAGCAAATAAGTGATACTCACCTGAGCAGACTTGTAAGCGAGCAAAGTGTTCTCAGCAGCTTCCTTTCTTTCTGCCCCAGTCTTAAATTCGGCCAAGTACCTATGATAATCACCCTTCATCTTCAAGTAAAATACTTTTGACTCAGCAGAAGAGGCAGAGGGAATGAGATGGGTCTCAAGTAGTCCCAAAATTCCATCACAAATCTTGCTGAGTTCCGCCTCAATCTTACCACGGTATTCTTTAATAATGCTCACATGATCCTCATTCCCACGGCTCTCTTCCTTTTGCTCAATGGAAGAGATGATCCTCCATGAAGCCCTCCTAGCACCAATTACATTCTTGTAAGCCACTGAGAGGAGGTTCCTTTCCTCCACAGTCATCTCATCATTATCAGTAGTCTTTGCGACCTTCTCCATGAACTCAACCATTTCCTCATAACGCTCAGCCTGTTCGGCCAACTTGGCCATGTAAACATTTTCCTCACGTGATGAATCAGGATGGTGACATTTTAATAGGCTAAATAGTACTAGACCTGCAGAAAATTCAATAACCTTGTATGTAGCTCCTATGTTGGTTTACTGAACAAATAATACAACTTTACTGATCTTATATAAGGAGTCCATGTAAAACATCAAACTCATGTTTAGTACTCCTAAAAACTATATAAAGGGTTCAGCTTCAATCATTCGCATTTAATCAATGGTCCAAACAATAAATACAAGCCTCAATTCTAATTCTCCAGATCATATGACATCAACAAGAAGCAGATCCAAAAATATCACAAAAAAAAAAAAAAACCACAACAAGAAGAGCTAGGGACAGTTCAAAATTCCCAATTGAGTAACATTTCACATTAATAAACAAAACAATCAAATTAATATCCCCCCGAATTCAGCATGAACATTTCTACAGCATATAACTACAACTAAAGAATGTAAGACAAAGTTCAAACTAACTTCAGATTTCACTGACACATAAGCCTCTTTCAAATTCTACTGACTTTAGTGAAACAAGTGTGAAATCGTTCATCAGAAAGCAGATCCCAGTAAAAAACATAGAACACGAATTAAACTCTTATCATCGCAGTTAAAGAATTGTAGATCTATGGTTCCGATTTTACAAGTAAACTAGCTAATAAAAATTTGAGCGCAAAACCCAGAGATCTAAATCAAACCCAACCAAACCCTAACCCTAACCCTAATCCCAAAATAAAAAAAAACATCAAATACAAAAATCAAGCCAGAAAAGAGGATCAAATGAATCAAAAAATAGAGGCGGAGAATACGTGAGACCTGGAGCGTTAGATCTGGGCTTGGATTTCCAAACGTAATCAAGCTTTGACGAAGTGAGTGTGAAAATGGTGGAGTGGTGAAAGGGTTTAAATAGTAGGAGTTGGGGAAGATGAGCGGCGGGCCAATGAGGAGGCGACAGCTGGCGGCGGAGTTTGCTATTTTCCGGACAGGGCATGCGACACGCTGGCATTGACGAGTCAAGGCCCTTTTTGGTCATTTCAGTTTGCTGCCATCATTCATTGTCACGAGAATCATAATGGGCCGCGGGGCCCCTCTATTTGACCCAATAAAGTCTATACATTATACAACACCACTCACCTTTTCCCTGCAAAACTATAACTATCCTTATATATTTCATAAATAATTTTGTTCATTTTATATTCATCTAATTGGAATAACACAAATTTGCTCCTTTTTTCTTCATTTCAGTTTCACATTTATATTGTAATATATGATTTTCATCTAAATGTATTCCGACCTTTTTACAATTATGTAATCTCAAAAAGAAATTAAGTTTCAGTGTATTCTTGAATCAACATATTTTATACTCCCTCCGTCCCACTATTTTCAGCCCACTTGTCATTTTCGTTTGTCCCAATTAAATCTGTCAGCCCCAAAATGGCAAAAAAAAAAATTTTACTCTCTTACCCCTCCATTTCTTTCATTTTACAACTTTTGCACTCAAAAAATTGGTTTAAATTACAAAATTGCCACTCAAAAATATTAAAATAACACATTCAATCAAAGTCAACAGTTTTTTCTTAACATCCGTGTCGGTCAAAGTAGGCTGAAAATAGTGGGATGGAGGTAGTATTTTATATTGTATTAATGTGACAGTCATATGATATTAATATGACTTTTATGTATAAATATTATTACTTTTATATAAATTTATAACCCGAAAAAAAAAGTTTCAGATGATTTTTTAGATGAATATATCTTTATTTGGTTTTACTTACACATGTTCGTGATGCTAGTTGCATATTTATATGATATATTAATGTATAACAATGTTAATATAAAGGTACTAGTGATATCAAATAAATTTATGGGGTAAAATCCCCGAGACCCCCTTGTGTTATCATAATTCGCACCAAATCCCCTTATGTAAAATAAATTGCACGCAAAACATCTGGGTTTTCATAAATTCGGCGCGTATCACCCACATCTGTCATACTTGACGGATGTGTGGCAGACGCGCTAGAGATGCGTTTTTGGGTCTTTTTTTACAGTTATTTGTGGGTAAAAGTACACAATTGCCCTTGTTGTTGAGTATATATGTATGCAGAAGCTTAAATGTAGCTCCACCGAAATCGAAATTTTCATTCTTAGTTGCAATATGATAAAACACAAATTTCAGGTTCAATTAGATAAAAAAAAAAAAATAGGTTGCAAAGTGAACAAATTAATCTACATTTCACCGGAAAATTTGTAATTTACAAAACCACAAAAAGACTGGGTGACAATCTGAAAAAAAAAAAAAAAGATTAGGTTGCAATTTGAAAAAAGTCGATAGGTGGAGTTGTTTTTTATAATTTACCCTTTAAAATAAGTACTTAAAAATAAGATGAGAGATAATAAATATATAATCTCTTATTTCATCTTATTTATTTATTTATTTATTTGAAATTTCTATACAATAAATAATAAATTGAGTATCATAACTGATTTCTTAAATTAAATATTTATTTATCTGTATTGAATTTCTTAAAATACAATAAATAGGTTTATTTATTTTTATTTGTATTGAGTTTCTTAAAATACAATAAATAGATTTATTTGTATTTATTTATTTGTATTGAGTTTCTTACAATAAATATAATATGAAAGCAATTAATAGGTTTCTTAAAATAGTAATTATTTAATAGGTAGATAATTTGTTACAGTTATTTTTTACAGGATATCCTATTTTTATATATATATAGTTTCGTGTCAAGTGTTAATAAATAACATCATCATAATATTTAATATGCAGTAGTTATTTTAAAAAATGGGATGAAACGATCAAAGTTGAATAGAATATTTTGCTTGTTAAAATAATTGTACACGAATTTGAGATGCATCCAATGTTATATAACATGATCACATGAGGAGAGGATGCGACTTCTGACCCTTTAAATTCAGAATTTATGTATTAGAGATTGGAAATTACGAGGAAATCGAGTACTCGAATACATTATTTTTCTTCCTTTCATCTCTCCTTTGTTTTTATTTTTGTTTTTATTAGATACAATGTATTCAATTTATGTGTGAATTATGAATGTATGATCCATTGATGTTTAGGTAAGCACCTTACAATTCTAGGAATGTTAGTAAGTAGTTTTACTACCCTACCTACCGTGTGTACATTAATATGTGCTTACAATTGACGTGTCAGATATTCAACATGTTGGCCCCGGAACTGCTGGTATTAGGCTCAGAGGGGGGTGAATAAGCCTACTAGATCTTCACATTTTTCTTCTAACTTAATCGGCATTTTCTAATGTCAGTAACATTTTGGGAGGTTACTGATCAGAGTGAATGCGGAAGCCTTTCTTTGTGCCCAAGTGAAGATGTGCAGTTTATTAGAGAAAGTATATGTAAGACAGTAAGAAGATAAAGACGCAAGCATGTATAGAGGTTCGAAGGTGAAGTAATCCTTACGTCCTCTCTTCCTCCACACAGGAGGGAACCTTTGTTAAGCTGGTTGATTTACATAGACCCAACTATTACAACCCACCCTTAACATGTAAAGTAGCAAGCCCTCACACAGATACTTGCCTACTTTCCTTCTACCCACACAGGATCCTACACTACCCACCCAGGGTCTTCACTTTCTCTCCTAGAAAGTGGTAAACTCAGCAGGACATTACTCCTCCCACTGAGTACTCCGAGACAACCTTTTAGAGAGGTTTATCTCCTTCTTCTTCAACTGGGTGCAGCAAGCTTGGCCTTCGTTTGCAGACTGATTCTGCTGAAGCTTGCTGCTGACTGGTAGACTGGGTGTGCATCTTCTTGGGGTGTGGAGTGTTCGAGCTCTTCTTCTTTTTATCTGCTCCATATGAACACTCTCTTCTTCTTCTGGACTTCCCCCTTTTACTACGCTTTTCTCTTGTGAGCCTTTCACTCTGATTAGCTCTTTTCTCTTCTTTTGCGCTTCTCTCTACGAGCTAGGATATTCTGATTTACTCGCATTCTTTTTCTCACACACCGGGTGTGTTCTCTCCTTTTCTCACACCTGCTTCAGTCTTCAGTCCTCCTCTTTATAGGTTGCGAAATCTTCCCGTTGAAGGTAGACAGATTTCTGACATTGATGCGCCACACTCCTGACACACGACAAATTTTTGTTTTCCACGTGTCTTCTTCCAATTGGCTCCTCTCCTTCTTCTCTCTATCGGTAACTTCTTGTGTCTACCGGTAACTTTGACTTTCTGCCCATGCCTGCTTTGTAGCTTCCTCCTCTTGCTTCACTCTAGGAGCTTCCTTCTTAGCTTGCTCCTTCAGGTGGCTCGAGGCTTCTGTAGCATGCTGTCTCCTGCAGTATGCTTTCGGCATGGTCTTCTCAAGTAGCTTTCTGTCTCGCTGTCTTCAGCTTTGGCGAGGTCCCTTCCAATAGCTTCCTGGTAGTCAATAGTATCCTTGTTAGATTACCAGAGTCTTTTCAACCATTCTCTTCAATATCCTTTCTTTGACGCTTTCTCATTTTCTTTTGATCTTTTGCAGTAACTCTATTGCAGTAACTTTATCCTAAGATTGGTTATGCTATAGAGTTACTTTTAAGGATTTCTCTCATCGAAACATTCTACAAATTTACCTAACACAACATATCAATTAATTTCATTTTTCATATAATAAGAGGATGAGATCATTACACGTTAGCGATGAGCATATTAAGAGCTATCCATCGTGGGCATTATAACATTTTGTTAGGATTTTAGTTGTTTTGATGAGACAAACATTTTAGAAGAAGTAAGCTTTCGTAGAAAAGCAACATAGTACTTGAGTCTGTAATGTAATATTTTCTAAGTACAAAGGATCGCTACAGCAAGCAGGAGGAACGCTACAGCAAGAAGCAACTTCACTACAGCAGTAAGGTCGCTCCAACAGGAAGTAAGGACCTCGGTGAAGTAGGAGCATCCAGTAGAAGAAAGCTCACCGGCCGATAAGGTTGCCCCAGCATAAAGCAAGGACTTCGAAGAAGAATAAGCAACCTTGGAGAAGCAAGCTAGTCACCCGACAAGGTCACTTCCAGCAAAAGGAATTACAGTAGCTAAGGTTAGAAGTCACCCGATTTAGAACATACTTCATTACCATTAGAGACATTCTCCCGAGGACCAATCAGATTTCGACAAGCTACCTGACGGAAGACAGACCTGCTCTGTGGCGCATTAAATGCGCATACTATGAAGATCAACTTTGTGTACCAAGAAGATCAGCGCATTAAATGTTGAAACTGCCACACTTCAACAGGCAAATTTCTAAGCACTATAAAAGGAGATTGAGTGAGAACTGAACCAAGACTAGCAGAACTGAAGAACTGAATTTTTAAACACTTTTATTCATATCCAAAAGCTATCAACTTCAGTCACTCAATCTAAGCGCAGCAAGCTCAGAAGCAAGCTTACAAGCTCACATCCTAGAGAAGCTAGTTGCAGATTCGTTGAAAAAAACCTTATATCTTTTATCTTAGATTGTTTAGGAGTACCTAGTGGAGGGTTAAGAACCTGCTAGTGTTTTCACTCTTGAAGAAAGAGTAAGAGTCCTGTGTGAGCTAATTCGATCCTGTGGGTCTTGGTCAAGATAGAGCAGCAACATGTGTGAAGGTTGTCTATCTCTTTGTTAACTTGTTTGTAATAGCTAGACTGTGTAAACCAAACTTTTTAACAAAGTTTCTCCTTGTGAACGAGTAAAGTGGACGTAGAGGGATTACTCCACCCTCGAACCACTCTATATCGTTTGTCTTGTCTATCTGTTTACCCCTTTGCATATCTTTACTGTTGTATATCTTATATCTGTCGTATTGCATTCAAACTGTTTTTGAAGACATTGCTTTAAAGAATTTCCGCTGTATCTAACTCTACAAGTTCAAGTAAGCTGCTTTTGAGAAGCAAGTTGTGTAGTTGTAAGCTCACCCTTGAACTTAACCATTTTCGGAGTAAAAGTTTTGAAAGATTTGAGTAGGTTTATTCACCCCCTCCAAACCTACTGCTACTTGGGACTAACACTTTTTTTTTGTTGGTAAGTTAATTTTAAAACTGATTTCTTTTAAATATACTCAAGTTCTTCATTTTTATCACTATGCACATATTTTTATTTTGATGTTTATTTGGTTATGTGTCCAATATTTTAGCGTGTTTAATTAGTTGAGACGTGGCAATGTCTTGTTTGAAATCGTCTCACGTACGGATCTCATTCTGTGAGAGACTGGTCAACTCAATCTGGTCAAAAGTCAACGATCAACACCGGTCAATTCCGTTGACCTAAAAGTATTACATATTATACATAAAAGTAGTACAAGACATACATAAAAATATTAGATTATGAATGTAGTACTTTTACTTTAATAAGATAAACTTTTATGTGTATCATGTGTGCCAAAATTTTGAAAAATTATGTAATACTTTTGTTTGTTTTAGGTATTACTTTTCTATATATTAGGTAATACTTTTGTAAAATATGATGGTTTTTTGATTTGGTTATAGTGTATGAAAATATGTAATATTCTTATGTGTATTAGCTAATATTTTTCAATAGATCAAATATATCTTTGTATTATATACATATACTGCATAATATATTAGAAAAATATTAAATGATAGGGTAAAAAATGAAAACTCATCTCAAATATAAATGATTTTGCACTTTACTATATCATGTATAAGTGTTTTCATTTTACTATATAAAGTACACAAATTTTGCAAAAACTAGTAAGTCCGGCTACCACATCATTTTCTCCATCGGAATTCAGTCATGTGCTTGATGAACCCTTATCTTCTTCATCCTCTCTTTTATCCCACAAAATCAAGTGGTCTTTGGCTAAACTTTTTAATCTCTAAAATTGTTGAACAAATTCCATTTTCTTTCCAACATTAATATCACGAAATGAGCACAATTCTTTTATATGTATGCACTTCCAACCATAACCATAAATCAACAAAGTGATGAAAAGAAAGTATTTAATGATACCATTCTCAACACAATATAAGAGTATTGTCAGGCATCAAATGGGTATATGTGAGGGGTGAGAAATAAGAAACTTTTTGAGAGAGAGAGAGGGTTAGTTTAGTTTCAAATTAATGGAACTTGTGCTTGAACTTCAGAGAGGGTGGAGCAGTGTCGACACTAACAAAAAAGTAGCAACACGATGAGGGTGCCCCTATAGAAGAGACTGAGTTTTTCAAAAAAAATATTAGACTTGGATAGAGGTATATAAACCATTGACTTTCTGTTTAAAAAAAAAAGTACAATAATATATAAAAGTTGTTTGATTTTTGTCTAAAATTTGGAGTGAGCAATATGATTTTGGTAGGGCAGAACCACAACTATTATGCGAAAGAGGATTGAGAGAAATAGGTGGAGATATAAACCAGAACTTGTAGAATTTATGTAACTTGATTTCTTGTTGCCACATCGATTTGAGAAAATTGCATCGGGTAGAGAACAGAAGAAAACACACTGGTTTAGCGATGATAAAGAATGGAAGATAAAAGATAGTGTTACCCCTCGTAAAAGCACATGACATGCATATGACAAAGCTCCGGTTGGAAATTTGACATGGCAACCGGATATATTGTTCTATGCAAAATTCGAATACTTGATATAGTAAAATGCAAAATCACTTATACTTTGGATGAATCTTCGTTTTTTACCCTAAATGATATATATATATATATAAAAGTATTACCTAATACACATAAAAATGTTACATTATGAAGTATTAGATGATATATAGAAAAATATTACCTAATACACACAAAAATATTACATGATGAGAATAAAACATTATGTATTACTTTTATGTACAACATTTAATACTATTGAAATCAATAAGTAATATTTTTATGTGTATCATTCAATACTTTTATATGTAGTACGTAATATTAATTAAAAGTGTCACATGATACACATAAAAGTATTATATCATGAGGAAAAAATCATTACATTCATAATGTAATTATTTAATACTTTTTAGTCAACGGCGTTAACTAGTCGTTAACTGGCTTTGATTGTTGACCATTAATACATTGAGTTTGACCGTTGACTTTTTGAAATATTAATTTTTGACTGGATCAAATTGACTCATTTCACGAAATGAGATTCGTGAAACGATCTTGCACATCACTCACTCTTTAAACGTTGAATCGAAATCCTGATGATGAGATTTGATTTTAAACTAATGTACAGAGAGATTGACAATTTATGAATTTAGCCACACACACAAAAAAAAAAAAAGTTATTTAATCATATAATAGTTGTTTAACTTATTGGGGTGATATTAAATGAATAGATTGGGTCGTAACTTAATCACCATTGACGAGCTGAAGCGTGATCCATGATTTTCATTGATAAATAGATGAATTATTATTATTACTAGTTTTCGCCCCAGCGGCGCCATGACCGGTCTGTGATATAATGTGGCGCCGCGGTGTCTGTGATATAATGTTGTTAAATATTAATTATTTGATAATATAATATAAATAATTTTAGTGCTTAGAAGATAGAATAATATTTAATAACTATTTAATAAAATCTAAAATTAGCTTAAAATAATTCAATTCACAACAACTTGCCGATATTATACATATTCAGTTCACTAATTCATGATTAATATTAAAAAAATAAATATCAATCATGATCTTCAAATAAAAATTGGAAATTTTACTTGCAAAGTTTATAAGTTTTGAAAAACTTCTTTATGCACTACATTTCTAATTGAGACATTTTTTTATTACATGTGTTACAAACTAATATCATCAATCACTTAAATTAGATATATTAAAAACAATAAAAATAAATTATGAATTAAAAATCAAATTCAATTACTTAAATTAAATATGTGTGTGAGTATGTATATATAGAAACAATACACAATAAAAATAGAAATTTTAAGTATGAACTTGATGCAAGCACAATCAATTATATATTTTCAACATTTTATTTCAAAATAAATTGAATGATATTAACAATATCTTCAATTCATCATTAAATAATATCGACAAAGGATAAAGTGTTGAATGATATTACATATATAATATACAAATATTAATTTAAAAAATACTTAGGATGACATATAATTTCACACTATATATATAATACATATACATATATGTATGCACACACATCTTTAATGGTGTTACATTTATTTATTAATTTTTATTAATTATGATATCAATTATATATTTTCAACCTTTTATTTCAAAATAAATTGAATGATATTAACAATATCTTAGCCTTTTATATTTGTATATTTAACAATATCTTCAATTCATCATTAAAATATATCGACAAAGGATAAAGTGTTGAATGATATTACATATATAATATACAAATATTAATTTAAAAAATACTTAGGATGACATATAATTTCACACTAAATACATATTATACATATACATATATGTATGCACACACATCTTTAATGGTGTTACATTTATTTATTAATTTTTATTAATTATAATATCAATTATCCCTAATTATTCTAATTATTGTTTGGACAATATCCATTGTTGGTATTTAAGAAATTATTCAATAAAAATTAATTTAATTAAGATCAAAAAAATAAGCATAAACTAATACAATATTTATATTAAAATCAAATCTATATATAATATTAAATACAATAAAAATAATAAAAAATGTAAAATAAAAAATAAAAAATTATTAAACTAATATTAAAAAATTATTAAAAGAAAAAAAGAAAAAAATTATTGATGTGACACTTTTTTTAGGGGAAAGGACATTTATGTAAACATTCCTAATTATTCCTCTATTATTATAGTATAGATTATTATTATTATTATTATTATTATTATTATTATTATTATTATTATTATTATTATTATTATTATTATTATTATTATTATTATTATTATTATTACAATAAATGATTTAATTATATTCGAATTAGAGAACAAATTTAAATTAATAAATAGAAGTGATTTTATTTTAATGTAGATAAACAATTTTATGATTGTGTAGTTTATGTGACGTCTCCACAATGAAATTAAACGCCAAAACATAAATTCGAATAGCAGAACGAAGTTTCTAACCTTTTTTACTAATAGGTTAATTACAAATAACCATCCAATATATACATGTTTTTGCAATTGGTTATCTAAACTTTTTTCGGTTGCAATTAGTCATCTCATCTTCATGTGAATTGCAAACAATCATCTAAGATCTTCATAACACAATTTTCGACCAAATAAAATCACGTGTGAGGCACACCCTATACTTATGAGTGTATTTTTTTCATTTTATGTTAAGTTTAGAGAAAATGATCCCTATTTTTAAATTCTAAACCTCAATATTCTTCCTCAATTTTGTTGAGTACGTATAAACGAGTTGGACAATAGAAAGAGGTAATTATGGATGAACTTTGTTTTTGTTGCCGAACAACTAAAATAAACACATCATGGACTAATTTGAATTTTAGAAAAAGTTTTTGAGCTTTGAAAAAGTATATAGTATGTTCTATAATCCATAATTTTTATTTCACACACCTAATTTCAATTGAAAATTCCTAATTTAGTTTGAAAATCCCTAATTTATTTTCGAAACCTCTATGTTAGAAACTACAAAATTTATAATTTCCTTATTATATGTTAGGAATTACATATCTATAATTTATTTTGAAATACCTATTTTCTTAATAATTTATTTTTGAAATCTCTATTATTTCCCTACTTTTTTTTATCTTCTGATTTTCTCCTCTTTGTACACCGAGTACTCTTTTTCCCTGTCATAATTTTTTCCACGGGGTTTTGCTATGTTAGAATTTTAACGAGGCTGGTCTTTCATTTCAGCTTGTTTTTCTTGCATTGTACAAACTCTTATTCTTTCTTTTTATTGAAAAAAATTTTGTTCATTTGACGTACACTTATGGTACATCCAAATAAATTTTAATATTTGTCTTAAGTTTTTTTATTTTCCCTAATTAAACTTAAAATGATAGAAATAGTCTCATAAGTATAGGGTGTGCCTCATACGCGATTTGACTTGGCCGAAAAATGCTGTTTCAATAGTTTTAGATGGTTATTTGCAACTCTCACAAATGTGAGATAGTTAGTTGCAACAAAAAAAAGTTTAGGTAGTTAAATGTAAAAATGAGTATAGTTTGGATAGTTATTTATAATTAACCCTTTACTAATTATATAAAAAGTTTGGATTAAATCACAACTTCAGATTTTATTTGCAATTCGATTTCAAAATCTTTATTGATTAGAAATAATTTAGCATCCAATGTTACATATTTAGTAGACACATAGATTCCGATTACCGAATTTCAAAATTCAAAAATGATTCTAATTACAACAATGAATAAAGGTTTTAATTTTATTTGCAATTAATGAAAATAATTTTCCAATTTATAAAAAACCTTATTTAGGGCTTCAAGTCATACGAATAAACGTAGATCACTTTTTTGGGCAGCAAACGATTATTTGCAAATTGCAATGGACAGAAATCAAAATACAGGAACTTATGGAGACTAATTAAAAGTAGGCAAAAAAAGTTTTTTAGTCTTTTATGTTTACCTCATTAAATTTTTAGTAATTTAACTTTCAATTTTTGAATTTTAGTCCTCTAAATTTACCCTTATTAGATTTTTAGTCATCTATATTTCAACTTCTAATTTTTAGTCTTTTATGTGTGTTTCATTAGACTTTTAGTTCTCTATTATTCAACTTTTGAATTTTAGTTCTCAATAGCTAAAAAGATATCTTTTTTTAGTCCTTTTACTGTAATACTCCCTCCGTTCCGACCTAATTTGTCTACTTGTCATTTTTATTTGTCTCATTCTAATATCTCAACCCATAAATGGCAAAAGAAAATTTTCCTTCTTACCCCTACATTTCTATCATTTTACAAAATTGTCACCCCAATTCCCCTTTTAAATTCTAATTAAAGTGTAAAAACATAAAGTAAACATAAAGTTAACACATCCAATCAAAGTCAACTGCATTTTCTTAGGCTCCGTGTCCAGTCAAAATAGGTAAATTAGACCGAAACAGAGAGAATAACTTATTTTATTTTTTAATTTAGTTACAATTTATTTTTCTCAAAAAAAAAAAAAACAATTTATCTAACCAGGGTAAATTATTATTAATTGATAATTCTATTTTTCATTTTGTTACAATTCATTTAGAATTTTGTGAATATGAGAAATAAAAAGAATTAGCATAAAATTGATACTAAGTAACTAATAAATTATTTCATATAAATTATATAAATTTTATGTCGAAAATGGATAATATAAAACTAAAAAAATGACATTATTTATATTTTACTAGTTTTGAAATTTATAATAATGATATTTTTTAAACATGAAGGACTAAAATTCGAAAGTTGAAAATCAAAGGACTAAATCTCTAATGAAATAAATAGAAGATTAAAAATCCAAAGTTCAAAGATAGGACTAAAAATCTAATAAGGGTAAATAGATGATTAAAAATAAAAAATGAAAGCTAGTGGACTATAAAACTTTTTTCCCCTTAAAAGTATTCATGACTTGATAGATCAAAAACTTAACACTTTAGAAATCCAATGACACCAAATTTAAAGGAAAAAATAAATCAACGTGACAAAATAAAAGTTAAATGACTTATAGAACAAAACCAATACTTCAAGTGTGACTAAATAAAAGTGACAAAATAAAAAGTTCAATGACTTATAGAACAAAACCAATACTTCAAGTGTGACTAAATAAAAGTTTAAAGACTTATAGAACAAAACCAGTACTTCTCCAGTACATTTAGCCTAATTCCCATTTTATGATGAATAACCTAGCTTGGTTTCCGCATGTTGCGTCCGGCACGGATAACCTCATCCACGAGTAGCAGCTGAGATGCAATTACAGGACTGCAAAAACAGAGATTTTTTTCAGGAGATGAGATTAACAGCGAAGTTAATGGAGAATATGTTGGAACTGCAGCATTTAGGATATTAGCACATGTCAACAAGAATGTCTTTGGACATACCCTGAGTTTATAATCTGTCGCTTGACAGAGTAATTGTCGAAGATACCCTCCATTTGAGGGTCAATAGGTTCTCCTGCGTGTAGATTAAGTCCAACGACATTACCCTTGTCATGTTCTCCCTGGAAAAGACAGATCACAGTTACATGCTAGCGATGAATTCCATTTGATTAGCTAGTGATATAAAGAATACAAGGAATGAATTACCGTAAGTTCAATAATGACATCCTGAGTGTCGAGACCAGAGTTCTCAGCAAGTGTTTTGGGAACCACAAGAAGCGCATCAGCAAAGGCTTCAACACCAAGTTGAGCACGCTATTCAAAGTTTAACTGACATCAGATCAAATCCCAAGAAACATAAAATCCTAGTCTAATTGAAAATCATTTTCGAGAAAAGAGAAACAATTGCATTTCTAACATTCAAGGTAAATAAAATGAGCAAACACAAAGAATCCACAAAGGCAGATCAACACTATTACATACCCCTTTGACAGTTTTTTTTACTTCATTAACTAGGTATTGTCTGGCAGCCACCTCGAATGCCCCTGCACCCTGTGATATGTAGAAAAAACTTGCTCAGAGAAATATGGAAACTCAAGCCAGTACTGGTATTCTCTTTAAAAATAATATTGCTACATAAATACTCTCGATCTCTATTTCATAGGATAGAAAAGCAAAGACTTCAATTCATAGGATAGAAAAGCAAAGACTTAAACTGAGTTGAAGATTATAGTTAGAAAGTGAAGCTAAAGAATACAGTATTTGAGTTCCTTGAGACACTCATATACCCAATAAAGTAACAAACTATACTTTGGCAACTGAAAAAATTTAAAACAATGTTGTTATAGCAGCATATAAGTGAATCACATACAATAAACAAGACTTGACTACAAAAAGGATTGATTCAGCTGGAGAATAAACAAAAATTCATAGATAAATCAAATGATCAGAATTCAGAAAACTTGTGTATATGAATGATGTTACTTTCCAGACAGTATCACTGACAGCTCACTTTAAAAATCGAAAAAGCTCAAAAGATGTGATGACTCACTAGAACAACAGCCTCATCTTCAATTGTATTTTTCACTGCCCTCAAACCATCACGAAGAGCATCCTTAATTTGAGCAATAGTGTGATCGTTTGGCCCTAACATGATGTCAGCCGGGTGCATTAGTGAAACAATATCAATAAATTTTGAAATGTCACAAGGTAGAACCCATATTAGTGGGAGCAACAATGAGCAAAACAAAGTCTACCACAGCCCACAGAAATAATTGACAACATATAGAACTGCAACTAAAAGTACCTTTAATGAGGATTGTGCAAGAGTGGGGATTTTTGACATTTTCTACAAACGTATACTTCTCTTCTCCAAGTACATGCTCGTAGACCAACCCAGCCCAACCAAGACAATCAGGGGTTAAGTCATCAACGGAGTTGACAGCTTCTCCTCCACAAGCCAAAACCATTCGCTCCATATTTCTCCTTTTTGCCCTTCGCAGTGCAATTATCTGAAAACATCACCAAAACCAAACAGTAGAATGTACAAACAAAATTAGAATCAAAATCATGAAACATAATATATAACAAAATCTTGAAAGAGGCATTAATGAAGATGCCAGAGGAAGGGGAAAATGATTTTTGATTTAGCAAGGGACCAGAAAACACTTTTCCCGAATTAACACAAATATTATATTGTGTTAACTCAAGGAATAATATCTACAACAAATTAATACTTAAAGGAGATTGGGGGAGGTTAAAATTACTTGTTTTGATAAAGGCTGCAAGATCAAGGAGCAAACAGGTCTACTACTCTATAATACTAAATGTAGCAGTAACACTAAGTTCTCCTTCAACGTGCAATCTGGACAAACCTTTACACCTCTTTATTCTATTTTATTTACTTCCCTAATTCACTGTCAAATCAATCCCTTATTGTTGATTACTGATAGTAACTGGCCATGGACAACAATAAGTAAAAGAAAAACATTAACTAGAAGTTCCATCACAAAAGCTTCCAAGTTGATTAAACAACATAATGTATAGCCTATATCACAGTATGCAAACATCATATGATGGTGGGAGTAATTTCAGTGGAACATCACACTAAGTAAAGGCAACTTACTCCAGCTCGAGCAAGAAGATCCAATGATGGAGGATCAATTCCTTTCTGATTAATGATAACAAAATTGTCTTCATTACCAGCACACACCTGAAAACAATACCACGGTTCGTCATCTCTGAAAAGAAATATCTAAATAATTTTACAGGTCCACTGGAAGTGATAAATAGCATAGCCAAATGCAAGACCTTGTTCTTTAACTCAATAATCTTCCGGATTTTTTCATCAACAGATCGTCTTTCGGCCGCAACCATTGCTTCTCTCTGTTCTGCACTTGAGTAAAAGAATCCTGCATTGATTTCACTGACCAAAATAAAATCAGTTATACAGCGCATGGATATCAAGAAACTAACACAACAGAATACAAGCTCATAACATGGAAGAAATCATTACCTCTTCTCATACTCTAATGAAACATTACAAGTCAAAATATGGCAATTCTCTGCTCGACGTTTCATATCTGGATGCCTTGAACCATGGTCAAGAACAAGGCCCTCAACCTATTAGGAGCAAGATGATAAGTATATACACACATCGATACAGGTATAGCTTCATACATCATCATGCAATATGATGCCACAAAATAGACATGATCAAGAAAGCAATTTTTACAAGTTAATGCTCAATTACAACAAAACAAAATTTGAAATATATACTTACCTCTTCATTTCCCATTACAGTGGAAAGGAGGTTCCAGTAAATCATAAAGGGCCAAATATATTTTAAGGATAATAACACAAACTTCTAAAGGGCAGCAAAAAAAATTTAAGAAGTAAATAAGACAGAACAGATCAAAATTTTGACAATGACTCAAGGAGAAGGTTCAGGAATGTTTAAATAAGTAAATAAAACAGAACAAATCAAAATTGCAACTTCTGGAAAAGGGTGAAAAAATCAAAAGGCAAAAAGAAGGAAGGACTCTGTTCGACTGACAAGTGACAACTTTAGAAAAATCTAACTGAGCTCTCAAGTTATTCAGAGAGCATACCAGGCGTGTGTCTACATCAAACTTGTGACGCATGTGCATTATCTCAACCATAAAGAGATCAATAGGCTCCTCAGGCTTGCGGATGCAGAGCACCTGCAGGATTACAGAACAATAACTTGAAATAAAGACTAACTAACAATTAAACTCCATAATAGAAGAATTTGTAACCAAGTTATTATCATATATGGATCCAAGATGTGAAAGAAATTATGATCAAGCACTTACAGCATTTACAACAATTTTTGTTAGTTGATCTGCCAAAGCCTCATATAACTGTGTAGACACAAACAGGAATCTTATATAAGAACACAATTAAAGAGATAAATGTAACTCAGAAATATAGTGGATGAAGAAAACCTTTGTCCTCAATGTTGTTCTTGCAACCATCTCCAGTATCTCCTTATCAGGCTCATCACCCATCACTACAGGAGTCTTAAATTTTTCAAGAAATTGAAGTGTTGCTCTTTTAGCTATTTCAAATCCATCAACTAGAACGCGTGGATGCATTCCTGCAAACGGATTAGTTTAAGTTTCAGAACAACCAAGAGTCACAGCACATAAATTGCAAATATTCCAATCATACCTTGACATATAACATTTAAACAAGTGAAATAAATCAATATCAGATGACCCAAAAAACCTCTTCAAAATACAGACAACCAGAAATTACATCAGTGAGAATGACTACCCACATCAGGATGAACAACCATAAATATAAGGCACCAATTTTCCTATTCAACACAAAGCCCTCCCAGCCACCATCACAGGCTTCCTGTTAGACGCTTACTTTTTCAGTGGGACCTATTTACTTCATATCATTATTTCAAAGTAGTGGGGGAATGATCCTTATGATTAATTCATTGAAATTCCCAGTAGTAACTAAAACAAAATCAATTATGGACACACTGATGAGTAAGCTTAAATCTGTCAATCCATCTTTCAGCAGAAGTACTTATTTTAACCAGCACAAGCAGAGATAATAAAAGAATTTTGCCTATTTCAAAGGATCTTGAGTATCATTAACATGGATACCAGCACAACTCTAAATATTTCACTAATGCATATCTGAATGATGTAAATTTTGCTGACCTTCATCTATGTACCGCTCTGATTGCTTCATGAGCTCACCAATAAATATTACTGTTGAAGTGGTACCATCACCACTTGTTTCATCTTGAGCAACAGCAGTTCGAGCAATCATTATGGCTGTCGGGCTTTGAATTTGCTGTCATACAAAAATCTGTATTCTAAGAATGAAACCATGTAATACAAATTTTGTCCTTTTCACAACTAAAAATTGGTGCTTTAGCATGATACGACAACTGACAATTGCTTATAATCACATAAGCTGTTTTTCAAGACCTTGTGCAGAAAGAGCAAATATTTTAATTCCTCTACCATTTGATTATGGTTCCTTATCAGTATCCTAGCTACACAAACATTTTCGCTTGAAGCTTAAATATATAATATAATTCTTTGATAATATGGTGCCAATCCAAGTCTATTGGGACTGACAATCCATTCCCACATTATAATGCACAATACGCTCTTCCCTTGCATCTAAATGCTTCAATTGAACACCAACTTAATAATAACACTGCTAAAAACACATGCTCTCCAACAATATTTCCATTAAATCAAATATTACAGAACAGTGATACGAGTAGAAACCCAAAATCTCAACCATCAATAAGTGCCACAGACATTTACTATGTTTTCCGTAGACATCAAACAAAACCCAATAACAAATTTTATGTATAACTCCCATGCCAACTTCACAACACGAACAACCACAACAAGAATAGCATGACACATATCTTCATTCATCTGAGTTAAGGTATACAGTGAAGCAGCAAAAGGAAAAACATAAAAGAAAAAGAGTGCAAAAGAAAGGGAAACACACCATCTCTTTCAAAAGAGTGTTACCATCCTTGGTGAGTTTAATATCACCAGCTCCACCAACAAGCCTGGAAACACCAAACACGAATCATAAACCACCCAGGAACCCCATTATAGAATAAAGATCATCAAATAAGGAGAAAACAAAGTAGTCACATTTTGATAGTTCCCTTGGGGCCGAGATTAGTTTTAAGCACATCTTGAAGGCCCTTAGCGGCGTTTATGTTCATGTGAAGTGCATGAGACTTGTTCAGCACCTCAGCGTTCGGATTCAACACCTTCAACGACATTGTTTAACCCTACTCCAGATCCGTCGAACGATACAAACAATTAAAACAGTCGGGAAATATCAAATCAACTCTACACTCTTAGCGAAGTAGAAACAAACAGAGAGAAGATAAGTAATGATACCGAAATGCAGAGGTAGATCGGAAGTTCAAAAGCGTTTCAGAGAGAGAGAGAGAGAGGAGGAGGAGGGAGAGAGTGAAGTGGGGGGAAGAGGGTTTCTTTTCTTTAGGGCTTTCCGGAGAGGGTTTCTTTTATTTGATTTATTAGTAGTATAGGGCCGTGTAGCAGACAAGATTTTATTTTTAAAAACAAATTCAACTTAGTTAAAATGTGAACATTAGATATAAATTTATGTAAAATATGACTAAATATTATAACAATTTAATTTTTGTAATATAAATTGCATTTGTAGACGATATATAATTTTTATTTGTTATTTTAAAAAGAATATATATTGTTAGTTTATTATATTATTCAAAACACCCACTATTTCTCCTTTCATTTGATTGTTTAAATCATTATATATATAAAAGCAGGATATTCTGCCAAAAATAACTGTAATAAATTATCTACCTATTAAATAATTACTATTTTAAGAAACCTATTAATTGCTTTCATATTATATTTATTGTAAGAAACTCAATATAAATAAATAAATATAAATAAACTTATTTATTGTATTTTAAGAAACTCAATACAAATAAAAATAAATAAACCTATTTATTGTATTTTAAGAAATTCAATACAAATAAATAAATATTTAATTTAAGAAATTAGTTATGATACTCAATTTAGTATTTATTATATAGAAATATCAAATAAAAAAATAAATATATAAATAAGATGAAATAAGGGATTATATATTTATTATCTCTCATTTTATTTTTAAGTACTTGTTTTAAAAGGTAAATTACAAAAATCAACTCCGCCTATCGACTTTTTTCAAATTGCAACCTTTTTTTTTTCAGATTGCCACCCAGTCTTTTTGTGGTTTTATCGATTGCAAATTTTCCAGCGAAATGGAGATTACTTTGTTCACTTTGCAACCTTTTTTTTTTATCTAACTAGTATTTCACCCGCGCGATGCGCAGTTTATTATTTATTCTGATAATTATATTAAAAGTTATTTATATATCTTTTATTATTCCAAATGTTGTATGATATAGAAATATATATGTACCATATCTTTATTAATTTTTAAAGTTATATTTTATTATTTAAAAATAATTATTGGGTAAAGTAGAGTTTTAGTTGAAGAAAGTAGAATTTGGTTAGTCTATCTCTCATGTGCTTTTCGACCTTCCATATGCATTCGTTTTCTTGGGACGTGTTATTTTAAATTCTAATAACAAATTATATATGTTATTCTACATTATATTTGACAATATTAAAAGGTTGGAATACAAATTTATAAATAATCTAAACAACGAAATTGAAAGCTTATATTCTATTTATTTATTTTTTGAAAAAAAATTATGGTCATTGGCTCGATAGATAATTTGATTAGTCAATGATGAAGTTAGTTAAAAATAATCATTTAACAGTGTAAGTTTTGAATCTTTATTTATGTACAAAATTTATCATAATTACAAAAACTAAATTAAAATTTATTTTAACTTTAAAATTGATAATATGAATAATAATAAACATTAAGTAACTTTAGTTAACAAAAAAATAAAAGATTAACAACTTGAAAGCTTACATTCTTTTTTTTTTTCATTGAATTTTTATCATGACTTGATAGATAATTTAATAAGTCAATGATTTTTGAAATTAGTTAAAAGTGACAAATTAACAATATAAGTCGATCTTGAAATATTTATTTATATACACCATTCTCATAATTACAAAAATTATTTTAGAATATATTTACTTTAAAATTGATAATATGAATCATTATAAACATTAAGTAATTAAAGTTAGCAAAAAAAAAAAATTAATATTTTGAAAACTTACATTCTATTTGTTTTTATCTTTTGTTGAATATTTTTCTTACTCTAATAAATAATTTGATAAGCTAATGATTTTTGGAATTGGTCAAAATTGAACAATCAACAATATAAATTTTGAAATATTTGCTTATATACAACATTATCTCAAAATTACAAAAATATCTTAAAATTTCTTTAATTTTAAATGAGAATGTGAATAATTTTAGACATTAAGTAATGATAGTTCATACAAAAGAATTAATTTATTGTTCAACATTAAATATTATTCATCAACAACAACAACAAATAATAATAATAATAACAACAACAACAACAACAACAACAACAACAATATTAATAATATGTTAATTGAAAATATTACAACATAATATAATTAATTCCCTTAAAAAACTATTAGTTTTTACAAAAAAAAATTTAACAAAAATCTTGATTTGACATTTTTAGGAGGGAAAGTGACAAAATTTACAGTCTTCATTTTATATATAGATAGATTTGTTCATATATATGATATAAATTATCTCCATGTAAATTAATATTTATTATTGAAATTCTTATATGGATATCTATTGTTGGTATTTAAAAAATTATTCAATAAAAAATAATTTAATTAAGATCAATAAAATGAGAATAAACTAATACAATATTTATATTATCAAATCTAATAAATTAAATAGTGAAAAATGTAAAATAAAAAAAATTGTTGACGGCACACTTACAAATATTAAAAATACTTAGGATGACATAAAATTTCATACTAAATACATATCATATACAAACTGTATATACACACACATCTTTAATAGTGTTACATTTGTTTATTAATTATATTTATATTAAATATAATATCAATTATCCCTCAACAAATTAATACTTATTATTGAAATGATTGTTTGAACAATATCTATTGTTGGTATTTAGAGAAATTATTAAAATAAGAATAAACTAATACAATATTTATATTGTAAATTGAAGTGGAAATACATCCAATTACAATTAATATTTTGAAAACTTACATTAATCTATTTGTTTTTATCTTTTGTTGAATATTTTTCTTACTCTAATAAATAATTTGATAAGCTAATGATTTTTGGAATTGGTCAAAATTGAACAATCAACAATATAAATTTTGAAATATTTGCTTATATACAACATTATTTCAAAATTACAAAAATATCTTAAAATTTCTTTAATTTTAAATGAGAATGTGAATAATTTTAGACATTAAGTAATGATAGTTCATACAAAAGAGTTAATTTATTGTTCAACATTAAACATTATTCATCAACAACAACAACAAATAATAATAATAACAACAACAATATTAATAATATGTTAATTGAAAATATTACAACATAACATAATTAATTCCCTTAAAAAACTATTAGTTTTTACAAAAAAAATTTAACAAAAATCTTGATTTGACATTTTTAGGAGGGAAAGTGGCAAAATTTACAGTCTTCATTTTATATATAGATAGATTTGTTCATATGATATAAATTATCCTCATGCAAATTAATATTTATTATTGAAATTCTTATATGGATATCTATTGTTGGTATTTAAAAAATTATTCAATAAAAATTAATTTAATTAAGATCAATAAAATGAGAATAAACTAATACAATATTTATATTATCAAATCTAATAAATTAAATAGTGAAAAATGTAAAATAAAAAAAATTGTTGACGGCACACTTACAAATATTAAAAATACTTAGGATGACATAAAATTTCACACTAAATACATATCATATATATATTGTATATACACACACATCTTTAATAGTGTTACACTTGTTTATTAATTATATTTATATTAAATATAATATCATTTATTCCTCAACAAATTAATACTTATTATTGAAATGATTGTTTGAACAATATCTATTGTTGGTATTTAGAGAAATTATTAAAATAAGAATAAACTAATACAATATTTATATTGTAAATTGAAGTGGAAATACCTCCAATTACCCAATTTGATAAGTCAATAAACTTGTTTACCCATTTTTATGGGAAGTTACTTTTTTACCCAATTTGAGGGTGAAATGTCAATAATGCCCTCAACTTAAGTTTATATTTGCGTAAACCACAAATATATTAGCATATCGTGTTCACGACATGTTGAACCTTTCTGTATATCGTAAACACGATATTATATTCCGTGTTCACGACATGTGAACTTTTCTGCATTTCGTGAACACTATTATATTCCGTGTTCACGACATGTTGAATCTTATTGTATTTCGTGAACATGATATTATATTCCGTGTTCACGACATGTTCACTTTATCTGAAAAGTTGACTCGAGTCGAAGAAAGATGACTCGAGTTCAAGATATTTTCTGAACTTTTCTTATGTAAATATAACTTAAATCGGGATTATTAAGGACATTCCACTACCCAAATTGGGTAAAAAAAATTACTTCCTAGAAAAATGGGTAGATAAGTTCATTGACTTATGAAAATTGGTACTTTGTAAATTGATCCTAAATTGAATGTATTAAGTAATAAAAAAAAAAAAAGATTGTTGAAGTGACACTTTTTGTTGGAAAAAAGGGTATTTTTATAAAATTTTCAATTTTTCCTCTATTATTATAGTATAGAAATATATATATAGATTTATCTATTTTTTTTTTTGAATTTCTATACAATAAATATAAAATTAAATGTCTTAAATATTAATACTTATTTATACTTTTGTTAATAAATATAAAATGAAAGTTATTAATGATTTTCTTAAAATGGAAATATTTAATAAATGAGACATTTATTACAGTTATTTTTGGCAGAATGTTCTGCTTTTATATATATATAGATTGCAACGTGGACTTTGTTTTTTTATCAGATTGCAACCAATGAATGAAAACTTCGATTTCGGTGGAAATATAAGTAACTTAAATTCACAGAAATATCGTGAAAATATCGATATCGATGGAAATATGGGTACATATATTTATTGTTATTTTTCCTATATTTACCAATATATTCCGATATTTTCTCAATATTTATTGATATTCCATCAATTTTTTACCGATGTTACATATATTTCACCAATTTTGACCTATATTTCCTTGATATTTATTTTATGAATATCGATCACACTTATATAACATAAATGTCACACTCATATATATAACATAAAGGTATCAGTGTGAAGCGAAAAAAAATCATGATTTGCGATTGGACAAAAAAATTATGGTTTGGGTTGCAAAGTGAAAATAATTAATTCATTTGCCAGAAAAATGACCGGATATTTTGTAATCGGCAAAACCACAGAAAGACTGGGTGACAATCTTAAAAAAAAAATCAGATTAAATTGCAATTTTAAAAAAGTCGATAGTTGGGGTTGTTTTTTATAATTTACCCTATTTTAAATCAATTTTAAATATATAATATATAAAATCAATCATTATTTAATGATCTTAAATTTAATATTCATATAAAATTTATCAAATTGAAATATGGAAATGTATGTGTGTGGGCTTCAATGATTTTTCATTTTTAAATGTTTTTATGATATATAGTATTAATTTATTGTAAATTAATATTAAAATATAGAAATAAAAAAATATTATAGGTGTACCTAATAAATTACACATATAAAACATATCAAATAAAAAAAAATTAGATTAAAATTATTATTGCAAGTTAACCAACTTATTCATTTGAAATATACAAATATTTTATTTTATCTTTCTTATTTTACATTTATTTGTTGTCAAATTTTATTTATATTTATATTTTGATTAATTGAGGTGGCATAAGTGATTGGACATAGGTAATTTTTCATGTTTTTCACAAATTAAAATTTCATCATTCTTAGTCCCTGATATATTGACTTATCAATCTTATAATTATTATTCATAATTTTTTTTATTCAAAATGTGTAGATTAAGTCCAATTTTGAAATATTGTTTAATTTAAATAGATAGTAAGAGAGATTTTCATGTATTTGATAAGCTGATATAATTTTTTATTTGATTGAAAATAAATGAGTTATATGTGGCGTTGAACAAATTTTTTTATTAAAATACGTGTGTATTTATAGTTATAAATGCCAATAAAATATAAATTTATTTATCTCAATACTTAAATCATAACGTTTCTAATACATATAACTTATTTTTAGATATTAAATTTATTTTTTAAAATTTCCGGTCATTTTTTTTATTTGTTTGTTTAATCCATAGATTAATATATTACTTTATATATTTCAAATTTCTAATATTTTCAAATATAATTATTTATAATGACATAAATTTAAAGTTAAAATACCTAGTTTTATACTAATACAAATTAAAAGAGTATCAATATATTTTTGTTAAACTAATAATCATTACATTTTATATGTTATTATATATTTTTTAATAATTATATATAACACACTGTGCAACGCACGGGTACACTACTAGTTATTATTTAAAGAGACTATGTTTATAAATTATCAGTAAAATAATCATTTAACTCAAAATAAAGTAATTATTTAAATAGGTAAGAGTTGAAGGACTTCTTAATAAATATCAACAAATTTTATATCTCCCAAAAGAAAGTCACGCCAGTTTCCACGGATTAATAACTCTCTCATTCTCATGTAATATTGAAATTTGATAATTTCAAATGATGCAAGTTTTTGAGTGGCATTCTCATTCGTAACATATTTTGAAAATTTATAAGTATTGATGTTCTCATTTAAAAAAAAAAAACAAAAACAAAAACAAAAAGGAGGCACATTGCAAGGATTTCATTGAATAACTTCTCTTTGACAAAAGATATCACTACAAGAAAATGCAAATAGACTACGCCCCTAAGACAACGGTTTTTTTAAAAAACCGTTGTCGTAGACAAAATTGGCGTTGTCGTAGACAAACCGTTGTTGTAGGGTGCAAAAATGCGCTCATAGACAACGGTTTTTTGTTGGCGTTGTCATAGAGGCGTAGTCGTAGGGTAAAATTTAGCCCTAAGACAACGGTGGTGACTTGAGGTTGTCGTAGATGTGTAGTCTTAGGTAAAAAATGAACCCTAAGACAACGCTTATGATATGAGGTTGTCGTACATATGTAGTCGTTGACCCCTAAGACAACGCTTATAATATGAGGTTGTCATAGAGACGTAGTCATTGATCCCTAAGACAACGACAACTTTATAGCGTTGTCTTAGTTTTATAAAAGCGTTGTCATAGACTAATTTAACTTTATTTTTTATTATAGTAAATACATGTAGAATAGATTAAGTGTGGAAATTAAATCAATTATAGAAATTAATTTAACTTCCTCACCCACGCCGCCACCCCCTCCGCCGCTGCCCTCGCCGTCGCTCCCTCGTCACTTCTGCCCCCGCCGCCGCTTCCCTTGCGCTGCTGTCCCCACCTCTTTAGATACTTATACTCTCACGCCTTATCTCATCCCCACCTCCGTAGGTCACCCACACCGTCGCTGCCCCCTTTGCCGCTGTCGTCACCGCAACTGCATCGCCGCTGCTGCCCCCGCCGTCGTTGCCCCTGCCGCTGCCCCCAACTCAGTTTCCTCGCCATCGCTGCCCCCGCCATCATTGCCCCTGCCGCTGCCCCCACCTCTCTTCATTATCAGGTAATTTCCCCCGCCGCCGTTGCCCGCTGCCGCCGCCGCTCTCATCCCCGCCTCATTAATTAGCAAGCAGTTAATTTGGCGACTCAACAAAACCCAATTTGTGCAATTCACGAGCTAACAGCAATGGTGTCAAATGTGATGAGCAATGTCTGGGAAGATGCCTCTACATTCATGGTGTCCCTGGAACTGGCAAGATAAAATTTGTTTACCTTTGATATGCCTGATTTTAAAAACCTATTATGCAATTATAGATCACATATTCTCGATGAAACCATTATTTTTGTGGTTGTATCTTGACATAACGAAACTTCTGTTGTTATATATAAATTTGTAACCACACTATGTCATTATTGCTTCAGGATATAATGGAAAACAATCATATTATATTTGTATCTTACTCAAGGATTTATGTCTTTTTTTTTGTTTTGTTATAAGACTCTTTTATTAGTCTAGATTTTCCATAACGACTTTGATGTTGTTATATGTTATGCATAATGATACACCATTCTTGCTATGATATGTTATTATATACATAAGTAGATACTAATTATTTCATTCTCTTTGCAATTATTATGGTTGTTTTTCTATAAAGTTTGATATATTTTTATGCAATAAATAAATACAGATTAATTTGGTTCTTTTTGACGTAATATGCAGCCATGGATATTACCGATACATTCTTTTGGACGTAATATGCAGTCATGGATATTACTAATACAATGTTGATTACAATATGTCATGATGCTGTTTTTGAGAAGGCACCAATCTTAGTTTCAAAATTCATTGCATATGCAGAGTTATATAAGAAAATAGAAGAAGCATTGGACATATATATTAGACTTAAATTCATTTCATATGCAGAGCTATATAAGAAAGTAGAATAAGCATTGGACATAGATGTCAGACTTCAAAAAATGGAGTTTGTAGCACTTTACTCAAATGTCTAATTTTCCTATCCCACCAAAGAAGATTGATAGTGACAACAATAAATTGTGTTACATGTCTGTTTGTAATGAAGTCCAATTTATATTTTTGATTTATATAAATGTAGAAGACTTTATAATCTCATTTTTTATCAACTATAGGACATTTTGATTAAATTCCACAGACCGGTTGATGATATCGATTTATTTTTTGACATAACGTCATATGTTTCGTTATAACGAAATTCTTATTGTTATTGATTTCTCGGGTGAAATTTGAGCTCAAATATTCCGATGATTATTCTAATATAATTAATATTGTAATTGTATGTGGATTATAAATCCAAAATATTGTTGTTCTTGATGAATCTATATTTCATATCCTAATATTGATATGTTGAAGAATTGAGTGTAAGAGTTGGAAAATAAATTCAAGATTTCTTACATATGAATTCTTCTTTCGTAATAAGACTTCATAACCTCAATTTATATCAACTTTAAGATATTTTTGAGTAAATTCCACAGAGTGATTGATGATATCGAGTTATTTTTCTAAATAATGTTATACATTTTGTTATAACGCTACTCTTATCGTTATTGAATTCTCAGGAGAAATTTGAGCTCAACTTTTCCGATGATTCTTCTAGTATATATTTATTAATTTATAGTAATTGTATATGGATTATAAATACAAATTATTGTTATTCTTATAGATCTATATTTCATATCCTAGTATTGATAAGTGGAAGAATTTTATTTAAGATTGGAAAATAAATACAAGATTTTTTACTTGTGAATTCTTTTTTCGTAATAAGACTTCATAACCTCAACTTAATCAACTATAAGATATTTTGAGTAAATTCCACAGAGCGGTTGATGATATCGAGTTATTTTTCGAAATAACATTATATGTTTCGTTATAACGTCAATCTTATCGTTATTGAGTTCCCGGGTGAAATTTGAGCTCAAATTTTCTGATGGTTCTTCTAATATATATTTATTAATGTTGGTCCCAATTGGTAGAAGGTTTAGAGAGTGGTGAATAAACCTTATTTGGTTTTTCAAACTTTTCTCCAAAGATATATAGTTCAGCTCACTATGCAGGTAGCTGGATAGCTTACTGCTCAATGATACTGCAATAACCTTTCTGAAAGGTACGATATATTTTGATGAGACAAAACCCGTTGTAACCTACTATGTTCTTACTAATTAATTTTTCCCACTTAGTTTTTAGTTTCAATAAGTAGCAAAGATTTACCTAAAGGCTTCCACCGAATTTCAAAGCTGCAAGCTGCATGCAACATGGTTTGAAGAAGTCTGCATACAGCGAGCTAATCATGGAAGAGTTGAAGGAGAACAACTTTGATGCACGACTGGACATTGTAAGCTCTGGATGCAATGAGTCTAGTTGCAGCAATAGAGAAGAAGTTGCAACAACTGAAGTAAGACATGTCCAGCGGGATCAACCTCGAAGGATTCAACACCCGCTGTATGTTCTCTGTTGATACGAGGAAACATCAACTTAAGTTGAAGGTGCAGTGCACGACAAACTAAAGCATAAATGACAAATACAAGGACGACGGGCGAATGAAGAGCTGCCACCTGGCTTGAGCAAGCACATACAACCTGCAACGAGAAGGACAACCGTAATTAATAACCCTGATACACAAGGAGGAGTTTGTCTCCTACTTTTTCAGGTGCGCATTAAATTGGGTGTACCTCGAAGATCATGAAGAGGAATGTTGAGCGTCCAGATCGAATCAAGAAGGAATATGCGTGAGCGTGAATGGATCAACGGTCAGCAGCAGAAAAAATGGGCTTAAATGAAAACGCGTGGAATGTGCACCCTTCAACTGGCGCATTCCAACAACTATAAAATGAAGGAGTGAGGCTGAGAGGAAAGAGGACTGAAAATTTGAAATCGCACTCTAAACTTCCAAGCTTACAATGATTATCGAGCAGACAGAAATATCCAACTCTTTTCAGTCCCTCACTCAACCCGAAGCAAAAGCATTCGGCCATTGAAGATTCTGAGTATTTTTGTTTCACCACAGTTGAAGATTTGTATAAACCTTTTATATGATGTGTGTATAGGTTGTTTTATTTAGGTGTCCACAGTTTATAGGAATTAAATCCTTACTGTGTGTTTTGGTCTTGTTGAAGACAACATCCTGTGTGGATCCTGTCTAGTTGCTGAAACCTAAGAAGGGAGTAAGAACTTTAGTAAGGCTAGTGTAGAATCCTTAGAGTGTGTTTAGTAGGAGAAGAATCCTGTAAATCTAAAGCTCTAGTGGATATCCTCCTTGTGAAGGAGAAGAGAGGATGTAGAAGATTTACACCACCTTCGAACCTCTATAAACCTTTATGTTTATTTTACTGCTTTCAGCATACATCTCTCATTATCTTGCTGTGTGCATTCATATGGCTTAACAGATCATACTCTTTAACTTGTCAATTAACTTAAATAGTTAAAAGACTTGTTTTATTTGTTGAACTCTCTTTCAAACAATATTTCCGCTGTGCAAAACTCTGAAAGTGTTAGGTTGTAGCAACAAGTTTGCTGCAAGTAGAACACTTAACTGACAACTTTCTGCAAGTAGCGATAGCTTACAGCAGATTGCAGTGAAAGAAAGGTAAAAAGTGAGAAAGGATAAAGGTTCATTCACCCCCCTCTAAACCTTTGTAACCACTTGGGACCAACAAAAGGTTACTGGACAATTGGAACTTAGAGTTTTTGTGCAGCGGAAATACTTTTATGAAAACACAAGATATGAAAATCAGATTTTGTACAAGTGCAGTATGATGCTTGGTTAGATATGCAGCAGGATAGATATAAAGTAGATAAAAAAAGCACACAATGATATACAGAGGTTCGAAGGTGGAGTAATCCTTTTACGTCCTCTCTGCCTCGTCTCAATAGGGAATTTTGTTAATCTTATTGATTTACACAACTCTAGCTATTACAACACAAACTTAACAAAAGAGTAGCAAGCTTCTATCACACAAGTTACTTGCCTACTCGACTAATTGACACACACAAGATCATTACTCTTTTCTTCAAAGAGCGAAAAGCTTAGCATGAAACTCTTCTTAGCACTAAGCACTCTGTAAGGAACATTGTATAGATTTTGATGAAGACAAAATATATAATAGATTAGGGCCTAGGATCCTATATATTTAGATTATGTTGAAAAATCTCTAAGAATAGGATCGGGAGGCTTGATGATCAAAGACTAAAGCTTGAAGACCTTGCTGCATAAGAAAAACCTTAAATTGATTAAAGTGTAAGTCACTGCAGCAGGCTGCTTGGAAAGGATACTGGACGTTCACTGTATAAGGATGCTTAGTTTGCTAGCTGAATGAGAGACAAGTAAGCTAAAAGTCGACTGAAGAACAAGGAAGCATCAACAACCTGTTCGGAAGCAGTTATCTCGGAATACATGTACGAGGTTTACATTAGGTACAACCGCAAACTCATCCAATCAAAAGATGTCACGTAATAAAGCAAAAAAGGAGTCTGAAGAAATGTCAGACTGAGTATGGCGATTGTAGCAACAGAGATGTACGATCTTAACAACCTCGTACGGACTAATCAGAAGAGGCCACGTCGTCCCATGCATGCTGCGAGAAGGAAGCTCTCTCTCTCCAACGGGCAGAATTCTCATCGCCTATAAATAGAAGAAGATTGAGACTTGAAGATTACCAAACCAACTTGAAAAACTTGAAACTAGAATCTCTCACGAGTCAAACGTTCAAGCACTTAAATCATTTTCATATCTCTATTCTTCCAGTCCAGTCTTGCAGCAAGCTATCTACAGCCTAAAGAGCTCATCGTTCTAAGCTTGCTGCCTGTGTTGTTGAAAAGAAAATCTGTTGGATACATTTGTAGAATGTTTTTGTAGCACCCCGACCCAAATGATGAAGGATTGAGGTACTACCATGACTTAATGTGCTCAAAATGCATTTTAAAGGGACAAAGGTGATTAAGATGTCTTAAGTATAAAACTCAGCGGAAGACTTAATTAGAAAACACGAACTTTTTTTATAGTATAAATGATAAAATATAAACATTCAACTCGTGTCATACCCACCTTTGCAAATCAAAACCATATTATAATTAAGCGATTAGTCTGTTTACCTTGATTCAACACAGAAGTTTTAAAACACATCCAACATAGCCAACACATATATACTAACACATATTAAAACACACATATTTATATATATGCTTCTAGGGAAAGGGGGAGTCTGCACAGTTGGCTACTCATCCGTTTCGTTGCCAATCAGACCTGAAAATGTTTAGATATAACAACGTAAGATTTGAAAATCTTAGTGGATAACGCTTATTGACTGTTACACTAAAAAGATTGACCATTGCTCATAATCATCCAAGGTCCGAAGACCTGACATCTAAGGTCCGAAGACCTGGCATCCAAGGTTCGTCAACCTGGTACTACACCCAAAGGTGTCATATCATATCATCATACTTATCATTCACGTCATTATAATCGATGTAACTGTAAATAAATGTTACCCACTTTTGAAGATTCCATTTGAAGTAGGGATATCTACTGAAGTATCTGGCCGTCTCGTACTGCACTCAGCACATTCATTAACATTTAGTCTTTGATTACATCTCCATCATATCATACAAACACATACGCATTCATCTTCATGTGTACTTAGTTAACATATTATTCGAGGTTCATTAGTGTGTCTTAACATAATATCATGGAGTCATTCATGCCACATACGTATATCATTCATGCCACATATGTATATCATGACAAGACATAACAAAATAATCTTATAGACTTCATAACTTTCTTTAGAACATGCATCAATTAATGATTTGAAAGAAAACTATTTAGACCTTATGAACTCATAAAACTCTATTACATTACTTTGAAACCTAACGGTTCATCACTTTACACAAAAGCTCACATTTTATTTCACAAAATCAGTTTCAAAAGATGGTTGAATCTCACTTTTAATCATAGATAAAATTAATTTGATTCAAAAGCTAGTAACTTGTAGATAGAATTACACTCGTTAACATATAATGACTTTCATATTTATAACAAAACATCTAAAATTCATGAAAATAATCATACGTTCACATAATACCTCTTAGTTAGTCATGCTATAACAATAGATATAAATTCCAAACACACAAGCTTTAATAATTAACTTATTGTACCCAAACATTTGTTTGGAAGGTATTCTAAATCAGTTTGATTTATAAACTTCACCATAAATCACATAGTAATTAAAATCTTATGAAATTAATAATTTAAACTTACAACATCATGTATTAAAACATATTAAAACAGTTCGGAATAATTATAATTCATAAAATTTCTAAGATTATTCTTCTAAAGTCCAAAACTGTTGAATTTCATCTTGAAACTAGACTATGTTTGAAAATTCATTATAATTTGTACACTTCATCAAACATTATCAAATTGTAAACATAGACTAATGACTTCATGTAAAATGACATACCAAAACAGCTTTGAAAAATCGTGACTAAGCGAATTTACAAAATTGTTTTTCTAAGGTCCAAGATTGCAGAATTTGAATTTGAAATTGGACTAACTTTGAAAATTCATTATAATTCATATACTAATCTAAAAATTACAATTGTTTTACCATAGACTCAATATCTTATTTAGTATAACATACCGGAACAGTTTTGAAAAATATTCATTGACCGATTTTATAAAAATATTTTTCTATGGTCTGAAAATGCACATTCCGGGTCTGAAATTGGACAATCTTTGAAAATTTATTATAATTCATAAACTACTCCAAACATTACCAAAATTTAACCATACACTCAATACTTCATGTAGAATAACATGCTAAAACAGTTTTGAAAACTCTAAACATATGATTTTATAAAATTCGTAAAAGGGGACTGCAAATTAAAAGTTTTTCACAAGTTGATTAGATCCACTTATTTCTTTGATAATTCGACTTTTAAGACTCTATTAACCTCAAGAAAGCATCATCACTCAGTTTAATACACTTGCAATGATCTTAGGCAAGATAATCAAACATGCAAAGGCCAAACCAACATGCAATTGCACATTCAACACTCAAATATCACATATTTTGAAGATCAACACTTAGAACAAGACATTTAACAATTTTCCTCACAATCTTCCTGCGCTTAAATCTTACATGCAATAGGTTTTAGCAAGGGAATCAATAATGCAAAGCTTAATCCAACATGTATTTGCTCAATCAACACTAACGATGACATATTTTGAAAATCAATATCATATATCCTAACAAATTTCACTACATTGTAGAAATTCATCCTTAGATCACACATGCAATAAGTTTTAACAAGATAAATCAAACATGCAACACTTAATGCAACATGCATTTCAATTTTAACAACCTAATCATGCTCCTAAAGAGAAGATTGCTGAAAAATTAAACAAACTACCTCTAGAGCTACACAAAGTTGAGAGTTCTTGAGTGGAGACTACTTCTTAAACTCTATTCCTCTTCTTGTCTTCCAAACAGCTATCATCTCCTCTATTATTTTTGAATTTCCAGCTTGTTAAAGGTGAGAAAAAGGCTTTGGGAAGAGAATTTGGTAGAGAAAAGAAGATGGAGGAACACACTTAATTAAGGAGCCCAAAGGAGAGGGAAAGAGAGGGAGAGACACGAGAGAAAGGGTGAGAGAAGAGAGAGAAAGTGAGAGAGTTATTAGCCTCTTTGTCAAAAGAGAATGAGAAGCTTAAATGTGATGTCTCCCCTTTTGTAGCTTAGAGTGTACAAATACTATTTCACTACATGTAGACTAATTGTATTTAATCATGTAGGAGCATTGAGATGTGTTTGACTTGATGGGGTATGGGAGAGGTTGAGTGTAGTGTCATCTAATGTGACTCAAAGGTCTTTGTAATGATGATCATAGTAGTTTGAATATTGATGTAATTGTTACCTATAATATTAAATTCATGTAAACTTAATTATCATATATGTGTGGGAAAAATTATAATGTCACACATAAGATTATGCACATTACTTGAAATCAATTTACACATCTTTAAATTAAAGTCTCCATAATATTGATCATCTAATTATGCATGAAAGTATGTACAATATAATACATCATAGAGTCACATAATTGATTGCACATAAAACTATATAATATAAATTCCACATAATTATAATTGAACACATTAGTCATGCTTCTTTTAATAATTATTAAAATTGAACTTATCTATATATTTTTTTTATACGATCCTTTTACCCTGTGTGTGTCGAGTGCATCACGATCAACTTGGTCTCTTCGGGTAGCTATCCTGCAAGACTTTTCATACTTAAAGAAAACATTAGCTCTTTTTTTTTTTTTGATAAAACATAAAGCTTGCTATATAGATATTATTTACAATAAATCATTTTTAAAAAATGAATTTGTAAATAAAAATATGATATGCAAACTTTCTGAAAATGGGGTGTTACAGTTTTGATGAGACAAATCCTTAAAGTAACTCTAATATGCATAACCAATATAAGGATATGTTACTGCAATAGAGTTACCACAGAAGATTAAAAAGAAATAGAGAAAGTGTCAATGGAAGGATACTGAAGAGAATGGTTATAAAGAATCGGATGAACTAATAAGGATACTATTGACTTCAGGGAGCTACTAGAAGGAACCTCGCCAAAGTAGAACACAGCGGGACATGAAGCTACCTGGAAGACCATGCCGAAAGCATACTGCACAGGCAGCATGCTACAGAAGTCTCGAGCTACCAAAGGGAGCATGCCGGAAGAGGAAGCTCCAGAGTGAAGTTAGAGGAGGAAGCTGCAAAGCAGGCATGGGGAGAAAAGTCAAAGTTACCAGTAGACACAAGAAGTTACTGGTAGAAAGAAAAGAGAAGAGGAGTCAATCAGAAGAAGACACGTGGAAAGCGAAAAGTTGGTGTGTGTCAGAGTGCGGCGCAGAAATGATGGAAATCTGTCTACCTTCAACGGGTAGATTTCACACCCTATAAAGAGGAAGACTGAAGACTGAAAATGGGGGTGTGTGTGAGAGAAGCACAAAGTGTGCAAGAGAGAAAAGAAGTGAGCACATCATAATATCCAAGCTCACAGAGAGAAACGCAAAAGAAGAGAGAAAAGCTTAAAAGAGAGAAGCGCAGAAGAAGGGGGAAGCCTTAGAAAAAAGAGTGTTCAAGGAGAGCTGATGAAAAGAAGAAGAGCACGAACACTCCACACCCCAAGAAGACGCACACCCAGTCTACCAGTCAGTAACAAGCTTCAGCAGAATCAGTTTGCATACGAAGGCCAAGCTTGCTGCACCCAGTTGAAGAAGAAGGAGATAAACCTCTCTAAAAGGTTGTCTCGGAGAACTTAGTACGATGAGTAATGTCTTGCTGAGATTACCACTTTCTATGAGAGAAAGTGAGGACCCTGGGTGGGTAGAGTAGGATCATGTGTGGGTTAAGGGAAAGTAGGCAAGTATCTGTGTGAAGACTTGCTACTTACTTGTTAAGGGTGGGTTGTAATAGATAGATCTATGTAAATCAACTAGCTTAACAAAGGTTCCCTCCTGTGTGGAGGAAGAGAGGACGTAGAAGGATTACTCCACCTTCGAACCTCTATACATCATTGCGTCTTTATCTGCTTACTGCACTTCATGCATACATACACTCTCTCTTATAAAGTTGTACATCTTCTACTCGGCTCAGTAATAAGCTTCCGCAAACCACGCTAATTAGTAACCTCCCAAAAGGTTATTGATATTAGAAGTGAGTCGAAATAGTAAGAAGAAAAAGGGAAAAAGAAGGTAGGCTTATTCACCCCCCACTCTAAGCCTACCTACAGCAGTTTTGGGACCAACAAGTGGTATCAGAGCAGGTTGGATCATCCATCAATTAATCCATCTGATACCAACAAGTGGTATCAGAGCAGGTGGATTATTCATCATTGCTCAATGGTCCATCTGATACCAACAAGTGGTATCAGAGCAGATGGATGAACAAAAGATTGAATCGATCTATCCAGATCCCATATGTTAAAAAACCTCTCTTTCAAAAATCTCTCTCTTTCTCTCTCTCTCTGTCTCTCTCTCTCTCTCTCTCACACCCTCACATCAGAGATCATTTCACTGCCTTTTTCTCTAAAAAGGATATGATTGATGTGAAGACAACAACAAAAAAATGTAGAAAATCAAGCTGTGTTGTGAAGAAAATCTGTTTCTGAGGGGGAACAGCAAGCCACCAAAGAAAAGTCTGCAAAGAAGAAAGTCATGCACAAGGATCAACGTCCTTATCTATCATGGAGGGAGACCAACATAGAGCTAATCAACAAAGAAGATATGTTGCTGAACATACAGAGGAAGCTTCAAGGCTGCAGCAATGGACAAGCTAGCAACCATGGAGGAAAATGCTGAGGATGCCAAGCAAAGGAGCAAGAAGAAGAAGCTCAATCCATCATCCAGATCGACCTCCAGACAGAAACAAAGAATGAAAGAGGATCTACTCTTTCAAAAGAACAAATATGGTCAGATACCTCGTTCTAATTCTATACTCTTTACTTCTGGTCATAATCATGTCTATTCTGTCAAATAACTCAAGTGACTATACTCCAAGATAATGAACTCTAAAACTGTTGTCACTTGTTTCTAAAAATGAAAAATGAGAAGGAAGCATGCATGCTTATTTCTATACTATAATGCTTCACTTTCTTATGCAAAGCCTCAAATTAACCTGGAACAGTACTGCCAGTAACCCCACATATTAAAAGAGAAGAACATAAAGTAAGGGGGAACTTCCAGTACAAATCAAGGAAACTTTGAAGGCAAAAAGGTTAAAATCCTTAAAGTAACCCAAAATGGGTACGTTGTAATAAGTCTGCAAAAACTAACATTCCATAAGGAATTAAGTAGAACAGCAACTACAGAAAAATAAAGTTTAAAAAAAATCCTTACTTACTGTATCTTTGTCTATCTTGACTTGCTTAAAAATACCTACATACACTATCACTCTTTGATTTGTAAAAGTCTTGAAGTAGCCAAAACTCTCTCTACAGTAACCATAGGCTGTAAAGATAGTCTAAGCTTCTGAAAGAAAACTAACCAAGAAGGACTCATACTTATATGAGTACCTATACATGATAGTTGTTATGCAGGTACATCTGACAAAGAGTTAGTAAAATTAGGGGGGAACCATTGACAAAATGATAAACTCTGACTATAGTATGCTGAACATTCGACTACTGGATACTAGGTCATGGGATAACAGGACGATGTACACCTAGACTCTAGATACCAAGCTACTGGATGCTAAACTACTAGAAATCAAAAACACTTGTCATTAAGTCAATAGAAAAGGTAGAGGGACTCAAAAGGAATAGATAAAATTCTGATGAAGAGAAACGCTAGATACTAGGACATTGAATATTAGGTCGCTGAATAGCAGGATGCTGGACATCAGGATGCTAGATACCAGACTGATTGGAAATTATGTCACTGGGTGGCAGGACGCTAGATATCAGGATGCTAGATACCAGGGGCTGGAAACTAGATCGCTGAACACTAGGTCGTTGGGCAACATGACGCTAAATACCAGGAAGCTGGACACTAGATCGTTGAACACTAGGTCACCCAGAAGTTATTGGTATACAAGGTGATTTCAAGGGCATGTTTCAGATTGTCGACTCTGGGTTCCAGGTGAGTCAATCTTTTCAAAGGCAAAATGAATTGGAAGAAAAATTTACTAAGCAAAAAACCGTCCATGGCCTCACTTATTTCTTGAATGCTTTACTTCCAATACAGATTGCGGCGCAAACTATTTGGGATGAACGCCATAGTGGAGAGACTGATGAGTAGAAGTACATGTCGTTTGTATGGGAGGAATTCACGCACTTGAACTTAGGTCGACTCACGCACTACGTTTTAAGTATGAAGCCACGGTGGTTGGACGTCAAGGAATGAGTGGAGTTGACTCATGGCATAAGTCTCCTTTTTTCAATTTAATTCAATTATCATGTCAAGTCCTTCATAATTCCACTAATGGTGTATGTATGACATGCACAGTTTGTTAGGTTTCATTGAAATAATTAAATGATATTTGGCTTACGTAATTTGCATGACCCTTTCACCAGGTGATCACCATTCTGAACCTAAACGGTCATTGGGTTGCTGCTTTCATTGACATCCAGCGCTGCTTCGTTACTCTGTACGACAGCATGCGACATGCGTACACCGAAGAGGTAGAGCAGTTGTGATATCGTCAGACTCTGGGGCTACGTCGTATTTTGCCTAGGCTGTTCGACAGATGTTATTTTTTATGAGGAGGCGAGGTGAAATAGGACTGGGTATATCCCGGCTACAGGGTCTGATATTGAGTGGAGTGCGGGACTCATGAGGACTGACAAGTGTTACGAGCAGCAGGATCCTATATCTTATGGGCCATACAGTCTGATGCAAGTGGAGAGTATGATAACAGGAACGTTCCAAGCCCACGATTTGGCCTAAGAAGAAAATAGAAGCCCTTCAGAGAGATATGGCCCTCAGTGTACAAGTATTCCACATCTGAAGACACTGTAGCACGAGATTTTCTTGATTAGCTTATACATATGTACTTGTCGTATATTATTTGTTTTTCAAAAATACAGTTTCCAGTGTTATCTGAAAATACTTTCCAGTGTTATACACTAATGGGCAGTTATATATGTTACAAATTTCTTGAATAGCATATATATATGTACTTATACAACTGAGTTTTAAGGTTGAGCCAAATACGTAGGACACCTCCTCTTTGTATGTGAATTTGAACCGCACACTGAACATATCTTTTTTTTTTCTCCTGGTAGGTACGTGACCACTAGTGGTAGGATCATCAACCTCAAGATCATCCAAAATAGGTGTGAACTTTGGGGAATGTACTCCGTACAGGTAGCCCTTATTGTCACTAGCTCTTCCACAACAACCACATGTCTCACTCCTTCGAGGACATCCAGTAGAATGTTCACCTGTAGAAGGTATACGGGTACTTTTAGGTCGACCGACCTGTCTTGGATTATCTAGAGTCGTACACAGTTGTAGCTGAGAGACATCGTGCCTTGTCCAGTATTGTGGCTCTGGTACATGCATAACCTCGGCTGCCCACATTCCTCTCAACCATCCGGTCGTGTAATAAGGTGACACGTAACTGATCACCAACCCTTTCGTAAAACTGTGGAACCACAAAAAAGATCAAAAGCAGTCAGAGAGAATTGTAGTCAAAGATCAAAAACTGGACGGACCTGATGGCAGCACATGCGTGTGAGCAATGAATTAACTCGCTTTGGAACTCCCAACATGTACACAGATGTGTCCAAGTCCACCACATGAACTTTACCATTAGAAACAACCTTGAATTTATTTCTCCCCAAGTTCAGAGACATCCATTTGTCGACCAAGCCGCAACCGCTCGATTAACTTGTCGTGAACGGACTTCATCAGAGAGTGTTCCATTTCGTCTGTCATCTGTCTCCGTTTGGCAAACCATTTCTCCATAATCCGTCGAGCAGCTTCTAGGAAGCAATAAACATGACAACTTTCTTACCCAAACGAGTCGTGTATTCCAAACCTTCGTGACATTTGACGTCATGAAACTATATCATCGTACTGGACATTTTACGCGAGACCACCTTGTTTCCTGGGCGTTCTGCAATGTATTGATTGCACCCATCAGTAGACTGTCACGTAGGGCTGACATGTACATGTTAAAAAAAGGCAAAGCCTATTTACAAAAATTCTATTTTTGAATATGTAGTATAAATAATTATATGGGGAGAAACTTACCCATCGAACTCATATGAGTTATAATAGTATGCGGCTCTTTTGAACAGATTGACCAAATGCGACCTATGTTTGGCCAAATTTTGCCTAATATGGTAACAACAAAGTCCATGTGTGGCCTCAAGGAAGTGCTCATGTATCGCATTACTAATGCTTGCGTGTTGATCAGAAACGATGAGTAGGTCGTTTGGGCATCCGAATGCTTCCCTAACATGCTTCATGAACCAAGACCAGGACTCATCATTCTCAATGTTTCCAATTCCTATTGAAAGGGGGAAAATTTGGTCGTTCCCATCTTTTGTCACCGCAACAAAACTAATACCTCTATACGAGCCTTTCAAGTGACAACCGTCAACAACTATAACAGGGCGACCATAATTTTGAAATCCAATTATTGAAGCTGCCAAGGCAAAAAACACGAACTTGAATTTACCGTTGGGGTGTGTTTCCAAGGTAGTGTAAGTTCCAGGATTGGCGTCCACCAACGCATGTAAATACAACTGGAAGCAAGCAAAATGACTGTTTTGGATCATCATAGGCCCTTATACATAGCATGACGTTTGGCTTTTCTTGCGACTTTCACGCTGAGGTTCAAATCGTATCGTTGACCCATTTCTCGAATCATAGCCCTCGACACAAGATTTGAGTTTTCTTTTCTGACTTGCTCACGTAGTATTCACCAATCACCGCGGAAGGGATTCTGCAGGATGCACGGTTGTTTAAGTCATGCTCACAATTGTGCGACATTACAACCTTTGAGATTTTCCAGATCCCGTGCTTCTGAGATGCATGAAGTACGAATCGACACCCGTCGTGGTTGCATTTAATATTCCACCTATGTTTATCCGAATACTGGACCCGATATTCAACCTGATTCTCCAAATGGTACATCCTAACTGCATTTTTTAAATCGGACTTGCTGTTATACACCGAGCCTTTTTCAAGTCCATGCGAGACGTGCAAAAGATCCCCTGATTCAGGCTCGTCAAATCCATCCATATCGGGAATATACCATTTCGGCTGCATTGTGTATTCACAAAATTCCGCAAAAGCCTCGCGCTGCTCTTCATCCAACGTTGCGTCAACATCTTCATCTAATGCAAAGTAATCTTCTCGATCTGATGTCAAAATGTGGACAGTACAATTAATAAGTTGTGATTGGGGAATTCAGACAACTTTGTATTTACATATCGTATATATAAATGTAATTACCGGCTTCAACGTCATCAGTGGAATTTCTATGTTCTCCATCATCCGGTTCTTCTTCGTCAAACCCTGGGACAGGACTATTCAGGTCGAGAAACTAAAGATTATTGTCTCTCCCCCATGATGATGATCGGGGTGCCCAACGCTCATTTGAAGACGTACCGGCTTCAGTAGTTCGATTCCGACAGGCCAAATCCCATTTCGAGTGAAATTCTTCATCGTTATGGAGTCTAGTAGGAATAGGTACAGGGCTGAATTCATGTACAGTGTTGACATTATAGCTCGAAGGACTTTCAAAGCTGAATGGAAAAAAAGGTTGAGAACCTTGGTTTTCTTGCTCAAATCCACTGAAGTTTGTTGATCCTGATAGGACGACCCCGTGGATAATCCAAGATCAATCCTGTTTAGGGAAACGAAAACAACCAAAAGAGAATAATCCGAATAAAAAACCTCTTCTAAATCAGAATCAACCTTGATTTTCTTTTTTTTTTAATCTGTCGTTATAATCAATTAGCGCATAAATCACATATCCCCAATAATTTAAGTCGGCAAGCACGATCCCATGAATGGAGGTCAATAAATCCATGTACGTGAGTCTTGGAAGATTGATCAACTCTTGGGAACCATTTACATACTGAATACCTTCCCAATGGCCTTCAAACGAAACCACCACTGAATAAGACATTTTCGATAATACGATCTGAAAATGAAATGGAATTGGAAAACAATCGAATTAATGACTAGATAAATCGAGCCAATCTAATTCAATTAAACGACCTAATTTAAATTTACATGAGCCACAACCTATAAATTGAAACAAGAAACCTAAACGAGCCCGTGCCTATAATTTTAAATGATGCAAATATTCAAAACAAATGATATAAACCACAAGAGAGAGATAAGTTACTTGATAATTCTTCAAATTCTTCACACCTTGTCTAACTCACGATTTTGTCAAATTGAATGTATGAGTATTGGAAACTCATTCTCACTTAAATAGATGACACTTGAGCAACCCGTAAATGAATGATCAAATCAATATTAATTCCAACATGTGATAATCTGACTATGAAACCAAAGGAAATTAAAGTGAAATATACTGTTACAACAGTTGAGTTACAACAAAATAAAAATAAATAGTGTGTGCACTATACTTTTATACACGAGTCAATTTTGTTTAGGTAACCTCACAAAATTGGTTTTTTACACTATTCATTGAACCACTATGTATATTGACATAGTGGTTCGATTAATTTTGAAGAAATTGAGTTTTTACACTATTAATCGAACCACGATGCATTTGACATAGTGGTTCGATTAATAGTGAAAAAATTGGTTTTGTACACAATTAATGGAACTACTATAGTGGTTCGATTAATTTCACAAATTTTGGTTTTTTGCACAATTAATAGAATCACTATGAATTTGACATAGTGGTTCGATTAATAGTGAAAGAATTGGTTTTCTACACAATTAATCGAACCACTATGAATTTCACATAGTGGTTCGATTAATTGAACTAAAATTGGTTTTTTGCACAATTAATAGAATCACTATGTATTTGAATGGTTCGATTAATTAACTATTTTGAATGGTTCGATTAACTTGAATTTGAATGGTTCGATTAATCAACTATTAACTTGAATTTGAATGGTTCGATTAATCAAAAATTCAACTATTTAATGGTTCGATTAATTACTTGAAATTGAATTACTTAAATGGTTCGATGAATTACTTGAAATGGTTCAATTAATCCACTATTCAACTATTTAATTACTTAAATGGTTCGATTAATCAATTACTTAAATGGTTCGAGTAATTACTTGAAATTGAATTTGATTCACTTTAACCGAACCACACCTTTGATGCAATTTGATTAAAATTTATTTAATTGAATTGAATTTGATTTAATTCAATTTCAATTTGGTTCAATTACTATTACTCGATTACTCTAGTGGTTCGATTAATAGTGTACGAAACCAAATTTTGTTCAAGTTAATAGTTGATTAATCGAACCATTCAAATTCAAAGTTAATCGAACCATTCAAAATAGTTCATTAATCGACCCATTCAAATTTCAAGTAAATTTAATTCAAGTTAATACCATTACTCAATTTAATTGTTCAATTTCCATGACTTTAAATGGTTCAATTAATACTAGAATTCAAATTTAATTGTTCAATTTCCATTACTCTAAATGGTTCGATTAATACCATTACTCAATTTAATTTAAGTGGTTCGATTACTAGTAATAGAATTCAATTGCTAGTGGTTTGAGTAATGGTTCGATTAATATCAATTAAGTGGTTCGATAACTCGAGTGGTTCGAGTAATTGAATTTGAATTCAATTACTTCAATTAAATTCAATTACTTCAATTTAATTGAAACCATGGCTCGATTAAACAATTTGAATTCAATTACTTCAATTTAATTGAACAATTTAATTTAAACAATGGCTCGATTAAACAATTTGAATTCCACCACTCCACTTTTCATTTAATTCAATTAAATTTGGTTTAATTCAAATTGGACCATTTCATTTGATTAATCGAACCACTTTTAATTGTTTAATCGAACCACTATTACATTAAAAAAACACAAATTAATTGAGCCACTATATGCCACTATTGATTAATTTGTAATAGTGTAATTTGTATTAATTTGTAATAGTTTAATTAATGGATATAGTATTATAGTGGTTCGATTACATATATTAATTAGTAATCGAACCATTACATATAAATAGTATTATATATACATACATGATTAAAATTAAATTGATTTCAATTAAACCAAATCCAATTGATTGCATTAAATAGTAATCGAACCATTCATTAAAATTAAATTGATTTCAATTAAACCAAATCCAATTAAACCAATTTAAGTGTCTTACTCGAACCACCTAAATTATATTGAGTAATTCTATAAATCGAACCATTTAATTGAGTAATCGAACCACTTAATAAAGTATAAATTATAGCTGTTCGATTAACATATTATAGTGGTTCGATTACTATTAATCGAACCATTATAAATTACTAATTATATATAATTATATAAATTAGTGATTAATTAGTGGAATGATTATTAGTGGTTCGATTAAATAAATTAAATAGTGGTTCGATTAGTTCATTAAATTTTCTATTAGTGGTTTGATTAGTTAATTAGTCGTTAGATTAAATTTTCTATTAGTGCTTAGATTAGTTAATTAGTGGTTCTAATAAATTAAATTAATTAATTAGTGACATAGTAAATTATATAAATTAACTAGTGGTTCGATTAATTAGTGACTATTAATCGAACCACTATGTATTTGACATAGTGGTTCGATTATTCATTTAAATTTGGTTTAATACACTATTAATCGAACCTCATTTATCAATTTAATTACTTTTATCATTTTATATGATTTGTTGAATAAAACAATTGTTAAATAATAGTATAAATAAATACAATATATCATCAAGCGATCATTAATCAATCATTTGTCCATGACCGAGTCAAAATAGTGTAGAAAAAATCATTTTATTATCTTTTGTGGTAGAAAAATACTTTTGTTAATTTGAATGGTAGAAAAGTCAATTGCTTATATTTTTTTGTATAGTTTGACACATTTCCTCAATAATATAACATTATAAAAGACATAGTTATCAAAGAATCAATGGAATATGATATATTTATTTTACTATTGCATATGCAGTTATCTAATTAAATGGAATCCTTTAATTATTATTTTTCTACATGATATATGATTACCATATATCAAAATTTTCATATATAGATTATCTAATTCATCAATATATTTAGATGTGTATATGTTTAAATAATTATAGAAATCTAACTATCAATATAATCTAGCCATCAAATAAAATAGAATTCATAGATGAGTATTTTCTTCGCTAAAATAATCTTGTGACATCCAACCCTTTGTAACGTTAATATATTTCTATTTTATTGAATAAACATAAAAATGTGTATGTTATATAGATATATCGTAGTACATATTCTTCAATTTAATAATATAAAAATAAAGCAATGATAATTTTGAAAACTTTTTTTTTGATATTTTAGTCTTTTGTATATTTGAATTGTTATATTGTTACATAATACATATTATGATATATTCGATAAACGTAAGACATGCAATTTGTGTACATATATCAAATTAGTTTATTATGAGTAGCTAATGCAACTCTAGAAAGTTGAAAATTTTAAATGTAATAGATGATCTTATTCTTTTGTTGAATATTTATTTTAATTTTTAATTTGCCCATGGGATGCAGTGGGTTACATTTTTCTTAATATATACTAGCATGAGACCCGTGTATTACACAGTTTACATAAATTAAATTTATTAAAATAAAATTTTAAAATATTTTTTATATTTAAAATTATGTATATATCATTGAGTTGATATTAAATTAGTGTAAGATTCATGTGTCACACGAATATTTTAATAGTACTAATTAAAAAAACTGAAATTTATTATTTATTTATCATTAATTCTTAATTTAATTAGTATGTAACAAAAAATCAATTATCATTTTATGCAAATATAACAATCAATTAACTTATTCAATTAAAATATTTTGCCTAAACTTTCATTGGGAACCATTATCATCAACATTTTGGTTTTCATTTATTAACTCTTTTTAAATATTTTAATTATAATAAATTAGAAATGTAAAGTGAATTAATTGAGATTGAAATTAAAATTAAATTAAAATTTTGAGTGAGAAATATGATTAACCAGATGACGACATGTGTCCCTCTTGATTATTCCTTCAGTATGAATACATATAGATTTATATTTAATCGTGCAAATTTTTTAATAATCATTTAATATAATTGCAAACATCAATTTAAGTTAAAATATTCATAAGTTACAATTTTATTATCACAAAAACTTTTATGCATTAGGTGCATGGATAGATTCATGCACCCGACCTGACCCGCGCGTGTACGTACTTCCACGCGTGTCCCACGCGCCCTCACGCGCTCCCACGCTCTTGGGTGGATGCGCTCAATTTCGCTCGTTAAGGATACCTTTCAGTTATGTTAAGGATACCTTTAAGTTATGGTAAGGATACCTTTAAGTTATGTTAAGGATACCTTTTGAAATCCTGATTTCATGTTAGGATACTTTTAAGTTATGGTAAGGATACCTTTGAAATCCTGATTTCAGGTTACATGTCACGTTATGTTAAGAATACCTTTTAGTTATGTTAAGCATACCTTTAGGTTATGTTAAGGATACATTTAGTTATGTTAAGAATACATTTTGGTTATATTAAGCATACCTTTAGGTTATGTTTATGATACCTTTAGTTATGTTAAGAATACATTTTGGTTATATTAAGCATACCTTTAGGTTATGTTAAGAATGCCTTTAGGTGATGTCAAGAATACCTTTTGAAATAGTGATTCCAGGTTCCTTTGAAATACTGGTCACATACTTTTACGTTATATTAAGGATACCTTTAGGTTATATTAAGAATACTTTTATATTATGTTAGAGATACCTTTGTGTACAAAATGTGTAACACAACTATGTTATGAATAAGGTATTTCTAACATAACATAAAGGTATCCTTAACATAACCTAAAGGTATGTCTGACGTAAAGTAAATGTATGAAATTTGGGCATAAAGGTATCCTTAACATAACCTAAAGGTATTCTAAACATTACCTAAAGGTATCCTTAACATAACCTAAAAGAATGTCTAACTTAACATAAATGTATGAAATCTGGACATAAAGGTATCATTAACATAACGTAAATGTATTCTTATACATTACATAAAGGTATCCTTAACATAACTAAAAGTCATGACCAATTTTTAAAAAAAGTTAGCGCGAAAAAAAAAATAAAAAAATAGAGAAGCGGGTCGGATAACCCGGATCCGACCCGGTTGCATGGATCTAAGATTCATGCACCTGATGCACAAGAGACTTACTTTTTTATTTTCATCACAATTATTGACATTTTGTTATTCATTTATTATTTATCGCATTAAATACTCTATTATAATAAATTATACTACTAAGTATTAAATTAATTATAATTAAATAAAGAACATGATTAACCAGAGAGTGACATGTGTCACTCTTGGTTATTCCTTTAGTAAAGATATAAATATAGATATAGATATAGATAGATATATATAGATATATATAGATAGATTAATATAATTGCAAACATCAACTTAATTAAAATGTTTGTCCAAAAGTTCATGATTTACAATTTTATTATGAATCATACTTATTAACACTTTATTATTCAATTATTATTATTTCATTAAATGTTCTATTATAATAGATTATAAATACTAAATGAATTAATTGAAAATTAAATTAAATTATAATTAAATAGGATTAACCAGAGAGTGACATGTATCACTCTTGGTTATTCCTTTAGTATAGATATAGATTTCATTAAATGTTCTATTATAATAGATTAATTATAAATACTAAATGAATTAATTGATAATTAAATTAAATTATAATTAAATAGGATTAACCAGAGAGTGACATGTGTCACTCTTGGTTATTCCTTTAGTATAGATATAGAATATAGATAGATATAGATAATTCATGTATATTGAAAATATGAGAATTAAAAGCTAAAATATTTAAATTTAAAATAAGCTAGTCACTTATGGTTTTTTTTTCTCTTGCATAATAAGTGTGGAAAACATTGATTTCATATAATATTAATATTTATACATTCGATAAACATATATAACAATTAACAAATAAAGACAATAAAAAAGTAATAATATATTTTCTCTATAACTTTAAATGTATTTTTACTTATATGTGTTTTCTTGTTTTAGAAATACACATTTGGCAAAACAAATGTGAATTGACGATTCATTATTTAATAAAAGAAACGTTCATCTACGAAGTATATCATAATGTGTGTATAATATTGACATTTACTAAAGATGATAATTAATAAAAATCAAATACTAATTTAAACAAAAAAAAATCATATAATAATTACGAAAAAACTAAATATAAAGAAAAAGGTATCATCGACGTCATCATTTCTATTATCATCAGCCTCTTAATTAGGACCATCGATCTTTCAACTTGTTAATTTGGGATAGTTAAGTAGCAACGTCCAATTTTCTAAATTATATCTGAAAAATGAAATAAATAACTTAATTTTAAAGAAAAATGAATTCATTCGTCTAGGTATTTGATAAATATAAATGAAAATACCATGAATACGTATTTCTCAATCACATAAAACATGTATATTCATGACAAATAGTAGAATATTTCTATTTAAATTACAACAACAGCAAAATAAATTAATTATAACAGCAGTTGAAATTTAATTTTTTATCTATATATTAAAATTGATATTTTTACCACGACAACACGCAAACATATACTAACAAAATTCCACATTAATATATCTGGTATAAGGTTAGAAACCCTTACTCTAATTATGTATTACAACATCAATTATATATGATAATTATTAAGAGTATTATTTGTTTAATAATTGTTTGTAGATATATATATATATATATAAGTCGTTTTCAATTCATATAACATTATATATGAAATTATTATATCTATATATGTTAAATATTTTTGAAAATATAGTTTATAATGATATTATATTACTAATTTATACATCTGATTTTTAGTAGATTACTACACAATATACTATATATGTATCATATATGGAAAATATTTCTTGATATCTAGATATACTTTAAGATTGTAAAATATCAATTACTTTTGTTATATAGATATAATTAGTTTTAGACATAAAAAAAAAGATTTTTAATATTAATTTATTAAAATTACAATTACCAAAGATTAAATATGTGTGTATATATATATTTATACATTATTATATATTTATCTCATGTAACTAATCACTATTTTATATCAAAATTATGATTTATAAAAATATGATTCAAAAATTTATTCAGGAACTTCCTAAGATATATTTTTAAAAAAAACTGAAATTTAGTTTTTAAATCATTGTGATATAAAAATAAATGTATCAGATTCAAAACAAACTATCATCTTTAGTAAAAATAAAAGAAACAAAGAACAATAAAAATATATTAGTTTTTAATCAACAACAATTTCTTTACAAAAAGAGTTAGTTATAGATCAATTCTTACTCTAAACATTAATTGAATCATATGATCAAATGTGCAAGTTATTCCCTATAAATTCATGTCATGTTGAATCAACCTTGCATTCGAACTGTATTACATAGTCTATTCCATGAACCTGCAAGAAAAAAAAATATTTTGATAATCATTCATATTTATGATTTGTGGTTTACAAACCATGGTTCAAGTACTGAACTATTTAAATATAATGTATCAAATAAACAAATTGTTAAAGTAAATATTGTAAAAGTATGTAAGAAATGAAATCAATTACTCATGGAATTAAGTTATGCGAGAATGCAAGTTTACAATAACCAACTATTTATAATAGTTGCTATTGATTTCATAACCATGTCAATTTATATATATGGTATTATGCTAATTGATAGAAATATATATAAATATATGGTAAAATCCAAATTTTAAGTTTTCTTAACTCAAATTTTATGGGATTTGATATATTTATTCATGTTATAAATAGCTTGTTAAAGGACTTGATTGAGAGTTAAAATCGAATATAATATATATATGGTATCATATCTAAGTTTCAGAATTGACTATTTATATTTTTCCAAATATAAACCTGTAATATTAAAAATGACATAATTGAATTACCTAATCTATATCAATACATGATGCAATTATTGTACATTGATATATGCAATATGTATGTTTATCACGTACTTTAAGGATTTAGTACACATTATATATATATATAGCAATTGCAGTTATTAATTATTATAATTACAGAATAATATTTGACTTAGCAAAATGTGTTTATATATGTTTAATAATTAACTTTAAATAATATATATATATATATATATATATATATATATTTGTGGGGTGAATAATAATAATATATCAATTGAAATTTAATAATCAAAGTTGACTTACCGTATTCCATCTACACAAATATGTGAGATTAATTATTATTTTTTGTCATATCACTTCCTTAAATATATACATTTACCATTAAAATCATGTGATATTCCATTTTCATTTGAGTAGATTTTTATATTGTATCTTTATATATATATATATATATATATATATATATATTAGAAGAAATTAAACATCATTAACTTATTATTTATCATTTATTTTTATAAATAAAAATCATTTCCAAATTCCGCATTATGTTAATTATTATGTATTGTAAATAATGTGAAATTAAAAAGATCTTTCTCAAACTTAAGATCTTAATGCCAAATTTAACTCTCTTATAGCTATTGATTGGAGAGTAATTTCATATCTTTCCATTACGAAAACTTCATGTCATCACTTTGAAAAAGATAATTTACTTAGAAAATTCAATAAAATTTCCTTATATATAAATATATCAAATATAAATATGATTTATATTTACTAAATAAAAGAAAAAAAATATTTCCTGTTCTGGCAATGTCGTTTTGGCGGGAAAATCTTTGTCTTACTTTTTTTTTTAGAAACGTTTGTGTTTTTATATATACTAGTTTTTTGGCCGTGCGATGCACGAAATTAAATTTTTTAAAATATGTAATGATAATATATATCAAAAATATATATGAGTAATATATATTTAACATATGTGAATTAAAAGTTATAATTTATAATTTAATAATAAGTTAATTATGGATTTTTGTATGTATAATACATTGAAAATAATCATTTCGTGTTTTATGAATATCTAAATATTCAAAAAAGAACATATATATATATATATCAAATAAAGAAAATAAACCAAAAAATGTTATTTTCTTTATAATCAGAAATGTATTTATAATTATACTTGACATGTAATAAAGATAATTATAATTGAAATGTATATGTAATTATATTTTTTTTATTTTAACTTTACATGTTTACCAATAAAACTAATGTGATTATGGATGATGCACTATTTAATAAAGATAAATGCTTATCAATAATAAAATCACATTAATTAATATTAATAATGGTTTTATAAATCACATGATCCAAATGCATGTCTACCTAAATAACTATATAATATAACACACATATATATATATATAATTTCATGATTACCACTTACCAGTCTACGTCAATTCAAATTAACCACCCTTTCATATATTGAGATTAATATAATAAATTAGGTTGATTATCTCATATATATATATATAATGCGACTGTGCATGTAGTTTTAATTTTAAATAGGTATATAAGGGGAAAAATGAAATTTTTGATGCAAATATCCTAAATAATTTGATATATAATGCTTATTTTTCAAAGTTTCATTTCCAATATAGAAATTAACAATTAAATTAATAAAAAGCTAACTTGTTTATAATAATAAATTTATTTATACTTAATTATAGATATTAACCAATTTTATGGAATAATTATGAAATATATAATAATCAAAATATTATGTTAAGAGTGAGTCTCCTGTGCACCTGTTGCACCGTGCAACCGGGCCGCGAGCGGGCCGGCCCGCACCACTTTACTTTTCGCATGTTTTGATCGTTACCTTCGTGTTATGTTAGTGTTACATTCGTGCTATATTAGTGTTACTTTCGTGTTATGTTAGCGTGACCTCATTTCCAGATTTCATATTCTTGGTTTAAAACCATTAAATTAAAATAACACGAAGGCCAGACTAACATAACATGAAAGTAACATTAACATAACATGAAGGTAACACCAACATAATATGAAGGTAAAAAGAAATGTTAATCATACCTTCATGTTATGTTAGATTGACCTTAATGTTATGTTAGTGTTCCCTTCATGAAGATAACACTAACATAACATGAAGGTATGACTGCTTGGAATGAATTTTGGTGGGTTTGAGCGCAACCATCAGACGCGTGGGAGCGCGTTAAACTCGTGTGAGAGACGTGTGGGGCGAATTGACCCGGTTACATGGATCATAGAACCATGCACCAGTTGCACAAAAGTTTTTACCATATATTAAACGTCACTTACAGATTAGATGTGATTTAATTAAGAAATACATTTGATTATAGAATAATGTCTATAATTTACTTATATACTTTTTTCTATATAATGAACATAATTTGGTAAAATTAAGTATTCCACATCTATTAAAAAATTGCATCATTGAATTAGAGAGTGAAATATATTATGACAAAAGATGTATTATATGAGTATTTAAAGATATATACAAAAAGAATAAGAAACAATAATAATGAAACTTAATTCTTCATTGAAGCGATAAATGAAAGTTTAATATTAATTTAAGCATAATATATATTTAATTAATGAAAATTTTACGAAAATTAATGTACTACTATTTAGAATATCATCATAACTAATTTAATGGTATTCGTTGCTCAAGCAAATATATATTTAGAATATCATCATAACCGAATATTTGAGTATTTGGTCCTAAATCATGAATATTTACAAATACCTCTTGTTTAGATTGAACATGAGAATATAAAACAAATATGATTATCATTTCTTCTAAATACATCACTAAGAAATAATTGGTAAAATATGGATAAATCCAATCTAGAGGAAACTAACAACTTTAACATTGATCATATTCTTAATATTTTAAAACAATACCACTTTTTTGTTTATACTAATTAAAATCAGAAATTTTATAAACTTTAACTCACCAAGATACCAACAATATTTAAAATTTCTTCACTTCTAAGTATTTGTTGACAACCTTGACCGATGCTCTCTCCCGTTGAAACGAATGAAACAATCTCTTCATTTAAACAACCTAAAATCATCACCATAAAACCTAAAACTGTTAGTTAATTAACATGCATGGAAAAGGTAAATAAATACAATTTTAAAAATAGAAATCAAAGAACATATTATGAAAGTAGATAACCTTTGAGAACCTTATTGAAAGAAATGCTTTTTAATCATATTATGCACATTTATAGATGATGAATTTAATTTGAAATTCTAAATTATTTGTTATTTTAATCAAACTTGTTAAATCATAATCAATTCTACCTTTAACTTTTGCTATTACATAAAGATTTGTTAGTATAATTTTGGTATAAAGAATTAAATAAACATTTAATTGTTTAATTTTTGAAGAAAGATCAAATCAAAATTTCAATCACATCACAATTATAGACATTTGAGAACTATATATCAATATATATATCTTACCTTTTAATGTGATTTGATTATAAATTGAATTTAATATATGAAAGTCAGTTAATGATTCCATAGGACCACAAATAATCTTCGGTTAAAATTTCATTACCTTTGATCTATTACATTTAATTCTAATAGAATTAATAAAGATCCATGAGAACATAACTCATATCTATAACATAAATTTTATGTAATTTTAATTTTAACAGAATTAAAGTCCCTGAAAACTTAACTCACGGTTATAAAGGAAGGTAATGATTTTTGAAGTCAAAATTTTGTAATTTCTTGAATTGATGGTGCCATTTAATTAATTCCATTATGAATATACCATAAATTTCAAATTTGATTTATACATATATAATGAGTAATAGATTTCTTAATATAATATAATTTGTTAATCCTATTTAAGGTTAATATTTGACTTATATATGGACGTATTACATATGTGTATATATATAATTAAATATTTTAAATAATTAATAAATATATAATGTAATTTTATTTATTTCTATATATAGGATAGAGTTTTTGGCTGGAAAATATTGTATTTCTATTTTTAGCAATATTTGTGTTTATATATATATAAAGATAAAGATTACATTTGTTTGAAGATTTTGGGTATATAATGATGATATGATGTTATCACAATTGGCCAAACATTACTCTTTCAATGTTTAAGAGCTAGTTCATTTTTTTTATTTCTTCCATTCCATTAATCATGTATTCAGTTTCTTGGTTGATGCAAATATCGTAAAACTCGTGTCATAAGATCACTATAATTGTTGAGTTGGTCTCTTGTGAGACTGTCTCACATGCGACCAAATTCAAGTATGTCTTTTATAGGTATAAGTATGTGTTTTTCAGCTATAAGTATGTGTTTTATAAGTATATTTTTACAGGTATAAACATGAGTTTTGTTGATAATTGTTTTAGTATTTCATTTTACACTCATTAGAATACATTCCTTCATATAAACTCTAACAAGTCTGCATTGTAAGACTTTATTAGACCATTTCCAACAATTTTACTCAAATCCAAACTCAACTCTTGATTTTGCCACCAAATTTGTCACCAAATTTGCCACTATCTCCAACCATTTAAACTCAACTTGAAATATTCTCTTACAATATTCTTAATTTTTATTTTTTCAAATTTTATTTAATATCAAATATTTATTTATTTTAGTTCATAAAAAATGAACTTAATTGGTTTCAATTATAAAAAAATATTTATGAATTATAAATCTTATTAAAAATACCAAATATATACTATAAAATTCATCACAAATACATATTAATATACTAAAGAAAATAATCTAGTCATACAACACAATGTAAATAAATAACATAATGACACAAATTATAACTAACATTCCGAATTAGACCATTTTTCCCAAAGATGTTCGATCAATGCATTTCGAAGTTTGTAATGAGCCTCTGCATCTCTAATTTTTCTATGCCGATGAAGAAAATCTTGAAATGTAGGATTTTTCGTGATTTATCATTTCTACCTCTGGAGTTGTCACGTCTCTCGTTTCTACAATCGGAGCACTGAGATCCCGTTCATCCTCGATTATCATATTATGCATTATAATGCATGCAACCATTATGTCTTGCAAGACATTTGTCTTCCAAAACCGAGCAGGATTTGCTACAATTGCAAATCGACTCTGAAGAACTCCAAATGCACGTTCCACATCTTTTCTACAAGCTTCTTGCATGGTTGCAAAATATCTTTTCTTTGGACCATGTGGATCACGAATAGTCTGAACAAGAGCCGACCATTTGGGGTATATCCCATCTGCTAGATAATAACCCATGTTGTATTCTTCTCCTTGGATAACATAATGCGCAGGAGGAGCAATACCTCTAGTAAGATCTGAAAAAGGATTAGACCTCTCCAACATATTGATATCATTATTGAATCCCGGCATACCAAAATATGCATGTCATATCCAAAGATCGTAATCCGCAACAACTTCAAGAATCATTTGGAAATCATTTGGAAAGTGGTGGGTGTGCATTTACTGCACAATTCATGTGGGATCATTTGTAGCCATTGATAGTTTTTTTTGATCTCTTGATCTCAACCGTTAAAATGATGGTTGGAAAGTTGTCAGTGTGCATTTACTGCACAATCCATGTGGGATCATAAGTTTCTCGTTGATGGTTGGAAAGTTGTGCATTTTGCATTTACTCCATTTACTGCACAATCCAATCTATCCAATCCATGTGCATGTGGAAGTTGTCATGTGTACTATCCAATCTATAAATGAACCCTTCATTTCAACAAAAGATTCACACTTCCACATCTTTTGAATTAATTTGTTTTTCATTTCTAACTTCTCAATTCTTATGCTTATGTGTTTTAGTAAATTTCATTGTAATTTTCGTTAAACATTGTATGATATCTTATCGTATTTCTATTAATTATAATTCATGTTTATATTTATTAAATTATATAATCTACAATAAAATGCAATACTTATAGATATATAAATTATATAATGTATCAAATACCAAATATCAAGTATATAAAATCAATACATAAAATATAATAGCTCAAAATGTGTAATTAAATAAATAAAATAAATGAAAAAGAAAAAAATTGTAAATGAATAAAATAAATGGAAAAAAAATTGAGTTGTGAACTGTTCACAAACTCAAATTTGAGTTTGGATTTAAGGCATGGTTGAAACAGACATTTTTTTACATTTGAGTTTGAGTTTAGATTTGAGTTTCTCGTTAGAGATGGTCTTAGATTCACAGTTTAAATCAAACATTATATCATTGGGTGAATGAAGCTGGTTGGTTTCTAAATCATCTTATCGTGTAGCGTAATGGGTTTCCCCTCCTAAGAGCATGAGCATTGGTGAACAAAAATTTGTGATTATCCGAGCTACGTGATAATCAAATACATCACCAACTTCGAGCGGATTTAGTAGAACACATATGGAGACGGTTGAGGACAATTAAATATTAATATTACATTTATATTTCAAATGTATTTCAACGTATTATTATTATATGAATTGATAAATTCAAAATTTCCCTTAAATATCATGTTATATACGAATTGAGACTAATGTAAATATATATTTATATTTACAATAATTATTTAATTGATTAAAATGGATTTAGGTTTAATATTATTGATATAATTAAAAAAATTATAATTACAAAATGATTTTATTTGATATATATTAAGAAAAAAATTAGTTGATGATGTGACCCACATATAATGATTGTATTTTTTTGTTAACTAATGTAGAAGTGTGTTTTTAAAAAGTGTTTGTTTTTAGAGAAAACATCAATTTTGGTCCTCTAAGTTTGCCATTTTCCAATTTCAGTCCACCAAGTTTTCGGAATCCAATTTTAGTGCCGTAACTTCATTTTTTTTCCGATTTAAGTCCTTTTTTTGATCGGCGCTGACGTGGCAGTCGGGAAATGCAGACGTGTCACCAAACCCTAATTCCCACCCCAAAAATTGTGCCACATCATCTGCCATGTCATAAAAAAAACAGAAATCCAAATAAGAAAACGCGAATAAAAAAAACAAAGGAAGGAATAAAAAATCTGAATCAAAAAACGAACGAAGCCCCAAATTGGCAAAACCCCCAATTTCATGTGAAGAACCCTAATCCCGATCCCAAATCGAAGCCCCAACCCCAATCACATTTTCCGATCAAAAGTCCGATTGAAGTTCCATTGTTCCCCTAACTGTTTGTGAAGAGGAAAATGAAGCTCAGGGCCCTCGATCAATGGCATTTACCTCCCCCAACATATGGTAAGTTTTGTTTGTACTTGGTAGATGGCTGTTATTTATTGTTTTATTTTTGTCTGTATCATGGTTGGTAGGGTAGCCTTCGAAAGTTTAATGTATGTATAACACTTTATTGAGTGAAATGGTCCCCATTTTGGGTAGAAACAGTGAATGGTTTGTTGCTTTTCGAAAGTTCAAGATTCCTTCTCAATTTATTATGCCTTCTCTGTGTGGTCCCCAATTTTTTTGGTTTTTTTTTATGTTGTTACGGTTTATGTAAGCATTGTACTGCATTTTAACACAAAAATTGTGTTTGCTTTCACAGACCCACAAAAGAAGCAAATTACACTGAGGCTTTATGTTGGTGGGAAACTCCAATTGGGTGAGGATCCTACATATGTTGGAGGTAACCTCTGAGTTTTTGACTTCTTTGATGTAGAGTATGCAACACTTAGAGAATTTATTCAGATTGCTAAAAATGATGGTGCAAATGGTGCCCTAGGAGTCTACACTTTTGGTCCTAGGGGTTTTGAGTTAGTGAAGTCTGATTCTGAGTTGGTTAGAATATGTGAAGAATTTCTGTGCATTAGTGATATCAGGTTTTATGTTGCTGAAACTGATGAGGAGGGTGTAAAGGGTAGTGGTAGAGCATTAGATGATGAATGTGGGAAGGGGCTTAACGTTGATGATTTTTTTTCTGATAGTGATTACTCTTTTGATGTGAGTGAGGGATTTGTTAAGAGTGTATATGACCTTTTTGATGGTGAAAAAGTTCATAAGAAGTCTGAAAAAAAGGGTGAAATCAGTGGGGATCAAAATGAGGAATTAGATTCTGAAGATGAGGGTGATAAGGGAGAAAAATCTGATGCTGGAGAAAATGACATTTTAGAGAGTGAGGATGACCTAGACAGTAACTTAGATTCTGAAAATGAAGGAAGGCAGAGAAACTCAGTGTATAATGAGAATGAGGGCTTCAACCCTATATTTCAAGTAGGCAAAATATTTAGCACAAAAATCCAGTTGAGAGAGCAGATTCATTCACATGCCATTAAGACTAAGAAATCCATCAAAATTGTAAAAAATGATAGAAATAGGGTGCATGCTAAGTGTGAGGCAGAGGATTGTCCTTGGAAGTTGCATGCCTTGAGGGTAGAGAATGAAAAAACTTTTCAAGTAAGAGTGTACAAAAAAGAGCATTCTTGTGCCAATATTGGAAGTGCCACCATCTGCTGATGCTAGGAAAACCAATGCAGTGAAGAATGGTGGGAAGAAGAAGCCAACTGAGAAAGGGAAAGGAAAGGGGAAAGAGAAGCAACAAGCCTAGGTTATTTATGATAAGTCATGTGAAGGTGTTTTGTGGACTTGACCTCAGATGATTGTTTTTGTTGTTGTGAAGGTGAAAACAACTAACCATAAGTTTGTCAAAAATGATATTGTCTATGTTGGCTTATTGTTTTCTTCTGATTTTCAAACATATTTGTCCTATGTTAGCTTCTTGTTTTCTTCTGATTTTCAAAGTCAGTGTTATATTGATTGTCTTTATTTTGTTATCATATTGTTCTAATTCTTCCTTTTGTCTTCTAGATTGTATGGCTTCTGATTTCCATTTGTAGTTCTTGATGGGATTGTTGTTCAAATTGATTTTGTGCAATTTGCAAACATTCTTGCAATTGAAATCATAACTAAACAACACTCAATATTCCACTAAACACAACAGAGTACAAATTCAAAATGCTAAACAACAGAGTACTAAACAACACTCTAAATGCACCACACTCAAAACATAACAATCTCAAAATGCTATGAATAACTAAACAACAGAACTAAGAATACAAATAAATTGTTACAAAGAACAACCAGGAGATGATCAACAACCACTTCAACCTCTGATTCTTCAATCTGAGCACTGTCAACTTATCTGCAAACTTCGCATTTTTCTTTCGCACTTTGGCTAGGAGTTCGACTGTGTTTGCATTCACTGGTGGATCAACCCATCGGAAATAATTACAACCCATTATCGGATCCTATGCCAACAATAAATAAACTAGAATGTAAGGAACATAGTGATACCATCTCATCAAATATAGTATTCATAAAAAACAGGGGAAATCAGTAAGAACAATGGAGTTCGTCCTCAGAAATCAAACATCAGAAATCTTTGGCTAAACAACAAGAAATCAAACAAAAATAGTCAAGGTGTACATTTCGCCTTCAAGAGTGTACAAATTCTTACCTGCCAATCCTCGCAGCCGTAGAACCTTCGACCTGGGTTGTCCGCCGTTTTAGATGTCCGGAGTTCGGCTTCCTTGCCAAAATTGCAGAGGTGAATCAATGGGGGAGACCCGTATGAGTTTGATTTCGACATTTTTTGAACTAATTGGAGACCAATTTCTCTAGGGTTCTTCACATGAAATTGGGGGTTTTGCCAATTTGGGGCTTCGTTCGTTTTTTATACAGATTTTGGATTCCTTTCTTTGTTTTTTTATTCGCATTTTCATAATGGGATTTCTGTTTTTTTTAATTTTTTGATGACATGGCAGATGACGTGGCACAATTTTGGGGGTGGGAATTAGGGTTTGGTGACACGTCTGCATTTCCCGACTGCCACGTCAGCGCCGATCAAAAAGGACTTAAATCGGAAAAAAAATGAAGTTACGGTACTAAAATTGGATTCCGGAAACTTGGTGGACTGAAATTGGAAAATCGCAAACTTAGAGGACCAAAATTGATGTTTTCTCTTGTTTTTAAATTGATGTGGTGTCATGTGGGCCCCACCCTCTTAACAAAAAATTTGTTAACCAATACCCAAATGGCAAAAACTTATGAACAAAACTCGCGTGCAACCGTCGCACATGCGACGAAATTCCAGATCACATACTTATAGCTGAAAAAGACATACTTATGAGTGTAAAAGACATACTTTTAAAACTCATGTTTATATCTGTAAAAATATACTTATAAAACACATACTTATAGCTGAAAAACACATACTTATACCTATAAAAGACATACTTGAATTTGGTCGCATGTGAGACAGTCTCACAAGAGACCAACTCAAAACTTATATGCCCCTGGGGCACATAGGGGCACGGATTTAGGTGTTATATACATGCTCTTCAGGTGTTATATATATACTCTATAGGTATTATGTTTTTTGGTGTTATAAATATACCTTACAGGTATCATATGTAGATAAGAGAATTCATGTGATACCTGAAGAGTATATACATGATACCTGTAGAGTATATATTTAACATCATATGATAATTAATTTTGGGGCACACAAGTGTCACTTTACCCAAATAGTATACAATAATATCAATAAACGAATTAAACCTATACTATTTGGGGATTTTTGTTATTTTGTCTGAAATTTAAACTATTTGATTAAGAAAGTTACTAGTAGTGTACCCGTGCGTTGCACAGTATGTTATATATATAATTATTAAAAAAATATAATAACATATAAAATGTAATGATTATTATTTTAACAAAAATATATTGATACTTTTTAATTTGTATTAGTATAAAGCTAGGTATTTTAACTTTAAATTTATGTCATTATAAATAATTATATTCGAAAATATTAGAAATTTGAAGAATATAAAGTAATATATTAATCTATGGATTAAACAAACAAATAAAAAAAATTGTGCGACAACATACATGGGTAGTGAAATTTTAAAAAATAAATTTAATATCTAAAAATAAGTTATATGTATTAGAAACGTTATGATTTAAGTATTGAGATAAATAAATTTATATTTTATTGGCATTTATAACTATAAATACACACGTATTTTAATATTTTTTTTGGTTCAACGCCACATATAACTTATTTATTTTTAATCAAATAAAAAATTATATCAGCTTATCAAATACATGAAAATTTCTCTTGCTATCTATTTAAATGAAACAATTCAAAATTTGACTTAATCTACACATTTTGAATAAAAAAATTATGAATAATAATTATAAGATTGATAAGTCAATATATCAGGGACTAAGAATGATGAAATTTTAATTTGTGAAAAACCAGATAAATTACCTCTTTTCAATCCTTTATGCCACCTCAATTAATCAAAATATAAATATAAATAAAATTTGACAACAAATACATATAAAGTAAGAAAGATAAAATAAAATATTTGTATATTTCAAATGAATAAGTTGGTTAACTTGCAATAATAATTTTAATCTAATTTTTTCTATTTCACATGTTTTATATGTGTAACTAGTATTGGCACCCGCGCTATGCGCGGTATGTGATATTATAATATTGTTAAATATTTGATAATATAGTATAAGTAATTTTAGTACATAAAAGACATTATAATATTTAATAACTAATATAATCTTAATTTGCTTAAAATAATTCAATTTACAACAATATATCGATATTATACACATCCAATTCACTAATCTATGACTAATATTAAAAACAAAAATATCAATCATGATCTTCAAATCAAAATTGGAAATTTTACTTGCAAGTTTGTAAGTTTTTTAAAAAACTTTATACACAACATTTCTAATTGAAACATTTTTTTATCATATGTGCTACAAAAAAAATTCGTCAGTCACTTAAATTAAATATACTAAAAAAACTAAAAAAATATGAATTAAATATCAAATTCAATTACTTAAATTAATTATGTGTGTTTGTGAATATGTATATACATAAACAAAAATTTACGTAGGAACTTGATGCAATTACTGTCAATTATATATTTTCAACCTTTTATTTTAAAATAAATTGAATTAGAAAAAAAGTAATATCGCTTAACATTGAAGATGACAGATATTTATTTTGTTGTAAGTATCACATAAATAAATTGATATAACACGACATTGATCATTACAATTTAAGCTTAATACAAAATCGAAATGTAGTAGTAGTGATCATGATGATGACAATATAATAATTAGAAACTAAACATATAATTTAAATAATCAGCTGAGCCATCTAAATTCAAAACGTGCACTCTCATATAAAAATATACGAAGTCCTAAGTGTAAAATAAAAAATGAAAATTTTATTATGAGATATTTATAATTTAAAAAAATATTTAGGATGTCATATAATTCAGACTACAGACATATTATATACATATATGTGTATATACACACATTTTAAATAATGTTATACTTATTTATTAATCTATATTAAATATGATATAAATTATACCCATGCAAATTAATATTTATTATTGAAATTATTGTTTGGATATCAATTGTTGGTATTTAAAAAATTATTCAAAATTAATTTAATTAAGATCAGTAAAATGAGAATAAACCGATACATCATTTATATTATTAAATCAAAAGGATTAAATAGTAAAAAATGAAAAAAAAAATTTGACGGGATACTTACAAATATTAATTTAAAAAATACTTAGGATGACATATAATTTTTACACTAAATACATACTATCCATATACATATATGTATATACACACATCTTTAATAGTGTTACACTTATCTATTAACTATATTGATATTACATATGATATCGAATTATTCCTAAACAAATTAATATTTAGAGTAAGTCTCGTATGAAACGGGTGCATGGATTCGGATCAAGGGACGCGCTTCTCTTTCTCTCTTTTTTTTTTCCCGCATAATTTTTTAATTTTTGCACCTACCAATAGGGTATGTTAGAACTACATCTACATTATCTTAGACATATCTTTACGTTATGTTAATCTACATATCTGCTCATATTTCATACATTTTCTTTTTTACGCTTGGTTTTTGAATTTTGGCACTTACCACTACGTTATGTTAGACATATCTTTACGTTTTGTTAAACCTACCATTCTGCCCAATTTCATACCTTAAACTTAAAAAAAAAAAAACCTTAGGGTTGACACATGTACAATTACGTTGTATTAGACATACCTTTAAGTATGGTTAGACATACCTTTGTGTTATGTTAAATCTACCTACATAAGGTAGATCTAACTATGGGAAAAATTCAATTTTAGTCCATTTAAAAAGTCAATGTCCAATTTTCGTCCACCATGAAAGCGGTTTTCAAAATTTCCGGTCATTTTTCCGGCAAATGAATTAATTTATTTCATTTTGCAACCCAAATTTTTTCTCTTAATCCAATTGCAACCCAAACTTTAATTTTTTTGTCCAATTGCAAATCATGATTTTTTTTTCACTTCACACTAATACCTTTATGTTATATATATATATATATGTGTCTGACATTTATGTCATATAAGTATGATCGATATTCATAAAATAAATATCAAAGAAATATTGGTCAAAATTGGTGAAATATATGTAACATCGGTAAAAATCTTTAGAATATCAATAAATATTGAGAAAATATCGGAATATATTGGTAAATATAGGAAAAATAACAATAAATATATGTACCCATATTTCCATCGATATCGATATTTTCACGATATTTCCGTGAATTTAAGTTACCTATATCCGGAATCGAAATTTTCATTCTTGGTTGCAATCTGATAAAAACACAAAGTTCAGGTTGCAATTAGATAAAAAAAAAAAAACAGCAAAGTTTAGGTTGCAAAGTGAACAAATTAAACTCCATTTCGCCAGAAAATTTGCAATCGACAAAACCACAGAAAGACTGGGTGGCAATCTAAAAAAAAAAAAGATTAGGTTGCAATTTGAAAAAACTCGATAGGTGGAGTTGTTTTTTGTAATTTACCCTTTAAAATAAGTACTTAAAAATAGGATGAGAGATAATAAATATATAATCTCTTATTTCATCTTATTTATCTATTTATTTTTTTTATTTGAAATTTCTATACAATAAATACTAAATTGAGTATATAACTGATTTCTTAAATGCAATATTTATTTATTTGTATTGAATTTCTTAAAATACAATAAATAAGTTTATTTATTTGTATTTGTATTGAGTTTCTTAAAATACAATAAATAAGTTTATTTGTCTTTATTTATTTGTATTGAGTTTCTTACAATAAATACGATATGAAAGCAATTAATAGGTTTCTTAAAATAGTAATTATTTAATACGTAGATAATTTATTGCAATTATTTTTGGTAGAATATTCTGCTTTTATATATATATAGATATAGATATAGATGTCCTAATAGTATACTATTTGATTAAACCTAGTATGATTAAGTTTCTTGAAGAAACTATTATTTTTAAATTTTATTCCTTATTGATGTAAGGCAAAACAATAGAATTACAAATTTTGGCAATTACCCTCATGTATGTATATATAGATAGATAGATATAGGTACAGATCTCCAGTGTTTTTCTATTTTCTAATTGTTTTTTTTTTAAATTTCCAATGTTTTTCTATTTCCTATTTATTTTGTACGGGTGAAGAAGAGAAGAAAAATTCATTGGAGCTGCTTCATCGACGCAGCAAAGGGGGAAAATCAAATTTACAATTGGTAACTTCATTTAGGGTTTCAAATTAAAGTGCAGTAACTTGAATTGAAGAAGGTTTTTGTTTGCTCGGAGATTAAAATGTATTGTTCTTTGATCAGCTACACTAATGAGAGTGATTGCAGCGAAGAACTTGTCCGACTCAATGAAGGAGGAGAAGATTGATAATCAGCTGCTGATATTGTATGCTTCTCAAACAGGCAATGCAATGGATGCTGCTGAGCGGCTTGGCCGCGAAGCCGAGCGCCGTGGCTGCCCTTCTATCTCTGTCCTCTCCATTGATGAATTTGAAGCTGTATGTTCATTCTTATAAATTAATTTTACTCCAAAATATGATCTTAGCATTTTCATGAATGTTAAACTTAGTTTGGTAAGCTGTAAAAATCGTTTAACTCGTTTGTTCTTTTTTCTTTCTTCTCTCATTAATCTTGAGGGGAGTTTACTAATATGTGATTTCTTAATTCAGAGAGACTTGCCAAATAAGAAAGCAGTGATTTTTGTGGTTTCGACCACAGGTCAAGGGGACAATCCAGATTCCATGAAGGTTTTATGATTTCAAATGTTTCATGATGTTATTGAATGTACTCTACTATTTTGGTTGTATTATATCTTGATTCAAATTTTTGCAGGGTTTTTGGAGGTTCTTACTGCAAAAGAATTTGACTGGAGAGTGGCTTAAAGGAGTTCACTATGCTGTTTTCGGATTGGGTGATTCGAGTTACCAAAAATATAATGTAATGGGTGGATTTTAAGATTGATGAGCAATCATGCTTCTGTCTTGAGAGTAACATTGAAAGTTTCTTTTTTGTTTAATATTATTACATTGTTTGAAGATTTTGGGTAAATAATGATGATATATAATGCTATCATCTAGGCACAATAGGCCGAACATTACTCTTTCAATGTTTAAGAGCTAGTTCATTTTTTTATTTCTTCCATTCCATTAATCATGTATTCAGTTTCTTGGTTGATGCAAATATCAATAAAACTCAAGGATATGTGTCCAGAAGATCACTATAATTGTTTTAGTATTTTATTTTACACTCATCAGAATACATTCCTTCATATAAACTCTAACCAGTCTGCATCTTCAAATGTATATCCTACACTCGCATTGTAAGACTTTATTAGATTCACAGTTTAAATCAAGCATTCTATCATTGGCTGAATGAACCTGGTTTCTAAATCATCTAGTGGTAGCATAAATGGGTTTCTCCTCTGCAGTTTGTAGCAAAGAAGCTGGACAAACGGCTATCAGATCTTGGTGCAATTGCAATTATTGAGAGAGGTCTGGGAGATGATCAGCATCCCTCCGGGTACATTTTAGCCCTTTATGCATGTTTTCTTATGATTTTGGATTTTCCCAAAGTTTTTCTTCTTTCATGTGTGTATTTCATCCTATTGGCTTCCCTGCATGTTAGATCTTAGTGACCAATTGAATTTCCTCAAAATCTGTTGCACATTTAAGTAAATCTACGAATGTTTTGCATTCTGGAAATTTTTGTTCCTCATGTTTGTTAGGACTCAATGATAAACTGATCTACCTCAACACTGTTGCATATTCTAATAGGACTTGAGTGCATCGACTCACTGTTAGTCCATGGTGTTCACTTTGAACTCAATTTCTTATGGTTGAAAAAAATGAAGTTTCTTGTACTTGCAATAGATTTTGTGCTGATTTTCTTCTCCATCATATAAACAAATTCAAGTAAACAGTGGTAGTATCTAGATTCCCTTGCTGAGTATTTTTATTTTCCTTCATCTTGTGTGCCAAATTAAGTAAAATGTGCGATATCTAGATTTAGTTTGACCAATACACAACAAAACATTTTTACACTGAAAAGAGAAGGAGAGGAAAATTTTGGAAGGAGGAAAGGTTACTGTCTTGAAAAAATTGTATTGAATTCACTTAATCTCAGCATAGAAATTATGTAAATATACGATGGGGGGCTGAGGCGTTTCGCACTTTCTTATATGGATTGTGCAAGTTCTCCATAATTGTTCCGTGACTCATCTTAAAAAATAGACAGGGAAAGTGAGAGAAAATTGTTTCTTCAACTACTCATTGGACCTTCAATGTTTTAGCCATAGGTAGTTTGTCTATCATTTTGCGTATGAGCGTATCACTTAAACTAGTCTACAAGTGGCATTTTCGTGTTTTAAACTGTCTTACAGATAGAAGGTAAAAAGTATACTATGGAAAGAGTTAGATAGTCATCCATGCAATGTCATAACAAAGGGAGGAACTTGGTATCAACTGTACCTAGTCCACTGAGATGCATGTAGGATTCATCATGGAAAGATTTAGAATAAAATCTCAGAAAGATGTTTCTTGCAATTAAATTAAAAGGATAAGTACCTTGATATTGTAAAAATTAATTAAAAGGTATGGGTTGAGTAGCTTTTGTTTTCCACAACCTAGTGGTCTTGTGACGTTCGGTATTTTACTCATGGGCTCCCTGATTTCTCATGCAGAGCATAAAATTGTTCCAGAGTACTAGAATACAATGTAGATAAGCGGCTATCTCATGTAATTAAAAGGAAGTTGTTTTTCCATCTTTGTTACCCTTAGTAGTGTGAGAGACCATATACTAAGGGTAACATTATCATATATATGGGCGAACAATCTTTGAAAAGCTTCATCTCATAATCATATGCTTATGATTATGTTAGAACTGACACCTTATTGGAAACCTTTAGAAATTGCAGATTGAGAGGGAACAATCACATAGGAAATCTAAAACTATGTATTATAACAGTTTCCTTTAGGCTGCATTTGGATTTTGGGCAGTATCTTATTGAACATAGGGTTTAGGGGAACGATTTCAAATGGGTCCAAATGTAGTTGATCAAATCCAATCACTGAAATAATTACTCAAACTGAGAAATATAGGCTTCAAATCCTTAAAATAATGACCCATTAAAGTAATGGATTTGTTATTCATAGGCATAGCTTAATTCCATCAGTCTAAACACAAAATTTAAGCATTCCTCCCTCATAATTTATTCCTTCTACTCCTAGTATAATTATAGTTGACATCACTGTTATTAAAAGGTTGCAAGTTGCAAATTAAAGAAAAAATTGATTGTATTATGGCTCTATTATCATTCTTTTGTTTTCTTTAGTTATTTTGAGGTCATTAGTGGTGTTTTCAATAATGCTATGACTAACTGAAAAGAAATTTTTATCTTTTCTTGTCATATATTTGATTTTTAGTGTTCTTTTATCTAAAAACAGTGAAAGTTCACCTGTTCATTTACCGCATTTTATCCATGCAACAACATTTCACTCCTATACCCTTTTGAAGATGTATGTTTTGGTCCTTAATAACTTTCAGCCATTGTCTTTCCTTATTTTAGAAATTACATATGGGCTGTGCCAAAACAAAGAGCTTATAGATGCTTACTAAATTGTTGATAGGTATGAAGGGGCTTTGGATCCCTGGATGTCTGCCTTGTGGCATATGTTATATCAAAAGAATCACAGTCTACTTCCAAATGGCCCAGATTCTGCAACTCCAGATGCTAATTTATTAGATCAACCTAAAATACGAATTATATATCATGATAAAGAAGAAAGGGAGCCACCACTTTCAACCACCACAGGTTACTTGTTAAACTTTACTATTTTCAGAATATGTTTTATGGGATCTACATTTGTTCATGATTTCAATATTTCTGATAAGACTTGCTTTCTCTATGATGTACTCTTTTCATATGCTAATCTAACATGTACATGATTTATTTACTTAAGATCAAAAGAAAAGTCATTCGTTGTAAAATCATGAACTATAATACAATTGTGCATCTCTCCTACCACCTTGTTTTCATGGTTTAGGCTTTTTCCCTTTCACACACCGCTTTCAAAAATTTCTTGGGAATCCTACAAGATTGGTTCATTCTTTTTCCTCCATAGTTGCAGTGGGTGGAAAAGTTGCTTTGTTTCATATATTTCGTTAGGAGTTGGTTCACCTTCAAAAACAACCTTCTCTTTAAACCTATTTTAAAGAAGTTCAGACTACCACAAATCCTAGTTACTGACTCGTTCCCAATATTAAATAATCCCTTTTGTTTCGTCGATTTCTACGCCCTTCCTCGTCTCTGGGAGCCTAGTTATCTACTGTAAGCCTTTCCTCCATCAGCCCAAAGTACATCTTCCTCTCCAGGACTTTGGAGAGGTACTTTTTGTGCAAATCCAATCAGCTAAATCTAAGAAAGATGAAAAGCATTTGTCCACTAGCAGTGAATGGTTATCCATTATATAAATTTTAAATACAGTTGTAGGATTCTGGAATCTATAATTTTTCTCATATCGTATATCTTTGTTCACCAAATACATATAACCCAGTATGAGCTAACATTCTTCTAATCAATCATATTATTTCCTTCTACTAATCAGCCCTATTAAGTCTGTCCTATAAATTAGCATCAGCTAATCATTCTCTACAAATCAGGAACTAAGCTGTACAATAAAAGATATAATATTCTCATGTCCTAGAAAATCTCCGTTTTTAATTCTCTCAATATCTTTGGATTATTCAACATTATTCTGCTTTGAAGAAGACTCCAACCTTTGCTCGCTTGTAGTCCCTGACGGATGAGAACAAACTATTTAGCATCGAGAATTCAAGTATTGTATTTGTCATTAGTACGTACTTTTAATCTGTCAAAATGGTATTAGTTAATTGAGGACAATTTCACTCTGCTCCAACTATCACAAACACCCCCAATTAAGGTTAGAGGCTTGCATTGTGTATGAGTTTGTGATAAATTTGGACGTTGTAGGAGGATGGACACTTGGTCTATATCCTTGATTATCTGCTTTCAGCCTTAACAATTGAACTCTAATATATATTAAGCCACATGTGGTTATTATAGATTTAAAGTATCTTGAGACGCATTTGGAGAGGGCTCGTTCAATGACTCCTACAAAATTTTCTGGCAAAAGCAGGCCTGATTGCTTCCTGAAAATGGTAGGCATTTTCTTTTTCTTTCTTCATTAATTCAGTAAGTTGTAATGATGTTTTGTGGTTGGTCATAAAAGATTGAATTTATTTTCATTTTCAGTTATCTTGTATAAGCCTCTCAGAAATCTTCAGAAGTTGCACATCTTCCTCCAGAAAACTGAACCTGTCACTTTATATTTTGTGACTAAGTGCCTTTTGGAGGAAACTAAAGAAGGAACTCCGTTGGCAAGGACTTCCCAACACTTTATATTCACTGACAAATCGCATCCTATTAATAATGGAAATATTTAAAGATCCAAGCAACAGTTCTCATCTCACCATTAAGGAGCAAAAGCAAGTTCATTTGTTTTATATAAGCATGAACTGAGTTGTGTGCTACAACTAAATCCCACTATGATATCACATTCTTGATTCTAACACTTTCAAATGCCCTCTAGAAATAATAGAAATCATAAATTAAGAGATCAATTTAAAGGAGTAAAATGCATTATTTAGAAGGATCACACACTTTTCTATAAGTAGTTAGAAGTTCTCTAGTGAAAGGGCTTCCAAACTAGACTCCTTAGGATCTGTCAAAGTTTCTAGTGAAAGTTAAGGAGAGGATTGAGGTGGGTTGTAGACTATGTGAGCTGTAGTTTTGGCTTCTACTGATGTGCTATTGTGCCTGGAAGTGTGTCCAGGGGCAGGCTGGTTTGGCAACTCTTGACTCATTCATTAGCTAACATCACTTCTCTCATTTTCTTAGCTGACATGAATTTGACTCTCAGTTCTCTTTTCTTTTTAAATAACATGAATTTAAGGCATGTTTGTTTGGAGATTTATGAGTCAAGATTTGAGATTTAAATCTCAAATCCTTGTTTGTTTAGATTAGAATTATAAAATCCATTTAAATACTACCATATTTTACAAAAAAACATCATAATTAAACCTACCTCTAACCTATTAATAACAAATTTCAATACACCTAAATTTTTAGTATTACAAACATCCATACTACATCAACTAACTATATAATATTACACATACACACTTTTTCCAGCATTGATTTGAGGTCTATAGTAATAATCCTACCCTATAAAATCTCATAACAAACACAGATTTTAACTATCCACCCTTATCTACAAATCCTAGGATTTCAAAGTCGAATTTCCCTAATCCAACATTATCTCCAAGCAAACTTACCCTTATTGTCTTAATTATAATGATCAGGACGAAGTTACAAAGTTACAGAATTACTTGGTTTCTGTACTCTTAAACGACTTATCCATCCATACCTACATTTTTTTTTGAAGAAAGAAACAGAAATTTAGTTACTATGGAGAAAATATGAGGGATGAGAAGTCCCTCATTTCAAGCATGCTTGATGGTGTAAGTGATAATAGTTTTCGTTTTGTTGATGTAGATCAAGAATCATCCATTGAGTAGAGTGGAGAGTGGGAAGGATGTTCGCCACTTTGAGTTTGAAGCTGTTTCATGTGTAAGTGAGGCAAACATTTGAAACCAGGTTTATTTTAATTGATCCAGCGACTTCCAATTAGTGTAAAGGTCTCATGAGTAACTTTCTTTTCAAATAATTATTATATATATATTTTTGGGTGCAGTCAATAGATTATGATGTAGGTGATGTTCTTGAGGTTCTTCCTGGCCAATGCCCTGCTGCAGTTGATGCCTTTATACAACGATGTAATTTGAACCCCAAATCATACATAACTGTAGGTAGTTCTCTAATTTAACCTTTTCTTTTGGTATTTCCATCTTTGCTTATTAGCATCACATCTGCAACTTTTCCCCTTATTAGTGATTTTATTCCTTTGCTTTATTTCATCTTACATGAGCTGTGCATATTTTTCATAAATAGTGGACACATGTATTTGGTACCAAATGTATCCATGATGGTTTTGATGCTTGTAAATCACAATGCGAATAGTTGTTCTTCCCTGATTGCTTTCAATATATGCAATGGGTAAATGGGAAGGTTCACTGTACCACACTCTCGTATGTAATGGAGAACAATCACTGCATCTGTCGATGATAGAGTAGTAGGGGTTAGTGTGACTGTGTGAGAAATGTTCCTATTCAGGTCTTGATTAGCTGATTTTCACCACAATCATGAGAGTGAGTGTTGATGTTGATTCACCAAGACATGGCAGAATTTGCTGCTTGATGTTCTTAAGAATCCAAAGTAGAATGGACATTTGTAACATTGTGAATTCTTTCATTAGTTGTTTGCTCAAAACTGATTTATTGAAATTTATTTTCAGGTTCAGCCCAGAGATATCAATCATCATGGTTTTCTGAATCCTGCATCATCTCCTGTGAAATTAAAATCCTTTGTTGAGTTGACAATGGATGTTGCATCAGCTTCCCCAAGGCGCTACTTTTTTGAGGTAGTATAGATATTACTGCCAATGTTTGTTGCTTATTCATATTGTTGGGCTGTATATTAATTTATCCTGTTCATGAAAATAAACTTGTTTTGGTGACATTAATGGATATATTTGACATTTAGCAATGTATATAAAATCTCACTTTGGCAAGTCCCAAAAGAGAGGAGATAAGATTTGACTAAGCATTCACTTTGTAGGTGGTTTTTCACCTGCATTGAGTCACTTAATGTATAGCTTACATTAATTTTTAAGCTATAAACTATAAAGTGATTTCATACTTTGAGTATGTTGTTATGACTTTCTTGTAACAGTTGCAATTGTGCACTTTATGCATTAAAATAATTTCAGGGGTATCATATTTGGATGGTTAATAATTAGTTGGATTTAGGTTTTTTTTTTTTTTTTGAGGAAATTTATTCATACACAGATCTTTAAATCCCCAAATGAAAGTTTTGTTTTTGTTTTGTTTTTTTTGTTTTTGTTTTTTGTTTTTTGTTTTTGTGTACTCCCAAAATGAAAGTTGAGGACTTCATATTTGATCATAAATGGGTATCTTAGATCCAGTAAGAACTTTCAAATTCCTTATGGTTGTGTTTGGATTGAGTGAAATATAAGATCTGAAATGAATGTATCTCAAATTAGAGTGCATTCAGAATCCATCCAATTTGCCAAAAATTAGTTCAAATTGAAACTGATGGATTTCGAATCAAATCAATCTTAACTTCACCAATGGGTCGTCATCAAATCATTCAATCAAAACACAACATATATGAATTTGATGAACCCTTTAGTGAGCAAGGTTTGATGGATGCCTTCTATCATATGATGCTGTAATCTCATAATCTAGGTTTTTGAAAAGCGAGCATTAAGACAAAAGTAAGATTAGTTCTTGATTGGAAGAGCTTTCTGGTATGTCTATGCATATTTTCTTTACCCAGGCATGTTTGCCAGCTACCACAGACTCATTCTAAAAGATTTATACTTTCAGGAGTGATGATGTATATTGAGTGAGCTATTTATTATATACCTCTCTTTTTATCTTGATCACACACATGTTTTTCGGTAAACATTGCAATGTGCTCAATTGTACATAACTTGGTCTTTCTGATGCATGGACTTCATCAGGTCATGAGCTTTTTTGCTACTGCTGAACATGAGAAGGAAAGGCTCCAATATTTTGCCTCACCTGAAGGAAGAGATGATTTATACGAATACAACCAAAAGGAGCGAAGGACTGTCCTGGAGGTGAAGAAATTTTTATTATTGCATCTGTTGATGTGCAAACAGGATATATTTTCTTTTGCATTTTGTGAAACTGATTAAAAATTGCATAAGAGTGCCTCATGGGGTTTGACATGGTTTAATCTTTGAGCGAAGTGTGTCTATTTAGTATTTTCTTGTAAGTTGTTACCTTTCGCAGCCAACGACTTGTTTCTGGGAATCAAATCTCCCTCTAATTATAAGAACCACTTTGATTTGCTTCTGTGCAAAGATACTAGAAGCATTCGTTTATAAAAAGGGAAAAAGACCACTTGAATCGAGCACATTCGGTAATGGACCGTTCTATGTTTCTTAGGATCTTTGCTTTCTGTGGATTATCATATCTAGTATCTCTGCCATGTTTGTAGAAAAGAGCATTATTCCTTTTATTTTGTCTTACATTGTGTTGAAACAGATGATAAGAAAATAATTATTGATTTTCTTTTGTTGTATAATATAGGTACTGGAGGATTTCCCTTCTGTGAAGATGCCCTTTGAATGGTTGGTACAGCTGGTCCCGCCACTGAAAACAAGAGCGTTCTCCATCTCTTCGTCTCATTTAGCTCATCCAAATCAAGTTCACCTAACCGTAAGTGTTGTGTCATGGACAACTCCTTTCAAGAGGAAGCGCACAGGTCTCTGCTCATCATGGCTTGCCAGTCTTGATCCTCAGAAAAGTAAGTTCGTGATCGTATCATATTCCCTCCCAAGTCCTCCTATGAATGAACACTGACAAATTTCTGTTAACTTTCACTTGTAATCAACCTTACATAGGAGTCCTCATACCAGCATGGTTTACCAAAGGTTCTATTCCTCCCCCACCACCAATGCTTCCTCTTATTCTTGTTGGACCCGGTACTGGATGTGCACCGTTCCACGGATTTGTGGAGGAAAGAGCTCTGCAGAGTGAAACTAGTCCAACTGCCCCCGTCATTTTCTTCTTTGGCTGTAGAAGCGAGAAGGATGACTTCCTATACCGAGAATTTTGGTTGTCACAGTCACAAGAGAATGGAATACTTTCTGAAGACAAGGGTGGAGGATTCTACGTTGCCTTTTCAAGAGACCAGCCACAGAAAGTGTACGTACAACACAAAATGAGGGAGCAGAGTGCGAAGATATGGAGTTTGCTTAGTCAGGGTGCTGCTGTTTATGTTGCTGGATCAGCAAATAAAATGCCTTCTGATGTATTGTCAGCATTTGAGGAAATCATTTCCAAAGAAACTGGGGTTCCGAGAGAAGCTGCATTAAGGTGGATTCGGACACTGGAAAAAGCCGGTAAGTATCATGTTGAGGCCTGGTCTTGAGCTTGCTGCTTACCATCTTCATTAGAATACAGCGAATGAGTGGAGATGTGTGCTTAGTATATGCCTACTATTTCAGTGGTAAACCATGTTTCTTAAATTAACCAACCATCTTGGCAATATTCTTTCGGTGCATTGATTTAGTGAATTTCGATATCAGGATGTTATTTTTTCAGAATTACATTAAGAGACTTAGAGCTTGAAAATCTTGTTCTTGGAATAATATTCTTGTATGGGCTAATATTACGATGGATTAATAGTTTTGAATTAGTTACAAAATGCGAAGTGAAATAACAGATTATATGTTGGATTTACAACACACTGTTGGATTTAAACTGAGGCTACGAATTCATCGGATACGTTTTCCTTATAGTTTCCCTCGTAATATTATATGCTTTTCAAATTTTATGATGTACTCAACTCATAGGATAATTTAATTAGGAAATTATATCCAATATTTTGGTGCCCCATATAACCGTTGAAAGGAAGGATCAAATCGGAAGATTGTGGTGTTTTCGACAATTCAAAGCAAAAATGTAAAAGAAGATCATTAATGGTATAGTTCTTTTCGTTTCTTTAGCTTTGAATAAATTTAATATTGGTGATACGTTCTTATTTTTCAATTATGATTTTTGAAATTCATCGCTTCTGCTATCATTCCATTAGATCGAAAAGACGGATTTTATTCGACCTAAATTTGACTCAGGACCCGTTTAATTTTCAAGAAATGGTATCAAAGCTATTTGAATTTGCATATAAGAACTACATCTGGAATATCAAATTTATTTAGGAGTGAGTTTAGATTTTATTTTTCTTGTTTAGATGTACGGATGCAAGGACATATGTGAATCAATGCTTTAAGTATGTTTTTGATAGGATCAATATACACCCAAAATTTAAAGGGTATAAAGGTCTGTAATAGTTACGGTTTTTCTTCCATAGAATCTGTTGCACACTCATCTATATGAGTATAGGGAAACTTTGTAAATCATTGTTCTCTTCTTGCTCCATTATTTATTGGCAAAAACTTTATGCATCCGTGCAACCGGGTCGATCCATTCACGCGCTTCCACGCGCCTCCCACGCGCCTGCACGCGCTCCCACGCATCTGAACACTTGTGCTGAAGCTCACCCAAAATTCGCTCCATTAGACCAACTTTTGTGTATAGTTAAACCAACTTTTGTGTATAGTTAGACCAACCATGTGTAGGTAGGTCTAACTATATACAAAGGTATGTCTAACATACATAAATGTATGTTTAACTATATACAAAGGTATGTCTAACATATACAAATGTATGTCTAAGTATACATAAATGTATGTCTAACACAACGTAAAGGTATGTCTAACATATCGTAGTGGTATGTGCCAAAATTCAAATATCAAGCCAAAAAAAGACAAGACATGAAAATTGGGCAGAACTGGTATGTTTAACATAGCTTAAAGGTATGTCTAACATAACGTAAATGTATGTCTAACATAACCTATTGGTATGTGATTTTTTCAAAAATTATGTGCCAAAAAAAAAAAAAAAAGATGCGGTCCCCCGACCCGGGTGCATGGATCTAAGATCCATGCACCTGATTCACAAGAGACCTACTCTTATTTATTTATTTAGAAATTCGGGTGTAATCTTAAGTATCAACCCAAATAGTCATTTTTTATATGTGATATGGTAATATGATGATATATGTTTGTTACATGCATGTTGATATGTCATTCATGAACTCATTCCAAAGCATGTCATGCATCATGATATGATAATATTTGTTTGATATATGAGATAGATTGCAACTAATATAATTAAAATATGTCTATATTTTAAATTTGGGTAATAAATTAAAAAACTCAAGTCAAACTATGACCACTTTTATACTTAGACAACTCAACTTTAAAAGTTTACTGTATAACCATTAACTTTCGTGTATATACCATATGACCGCCAAATGGAGTACGCTCCGAATATGTATAGAATACTCGCTAGCAATTTAGGAATATTAGGAGCATATTAGGAATAAACCATACGGCCTCCACTGTTGATCAAAACAACGTGAGATTTGAGTGACGTCTGTTGACACTTTGATTTTGTCTCCCTCCGAATGATTTTTACTTGAATCAATATTTGAGGTTCATTTTCAAAAGAATATATTTCTAAAATTTAATTCTTAATTGACCTACCCTACCGTGGCAATTTTGAATGATTTTTTAAAACAAAAATAATAGGTCACACTCATAAGGTTACATTGTAAATTAAAAGGTGATTAATGGATAAATAAAGATATGAGACTTTTTGATTATTTATTTGTTAATCTAAGATGGTCTTAATTTAATTATCTTTTGATTTGACCTCATATGATGTCTTATTGAATGAAAGATTAAATTAGCAAGGAATTTGTTATTTAAACTTTATTGTATCATCATCATGTTTATGATTCCTATATAACTTGTTATGTGAAATTCGTTTATTAATTTATGTCGTTTCATTATTTTCAGTAATGATGTCTGGACCTATTCTTACCCTGATAAATGAAAAATTAAGTGGAGAACACTTTATTAAGTGGGAAAGTAATATTAACATCGCTATTAATATGTTCGGTCAACCTTCTGATCAATCAAGGTACGAGGTGAAAATGCAAAAGCAACTTGGACAAAAAAAAAAAAAAAAGAAGTGACTTGGACAAAAAGAAACGAAGTGGCTTAGGCAAATCTTTTCTGCCAATAACCTTAGACCAATCAATCGAATATTGATTAATATGTAATCTATCGAACACTATTTGAAAACGGCTCTTGTCAGTAAGTAAACATGTTCGAACATGATCAACTATTTTATTGAGGTTGAGATCCATGGTCCGACAATTGATGGTCGCACACAAGTGAGTATGATTCTGGAGTCACTCTCATCGGCTTTCCTTCAATGCAAGAGCAACTATTTCATGAATAAAATGTCTTTGTCCTTAACTTAATTGCTCAATAAATTGTAAATCTTTTAGGGTATTTCTATTGGAAAAACCAAAAAGGAAGAGACAAATGTTGTCGAGGAAAATTAATCTTCTTCTACAAAGAAACAAGAAAAGGGGGTGAATCAAAAAAAAAAAAAAAAGAACAAAGAAAGACTACGAAGACAAGAAGAAAATTTGTAATGTTGTAATGGAATATGGACTATATTTGGTTACGTCATATGAACAACTATTGCTAAATACCTAAATATTAAAGTAGAATATCATAAACCTAAAGATAAAATTAGGTATCTTATAAAGATAATGAAACATATCTTTGCCATATATATAAGATTAGAACATATTTTGCTAAACTTCATAAAATTAATAAAACAATAGGAATAATCGAAGACAAAAGACTTATATATTATGAAAAGCATTGGGAGTAGCCAGACTTAACATTAGAGATCGAAATTAGTTTTAAACAATGTTTGTCTTATTCCTCGTTTCCGTAAAACATTGATTTCTAAACTGCATGAACAAATGTTTCATTTTCTTTTAATGATTATTAGATTATTATTTTTGGAAATGGACGTGAAATTAGCAATTGTGTATTGGAAATATGACTTCATTTGATTAAGTCATATGAACGACCACTGCTAAATACCAAAATGTATAAAGTAGAACAACCCAAATCTAAAAGGCAAAATGTATCTCAAAGACAATGAGACATCTTTGACATTATAACATATTTCACTATGCTTCATAAAAGCAATACAACAACAGGAATAATCGAAGAGGAACGACTTGTACATTATGAAAAGAAGTGGGAGTTGTCGGACTTAATATTGGAGATATGAATTAAATTTTAAACAATGTTTATATTGTTTCTTGTTTCCATAGAAATTTGATTTACGTTTCAAACGTGCATGAACAAATGTTTCCTTTTGTTTGAATAGTAATGAGATTACTATTTTGGGAAATGGATTTGAAATTTACAATGATGTATTGAAAAATGAACTCTATTTGATTAAGTCATATGGAAAACCAATACTAAATAACGAAATGTGTAAAGTAGAACATCACAAACCTAAAAGGCAAAAGGTATCTCAAAATAATGAAACATATCTTTGTCATCTAAGATTTATATCATTAAGCTTCATAATAACAATAAAACAATGAGCAAGTCTTGTATGAGACCGTCTCACGGATCTTTTTTCGTGAGACGGGTCAACCCATAACCCACACTAAACAATTCATATCAAAGTTTGTGGATATGAATTTAATTCATGGGTAATTAAGATCCGTCTCACGGAAACTATCCGTGAGACCGTCTCACATGAGTTTTTGCGTAAAACAATAGGAGTAATCAAAGAGAAAAGACTTGTACATTATGAAAGAAGTGGGAGTTATCATATTTAATATTGGAGATAGAAACTAAGTTTCTAACAATGTTTATATTCATTGTTTTTGTAGAAATTTGATTCATGTTTCAAAACCGCATAAACAAATGTTATTTAATTCATGTTTCAAAACCGCATAAACAAATGTTTTCTTTTTCTCTTAAAGGTAATGTGATTATTATTTCTAAAAATGGACGTGAAATTTATTATGCTAAATTGGAATTTGAACTCTATTTGATTAAGTCATGTTGAGATGTCAACAAAAATGAACATAAACATGGATAATCAAAATGAATAACACTAAGAATAAATGCTGATGAAATAGTAAATAACAACTTGTTTTTCCAGAATTGAAAAGATGTTCCTTGTATTGAAGATGAGAATTGTCAAAAGTTCCTTGGAATACATATTTCCCTCTATTTATACTAGTTCCTAAAAAAGGTGGAGGGAGGGCATTTCTGCCATTTTCTCCTCCCCTTCTCTTTGTTCCTCAAGCCATTTTTCTTGTTTTTTTCCTTGGGTACTTCCTCTATAGCTCTATGTACACCACTCTTTCTCTAGAATATTCCTTTTTCTGTTATTCTTTCTGTCCACGTCAGTAGACCCCTAGGGCATGCTTTTCATCATTGCTTTCGGATTATTATCCCCTACTTCGAGTGTACCAGATCTATTCCATTGTTTCTGTTCGTCTGCATCCGTTCGTCTGCATCTGTTCGTCTGCATCTATTCGTCTGTCAGTTGTTCCCTGGACCTGTTCTGCTGGGAATTCTTCTGCGCGTATTCTGCTGAACTTCTCTTTGGGGATGTTCTGCTGGGAGTTCTTCTGCACGTGTTCTGCTGAACTTCTCTTCGGGAATGTTCTGCTGGGACCTCCTCTGCACGTGCTCTGCTGAACTTTTCTTTGGGAGTGCTCTGCTGGAACCCCCTTTGCACGTGCTCTGCTGAGCTTTTCTCTTCATGGAGTATCTGTTTATTTATCTTTATTGTTCTCTGACTTTGCTATATGAGGAACCCTTTCCTCTATCCATATCAGCTACTCCCCCTGGTGCGGTCGAGCAGATCTGGTTTGGCAGAGCTGGTCGATTGCAGCATTTCTTGTATTTTTCCTTCTCGAGCAGAGAGCTAATTTCCCCATTAGCTACTCCCCCTGGTGCGGTCGAGCAGATCTGGTTTGGCAGAGCTGGTCGATTGCAGCATTTCTTGTATTTTTCCTTCTCGAGCAGAGAGCTAATTTCCCCATTAGCTACTCCCCCTGGTGCGGTCGAGCAGATCTGGTTTGGCAGAGCTGGTCGATTGCAGCATTTCTTGTATTTTTCCTTCTCGAGCAGAGAGCTAATTTCCCCATTAGCTACTCCCCCTGGTGCGGTCGAGCAGATCCGGTTTGGCAGAGCTGGTTGATTGCAGCATTTCCTGCGTACTTCTTCTGCATTTTCGAAATTTCACCCTTCTCTCCTAATTGTTGTTATCAACTTGTATTTAATCTCTGCCCTACACGTGTCGCTCAGAGAACGCTCGGATTGTACCTGCTTCGCACCTTTTCGAGGCATGTCCCTTCACATTTCGCCTTTTCAGATGCTTCGTCCTTTTGTGTCCTAATTTCACTTTTTTGGACAAAACACTTGAACCTCTCTTTCTCTCTCCTTCCAGCAGCATTTCGTGTGCCTTCTTCTCCGGCGACGTTGCCCTGTCTTCTTTCTCCAGTGTTCTTCTCTCCTTTTTTATGCGGTAGTTCTTCCGGCAAAGTTTCTCTCATCCCCTTCTGCGCAGTAGTTCCTCTGGTGACGCTTTCCTTACTCTCTTCTCCGGTGGTTTCTTCTTCCTTTCGCGCGGTAGCTTTCTCCGGCCACCCTGGTTTTCCTCCTTTGTCTCTATTTCTTCGCTTCTCGCTTCCTTCCTTTTCCCATGGCGAAAGGTAATCTTTGACCCCTTGATGTTTGCTGATTTTATTTTTATAAGGTAGTGCATAATAAGGTGTCTCTTAGGTTTATCAGTTTTGGATTACTTGTGCATATCTTTCCCTGTTCATCTTTGTTCATTTTCTGAGTTAAAATTTTGTGTTTATGGCTTCGCCTGCCCCTTCGTCGTGCTCTGATAATAGTAATTCCTTAGATATGCCTGCCCATAGGATTTTGGAGGGTCTTATCTTGTCTGGATCAATAAGTCCCACTAGGAGTGGTCATCTCTCTGACACCCCTGACCTTGTCCCTTCTGATGAAGAGGAGTCAGTCTCCACCGCTGATCCTCTGAATTTCTCCTCCTCTGATTCTAATTTCAACACCGTCGGTGGTCCTTCTCTGATGATAGAGGATAGGCTAGAAATGCTTTGGCTCACTTTTAATATTCCCCTCAACTTTTCTTTGTATAAACCATCTTCCTTCCAGAGGCCCAACTTACCCTTCGGGTGTAATTTATGCTTCTGGTTAAACCAACTCCGAGCAGGGCTTCGCTTCCCAGTCCCTGAATATCTTTGTAGACTATCCTTTTTGTACAGAGTTCCTTTGAACCAATTTGTCCCCTCGGCATTCCGGATGATGATAGGCTTCTTCATTCTTCTGAAGGGTTACGGGGGTAACCCTACTGCCGAGATGTTTTATTCTCATTATTCTCTTAAGTTTAAACCCCCTTTCTTTTATGTCAGCGCTGGCCCCCGAGGTTTAATAAAATTTTTAGGGAAGCCAGTAGGGATAAGAACTGGAAAGAAGAGTATTTCTATGTTGGGGTTCCTGGGAATATTTGGGATTTTCCAGCACATAATTGGATATACAATAAACCTCCTTTAGATAAAGCCTTTGAATACACCATACCTGAATCTGATCTGGCATTGGTAGAAAAATTAAACCAATCCTTCTTTGATGAGGGCCCCTTTGACCTGGCTAGCTTGGTAGAACAGCCAGCTATTCTTTCTCACTTTGGATTTTCTCAGGAGGAGGTTTCTCCGTCGTCAGATCAGGGTATTGGCTTATTTTTCTCTTCATCCTTCTGCATTTTATGATTTTGGGATTTTGTTTCTTGCTGAAGCTTCTGACACTTCCTTTGCTTTTTGCAGATCAATCTTGGAGGAGGACCCTTCCTACTCTGCCTTCAGACTCCCCCCCTCGCACTGCTTCTGGCTCTGATCGACGGGGTTCTCGGGAAGGCCGCAAGGCTCCCACTGATAAAGGAAAGCGGGCGTTGACTTCTGCCGAAATGTTGCCAGAGGCTCGTCGCCAACGCATTCAATCTCCCCCCAGGGGTGTTCCAGAGGGTCCAGCTAATCCTCCAATCGGCCTCGAGCCAGCCGAGTTCGTTCTTCTGCCAACGATTCATTCACACTGGAGTTGCCAAAATCTATTTTGGAGCTCACTGCTGAGGAGTCTCGCCACTTCTTGAAGTTGATTGTCACTTCTACTGACAATTTGCTTCTGGGTCAGCAGCCCTTGGACCACGAGCTGGCTATGGGCGCCCATCATATGACTAAGGTGCGTGCCTTGGCTAGATTCCTACTTTTGCTGTCTTCATTTATTTCTTGATATATCCTAACATTATTCGTTTTCAGGCAGCTGTATATTTCAGCAAGCTTCAGGCCCGGGTCTTTGCTGCAAATCAGGTGGAAACTTCCCGAGCTATGGCAGAGAAGGAGGCAGAGCTGGTGGAGGCGAAGCAGAAGTCCGCCACCCTGGAGAAAAGCAATGCTGGTTTGTCTAAACGGGTGGCTGAGCTTTTTCAAGAAGTGGATTTCCTGAAGAAAAAGGTAGCTGATGAGAAGGCGAAGTCACGCCTTTATGGGACTAGGAAGTATGCGGAGGGAGTTACGGCGTGTCACCACAATCTCCATCTCACTGAGGCTGGGCAGACTTTCTTAAAGGAGGTGGTGGATGGCCTGAAAGAAGCTTATCTGAAAAGCAGCTGTTCCTTGGCAGATTTTGGCCCCCACATAGGCCATTATTATGCCTATGGCTTTAGGTCAGCACGCAAGCAGGCAGAGGAGCAAGGCTTTTCCGGGGACTTGGATATTAATGGCCCCTTGGCGGAGATACCGGCTTCGCCCTTTTTTAAGGGTGATCCTTACGAGGATATCGAGGCTCCATGGTGGCTCCCGGTTCTTCAGAAGGCTCATGCTGACCTTCGAGCCTCCAAGGTGGATTTAGAGTCTCTGCCTGCTCCAGAGCTGCTCGCTTACCCCTTACTAACAGATAAAGCTGCGGAGCCTTCGTCCTTCAAGAATGCTTCTGGAGATCAGGTGGATTTAATCGTGGTTAGGGAGGATTCTCCAGACCTGGTTTCACCGCCTCTGATCGAAGGTGCCAACCTTCCCCAGATGCCACTGCTCGAGGATGTGCCTCCTTCTTCCGAGGGAGTTGAGACCCCTGTAGCTCCTCTGGCCGGCCCCTCTGCTGATCCCTCCTCTGCGCCCTTGGGTGGTTCTGCGGACCCCTCTTCTGCTGATTTTTAATCGTTGCCTACCTTGAACAATTTATTTCTTTATTTACCTTGTTCTTCAAACAATTTTATTTTCTGTTGTGGCTTGTTAAAAACAATTTACCTTTTGATCTTTAATTGTTCATGAATGCCTTATCTTTTGAGGCCACTTTATTTTGAATATCTTATATCTCGATGTTACTTGTTCACTTATAACATAATCTCCTCTTATTTTGACTATTGCCTATTCTATGAAATAAAGATGTATGTATGCTCAATATTCTTTCTTGAAAAACAACCATGCATAATTGTCAACATGTATGGATGCAAACTATCAATATTAGAAACCATAATCTTGATAACCGATAAGCGAGAGTAGTATTCATAAAATGAATCTCCAAAGGAGAAAACTTCGTTCTTTCTTAGACATCCATCTGAAATTTTAGGGATTTCAATGCCTTCTTTCCTTGCTCTTCTTACGGGATCCTTTAGAGCTTTTCCTTTCATTGCCTTCTCTTTTCCTGAAATCAAGAAACAAAATGCGATCATTATTCCCTCTTTAGGTGTCATGTGAGTTTTAAAGCCATCAATCGATCTGCGTCAGAGAGGCAATTGCTAGTTCAAGCCCCACCTCTGCTAATGGACTAACCCGAAGGGCAGGTTATCAGCAGGGCTGCTTTCTAGGGCGATTAAAGGTTCAAGCCCCACCTCTGCTGGTCAGTCAACCCGGAGGTCTGACAGCCAGCAGGGCTGCTTTCTAGGGCGATTAAAGATTCAAGCCCCACCTCTGCTAGTTGGTCAACCCGGAGGTCTGACAGCCAGCAGGGCTGCTTTCTAGGGCGATTAAAGATTCAAGCCCCACCTCTGCTGGTTGGCCAACCCGGAGGTCTGACAGCCAGCAGGGCTGCTTTCTAGGGCGATTTAAAGATTCAAGCCCCACCTCTGCTGGTTGGCCAACCCGGAGGTCTGACAGCCAGCAGGGCTGCTTTCTAGGGCGATTAAAGGTTCAAGCCCCACCTCTGCTGGTTGGCCAACCCGGAGGTTTGACAGCCAGCAGGGCTGCTTTCTAGGGCGATTAAAGGTTCAAGCTCATTGACATCCATAGATCCATACGTGAGTTTTCCTGTAAATCGAGACAAGTACCTGCAGAGCCATTTCTTCAGGCGAAATATTTTTTAAGATTGCAAATATTCCATGCTCTGGGTATCTCCTTTCCTTCTGCATCCTTTAGGCGGTATGCTCCGCCGCCTAAGACTTCCGTTACAATGAAAGGACCTTCCCAATTCGGCTCCAACTTTCCCCTTGGCTTCAATGCATCTGCCCTTCGCATTACCAGATCTCCCTGCTGCAGACGTCTGACTTTTACTTTGCTATCGTATAGTGCTTTGACCCGACTTTTGATTTTGTCCGCCCTCAATCTAGCCAGCTCTCTTTCTTCCTCGACCATATCTAGATTTTCTGCCAAAAGTTGGTCATTTTGTTCCTCGTTGAACGTCATGATTCGGTGTGTTTCCATACCTACTTCTGCCGGTATTACTGCGTTGGCGCCATACACTGAGTTAAAAGGTGAAACTCCGGTAGTAGTTCTGGGGGTGGTCCTATAAGCCCACAACACTGAGTCTAACTCATCAACCCAGTTTGCCTTCACCTTTTCAACTCTAGCCTTCAGCCCATTCAGTATTATTCTATTAGTGACTTCGACTTGACCATTGGCTTGTGGGTGGGCTACCGCAGCAAATCTTTGCTCAATTTTCATCTCTCTGCACCATCCTTGGATCTTTTTTCCATTAAATTGAGTGCCATTGTCTGACACAAGTATTCGGGGGACCCCGTATCGACAACATATTTGCTTCCATAAAAATTTTATGATGTTACTCTCGTCTATTTTGCTTAAGTCATCTGCTTCCACCCACTTTGTGAAGTAATCAATGGCGACCACTATGAATTTCTTTTGTCCTCTGGCCAATGGTAGAGGTCCAACCAGGTCGATTCCCCATTTTGTGAACGGACATGGTGAATGCATTTGGCCCAACTCTTCTGCAGGTAAGTGAATGAGTGATCCATGCATCTGGCAGCCTTTGCATCTCTAAACCAGCTCTTTTGCGTCAGCGTTCATGGTGGGCCAGAAGAACCCTGCCCTTAGTGCTTTTCTAACTACAGACTTATATCCAGCGTGGTCTCCTCCACATCCTTCGTGTATTTCTCGTAGGACTGTTTCTCCTTCTGCTTTCCCAACACATCTAAGATATGCTTGAGTAAAAGATCTCCTGTATAGATGTTCTCCTATCAAGCAATATTTCAAAACCTCTTTCTTCATACGTCCTTTTCCTTTTTCCACAACTGTCACCTTCTTCAAGGAATTTATAATGGGAGTTCTCCAATCTTCTCTGTCTTCTACCTCAGCTATATCAGTTTCTGCTCTGGGTGGTTCTGCTACCAGTAGGGTGATTTTTCGCGTTTGCAGAAGTGGGTATCCGCTGGCCAACTTAGCGAGATAATCGGCTTGCACATTATCAGCTCTGGAGATTTGTTTTAACTCAAATTTTTTCAACTGGTTTTTCAATTTGGTCATCTCTGCTAGGTACCTTTCAAAGGATTCTTTATTGATTTCATAACCTCCATGGAACTGTTGGTACACAAGCTGCGAATCTGTAAATGCTATCAAGTTTTCTCCTCCTACTTCTACAATCATCTGCATTCCCCTGACTATCGCCTCATACTCTGCTTCATTATTTGATACGGCATAGTTAAGCTTGACAGCATATTGCAATACTTCTCCTTCTAGCCCTTCCATCAGAATACCAACGCCGCACCCCTCTCTGGTAGCCGAGCCATCCACAAATATCCTCCACTCTTCTGCCGTTTGATTATCTTGACCAGTAGATTCTTGGATAAAGTCAGCTAAGGCTTGAGCTTTGATTGCCTTCCTTGGTTCAAACTCTACTTCATAGGCTCCCAGTTCTACAACCCATCTCACCATTCGCCCGGAAGTACTAATTTTTCCCATAACTTGTCCTAACGGGTAGTTGGTTCGGACTATCACAGGATGAGACAAGAAGTAGGGGCGTAACCTTCTAGCTGTTGTGATGATTGCCAGACCTGCCTTTTCTATTTCTGAATATCTGACCTCAGGTCCTTGCAGCATGTGACTGACATAGTATACGGGCCATTGCTTACCCTCTTGTTCTCGTAGCAGAACAGCACTCACGGCAGCCTCGCCCACTGAAAGGTACATGTATAGGGTTTCTTCTTTCTCGGTTTCGCCAACAAGGGTAGATCTGCTAAATACCGCTTCAATTCGTCAAATGCCTTATCACACCCTTCGTCCCATTGGAATTTGCACCCTTTCCTAAGTATTTTGAAAAAAGGAAAACTCCTTTCCGCTGACTTTGATACAAAGCGATTTAGAGCTTGTAATTCTACCCAATAACCTCTGCACCTCTTGTATATTCTTTGGTGCCTTCATTTCCATGATCGCTTTAACTTTGGCCGGGTTTACTTCAATTCCCTGCTTCGTGACCATGTAACCCAGAAATTTTCCAGAGGTGACTCCAAAGCTGCACTTCTCTGGATTGAGCTCATCCGCTTCCCCTGATCACCTGGAATGCTCTTTCAGATCTGTTATGTGCTCTGCTGCTTTCTGACTCTTCACCAACATGTCGTCGACGTATACCTCCATATTTTCTTCCCAACATGGGTTGTTGAACAGTTTATCTACCATCCTCTGGTACGTGGCTCCCGCATTTTTCAGTCCAAAAGGCATACATATGTATCCAAAAGTCCCTCCAGCCGTCACAAAACATACCTTCTTTATGTCTGCGGGATCAAGGCGGATTTGGTGATATCCCTGATACGCATCCATTAGACTTAGCCTCTCGCACCCAGCTGTGGAATCTACCAATTGATCAATTCTTGAAGGTGGGTAATGGTCTTTCGGACAGGCCTTGTTAAATCTCGAAAATCTATACACATTCGCCATTTTTTATCTGGTTTGGGAACTAACACGGCATAGGATAACCATTCAGGGAACTGTACTGGCACGATATGCCCGGATTCCATCAACTTCTTCACTTCTGCCTTAATATCTCATCCTTCTCCTCCCAAAATTCCGAGCTTCTGTTTTACCGGTCTGGTATCAGACGATATATTCAAGCGATGTATAGCTATTTCTGGCCTGATCCCTGTCATATCTGCTGGCTGAAAGTGAAGAGATCTGCATTTCTTCTCAAACAATTTATCAGTTCTGCCCTCTCGCTTTCCTCCATTCGTGTTCCGATTTTAGTGCTAAAACCTTTTTTGTCGGCAAAGAGTTCTACTAGCGCTAGTTCCTCATCCACCACTATTTTTCCCAGTTCTTCTTCTTTCCTTGTATCTGCCAACTTCTGCCTTTTCTGCTCCACCTCTTGTCACATCTCCCCCTCCTCTGCGCGGATAGTGCCAATTGTTTGCAGTCCTCACTGCTTCTACATAACATTTCTGCGAGCTAATTTGCTGTCCTTTCAGTTCTCCTATGCCTGCCGAAGTTGGGAATTTGACCTTCATGTAATATGTGGACAACAGCGGCTTTCAACTCATTGAGGATAGGTCGCCCGAAAATGATGTTGTATGCTGAAGGCAATCGACCAGCAGGAATTCAGTCATGAGTCTCTTTTGTCGAGGCCATACTCCTACCAACTCATGGAGCGTCACCATTCCTAGGGGATGTACCGCCCCCCAGTGAACCCATACAGAGCTGTTTGTACAGACCTGATTTTTCGTACTGATGTTCATTCTATCGAAACACTCTTTAAAGATAATATCCGCAGAGCTTCCTGTATCCACAAAGATTCTGGATACGTCATACCCGGCGACCTCAGCTGTCACCATGAGAGAGTCGGTATGAGGTCTAAGGAGGGGTGACTCGTCATCTTCACCAAATATGATATCAGGTCTGCGCTGCACTTCCATGACTTCTTCGTAGTATTCTTCTGCCTTTCCTTTCTCACTTCTGCGAGTGGGTCTTCTGGCATGATAGGGACCTACTTCTGCTTCATCCCATCTCTGCGTGTATCTAGCCGCTGACTTTCGAGCCCGATTTGAGTCTCCACCCCATGGACCCCCTACTATTATATTGATAGACCTTTTCTTTGGTGGGGGAGGCAGTTCCCTATCTTCCTCTCTCCTCTGTTTGTCTTTTGTAGCTTCTTCATCCTCTCCTTTCTCCAATTCTGTTCTGGATTTCCCATCTCTGTCATGGGAGCCGTCGACAAACCTTTTCAATGCTCCTAACCTCACTAACCTCTCGATTTCATTTTTCAAATGCCTGCAAGCATTGGTGTCATGCCCATAATCGTTGTGGAACACGCAATAATACTTCCCTTTGGGTCGAGTAGGTGCCAGCGATCGGTTAGGTGGGAAACGGAACGAAACAGACTTCTCTGTTAATTGAAAAATCTGGGATCTGGGAACTCTCAACGGTGTGTAATGGCTATAATTGTCCCGTCCCGGATTCTGTCCTCTGCTCGCCTCTAGTGTGCAGAGGTGCTGTTACCATCCTTCTACCGCTGTCCCTTTCTCGCGCTGGGGGCTACAGCTCTGCTTCAGCGCGTTTTGCTTTACTCACGTCTTCCAGGTTGATAAACTTGTCAGCGCGGGCTAAGACTTCCTCGAACATTGTGGCTGGCTTCTTGGCCAGAGATCGAAATAAATCCCCCTCCCTTGTACCAACGCACTGATCTTCACCTCCGCAGTTGCTGATGGTACTTCGAGGGCTATAGTACTGAAACGTTTGATGAACATTCTCAAAGATTCTTCCATACCTTGTTTCAAAGTAAAAAGGGATTGGGAGGTTCTTCTCTGTCGTCGGGCACTGGCAAACTGATGGAGGAATGCCGAACTGAAATCTCGAAAGGAATGGATGCTATCCTCAGCCAACTGCCCGAACCACCTCTGGGCGGCTTGAATGACGGTAGTTAGGAAAACTTGGCATTTGACCCCATCCGTATACTGATGAAGCAGAGCTACATTTTCAAATCGTAAGAGGTGATCGTATGGATCTGTAGTTCCGTCATACTCAAAGGTTAGAGGTTTGAAATTGGTCGGCAACTCGTCCATCCGCACCGTCATTGTAAATGGACTTCCTCCGGGCACTTGGATCTAGCTAGCGGTGCCTATCCTCTGCCGTAGCAGCTGTATTTCCCTCTGCATTGCTTCCATCTGTTTCTGTACCTCCAGATCTTGCGTGCGCTGTATGGAGATGTCTGCCGATGAGGCTTCTAGCGATGGGTATTTCCACCGTGACGGGTGGCTGTCCGCGCTTTGTTCTTGGGCTTACTTCTGGCCGACCCGATCGAACTCCCTGCACCGGAAATCTTAGTACCTTTAGCCTTTGCGGCTTCTCACCTTTCTTCTCCTCTATCTTTCTCCGCAGCCGCTTTTTCCAAGGCTTTTTGCACAGCAGAATGGATGAAGTCATCCAATTGTTCTGGGGTAAAAGTCCACGAGCTGGGCACAGCTGGCTCTCTCGCCTCTTCCGATCTTCCCCTTGCTCTCGATGCTTCCGGCCTTGCCACCTCTTGAAAATCTCCGTCGAGATCTCGAATTATCCGATTAGCCATTACTTCTATCAGCTTATATCGATTCCTCTAACCCCTCTCCCCACGAACAAATGTGCAAAACAAAAAAGAGAAAGACGCAATGCAAAGAACAATGAAAAGAGTAACGCAGCAGGACAAGAAAGAAACTCACTCCTCTCCTGCAGTTCCCACAGACGGCGCCATTGTTGAGATGTCAACAAAAATGAACATAAACATGGATAATCAAAATGAATAACACTAAGAATAAATGCTGATGAAATAGTAAATAACAACTTGTTTTTTCCAGAATTGAAAAGATGTTCCTTGTATTGAAGATGAGAATTGTCAAAAGTCCCTTGGAATACATATTTCCCTCTATTTATACTAGTTCCTAAAAAAGGTGGAGGGAGGGCATTTCTGCCATTTTCTCCTCCCCTTCTCTTTGTTCCTCAAGCCATTTTTCTTGTTTTTTTTCCTTGGGTACTTCCTCTATAGCTCTATGTACACCACTCCTTCTCTAGAATATTCCTTTTTCTGTTATTCTTTCTGTCCACGTCAGTAGACCCCTAGGGCATGATTTTCATCATTGCTTTCGGATTATTATCCCCTACTTCGAGTGTACCAGATCTATTCAATTGTTTCTGTTCGTCTGCATCCGTTAGTCTGCATCTGTTCGTCTGCATCTATTCGTCTGTCAGTTGTTCCCTGGACCTGTTCTGCTGGAATTCTTCTGCGCGTATTCTGCTGAACTTCTCTTTGGGGATGTTCTGCTGGGAGTTCTTCTGCACGTGTTCTGCTGAACTTCTCTTCGGGAATGTTCTGCTGGGACCTCCTCTGCACGTGTTCTGCTGAACTTTTCTTTGGGAGTGCTCTGCTGGAACCCCCTTTGCACGTGCTCTGCTGAGCTTTTCTCTTCATGGAGTATCTGTTTATTTATCTTTATTGTTCTCTGACTTTGCTATATGAGGAACCCTTTCCTCTATCCATATCAAGTCATATGAACGACCACTACTCAATACCGAAATGTTTAAAGTAGAACATCCCAAACCTAGAAGCTAATAGACATCTCAAGACATTGAAGCATATCTTTGACATCTAAGGTTAAAATATATAAAAGCAATAAAACAATAGAAATAGTCAAAAAATAGAGACTTGTACATTTTGAAAAGAGTTGGAATCACTATTTACCCATTTTCATATAGTGTAAAGCTTTTATACCCATCATTATAATTTATTACCTCCACATACCCACAATTATAACTTATTATCCCCATATACCCATTTCCAAATATTTCTTTTGACTTTTACACAAACATCCAAATTTTTACTATATTCCAAAATCTATTAATAACCAAAATTTTTCATTTTCCACACCATATGATTATTATGCCCTAAATCATCATTAATTCAATTAATATCAGGCCTAACATGCTTCCGTAAAATAAATTAACCCGTTGGAGATCATACATTTCTTCGACCAGAACAGCACCGGGTGAGATGGTTCGCAACACCACCAGTTGGAAAATTATTGTCCCCAAACCGTTTTACGAACGGCTCCTCACTGTTCAACTTCAACCCTCAGGGAAGATAGTTTGCAAGTTATCCAGCTCCTTCAGCAACTGTCTCGCACAACCTTGGTTCGTTTCCTACACCAGGTGTACAAGGTGATCCTTCCAAAGGATGAACAGATCAAACATAAATACATTGAAGCAAAAGCCTCTTTTTTATTAAGAACTAAAAATATTTATTACATATCTGTAAACTCCTATTGGGAGGAGAATACTAGATCAGCCTCTCATGGAGAAGGCTGTAACTCGTAAACACATAAACTGAAAACTATAAAAATTCAGAATTATACAAAGATGTTTTGAAAAAAACTATGGGGAATTGTTGATGTCCTTAGCTTCCTTCTGTCTCGCTTATTTATAAGTGAGAATCCGGACTTGAAGTGCGGATTCCAAATTTGTTTTGAGACAACTGTCAACCTTTCTGAGTGGATCAACCACTGAGTTAGTGCTTGCTAGCTTTTCTTCTCGTGACTCATCCCATGTGAAGTTGTCGGGGAATCTTTTTATTTCTTCCCGTGACTTTTCGCATGCGATGCTTGTGGGGTGTGACTCAGCCCATGTTACCGTTGTCGGGGAATCTTAGAAATTTGGCCTTCGTGGTCCCCGTGGGTAACTTTTCTTTTGGGCAGACCCTTTGTCCTTCTCTGTCCCTCGCTCTCGTCGGTCGGGTTTGGGTCGGAACCCTTTCCCAAACTCGGGCTCTTTTTGATTTGGGCATGCTTGGCAGAAGTGATCCGTCCATCGGCCAATATGCGCCATGTTGCAGAATTTCCGGTATGTCTCTTTGCTTACCGGAAGCTTGTTTTTCCAAAGGATCCTTCTCTTTGTTTCGAAAAGATCCTCTGCGAAGCCTGTAGTTGTTCCTGTCATGGAATTCAGCATAAAAGATCCATTTACCGAATTCTGAAAGAACTTGAAGGAATACTTGACTTTATCCATTTCATTTAGACAAACCCAGAGTCCTTATGCTCGTCGGGTAGAATCCTCGTCTTCTGAAAACGCTCCTACCAAAATTGGAGTATCCTCCGGAGCAGTCGTCTTGATGTTCTTCAAGACATTTCCATCTAGTCTCCTTAGCTTGATGAAATGAAAGGTTTCATGGAAACCCTTCTTCACTGGTTCTAGAGCTGCACTGAAAAAATACAATTCCAGAATATCACCTCTGGCCAAATGTGGATTATTGGCCCAAGTCTTGTGCACTGCTGTCCCAATCCATTTCGGTAGTTTCAAAATTTCTGGGAATCCTGGTGAAATTGAAGCAAGAGCTCCAAAGTTATACCATTCATGTACTTCATTTGGATGACTTCCTGGTTTCATCCAAACTCTTGGGTATTTTCTAGAGATATCTACAACTGTTCTCTCCGTATGGATACCTTTCTTGTAACTAGCTTCTCCCATTGTCTTTGGTAAACCTGCATAGAGGAAACTTCAATATCGTTAGTTTGAACCTTAGTTTTGCCAGTTTGTGGCCTAAGGTTCAACTCTCTCTCTTTAACCCCATAGGTGCTGGGTTGATTTGAAGACTCGGGTTTTGACACCGGAGTTTCAACTTTTGCCACAGCTAGTACATCCTCAAGGAATGCATCATCTGCAGTCTTCTCGGTTATGATATTTGAATCCATAGCTATCGGGTTAGAGGCCCGTTCTCTTATTTCTCTCTTTTGCACCGTTGGAGATGCAGCCTAGAGAATAGGCCCCCATAGTACCAAGGACAATTGTCCGTGTGCGTACTGGCATGCTCATATTAGATCAGAGACAGATCTCTAATCAACCTGTTGAAGTCGTCCTACGAATTATGCGTTGAGACATAAAGTCCCAAAGCCTCGTTCTAGGCTCTCCATGTTTTCCCAGAGGTGCCTAACTCGTTTGAGGACCTCATCAGCGACGTGTCCTTCCATCTCGTGTTAAGAAATCTGCAAGAATATTTGCATGAGATTTCACAATGACAATATCGTAATCATAATATTGACATTCAGCCTGCCGTCTAAGTATCCTAGCTTTTTCTGGTTTAGATTCAATTTTGTTTTTCAGAAAAGCTTTGACACTCGAATTATCAATCTTTAATATGAACTTCTTAGCCAGTAAGAATAAAGACCATTTTTTGAAAGCCTTTCTGATTGCGAAAAACTCCTTTTCGTTGATATGCCATCGATTTGCTTCACTGTTCGTGAATAAACTGCTATAGTATCTGCATGGCACTTCTCCATTTGGTGTAGCCTTCATAAAAACTGCTGCCCACCAATGATCACTGGCGTCAGTGTAGAGAACTAGTTCATCCTCGTCTTGAGGTTTAACAAGTTTTGGAACCTGTTGACAAACTTCCTTCAGTTGCTTAATCCCTTCTTGGTGTTCATCTTCCAATTTGAATATTGAATCATTCTTCAATAATGGGCTAAACACCTTCCTGTAGTGTGGCCAGATTGTTAATGAACATTCCGGCGAAGTTAACAACTCCAAGAAAACTCTGAAGTTGTTTCTTGTCCTTGAGGGTATCTGGAAATCCTTGTTTTTTTTCCACGATGTGGCTTTGCAAGATAATTCCAGATTCGTCGATCTCAATTCCAAGGAATTCGATCTGTCTTGTAGCAATTACTGTCTTCTTCTCGGAAAGCACTAATCCCTCATTATGACAAACATCTGAAAAGATTTCCAAATACTTGAGATGCTCTTTCACGTTCTTGGATGCGATGAGTATATCATCGATGTATACGAACATGAAACTGAAATAATCTTTAAAAAGATTATCCATCTTTCTCTGATATATCTGGGGAGTATTTGCTAATCCCATGGGCATCACGTTCCAGATATAATGTCCTTGTGGTGTGGAAAAAGCTGTAAACTTCTTACTTTCTTCCTCCATCTTAATCTGGTAGAATCCAAACTTACAATCGAATTTAGAGAATACCTTGGCACCTTTGATGTTGTTGACCAGGTGTTCTCTACTCGGGATGTAGTATCCATTGAACTCCAATATGTCATTAATCCCTTTGTAATTAATAATAAGTCTTGGCTTTCCTCTCTTGATTTCTCCATGATTTCTTAGAAGAAATCCCGAGCTGCTGTATGGAGAAACTTCTGGTGAGATCAACTTAAGGTCCAAATGTTCCTTAAGTATTTTCTGCATATCCTCGCGATCCTCTTGGTTCATAAGGATTGGCTTGTATCTTACGAAATCCTGTTCCTTTCTGGGCTTAACCTTTAAGGAGGCTTTGAGTTCGTTCTTATTCCACCATGCCAAAGGATTTTCATTGTAGTTCCTTTGGATTTTCTTCTTGATGTCTTCGAGTGAAATCTGTTCTTCAATTGAAATCTCACTCAATGAATTCTCCAATAGGCTAATTATTTTTGCAATTATTATTGGAGTAACTTCTTCTTCTCCTTGTATCCTAAATGAATACAAGTGATTATCCCATCTCTTGTTGGTCCTTATCTTGATCGGGCCATATTGTCGGTATGATAATAGTGCATCGCCAAATCTTCTTCTATCCACCATTTTTGGATGCCGAAGTTTGGCTTCATCACCACGCTTGCTGTGAAAAATGATAGGCATTTTTCTGTAGAATGCCTCTCGTAGTCTTTGGACAATAATCTTATGATCATATAAAGTTGTGAAAATAAGTCTTCTTGTCTCATTTTCCTGTGTAAAACACTTGAATGTTTGTAGGAAATTGTTACCTAACAACACATCTGTGCTTGTATCATGGAAATAGATTGGTGGCATCTTGACTTTGTACCATGGGGTACCACCTGCTCCTCCGATCATGATTTCCGCTTGCTTGATTCCTCGATTCAGGATAAGAATCCTTTTAGAAAAATCTCTTCCTGCGATGACTGGTAGATCTTCTCCAATTTCTTTATAGAAAACCTCCTGCTTGGCAGTACATATTCCGGCGCCTGAGTCGATATAGGCAGTGAAATATTCGGCCTTGTATTCCTCATATATCATTCCGATAGAAATATATATGGAGAATGGACTAGTGGTCATCTGATTATGTATCTTTTTTCGGCCACTGTGAACTCCATTCAATCTTGTAATCTTTCCCAAGGTTTGTGATCCTCGAGAAACGCAATTCCAAGTATCAACTGATCTGGGATTCTTCTTGCGACTCCTCTAATAGTCACTTCAATCCCACCAATTTTTAGATTTTCTTGAAATATTCCGACCATCGGTTGTTGGAGGTAATATAGGACATTACAAGAGAATATGTTGTCTCGTTGAGTAATGTCAAATATCACTTCAACTCCTCTCCATCCTTCCGGGCACTTAAGCTCTCCTTGTGTTTTGAAAACATATGGGATTCGCTGGGTTGTGCTCGGTCTGATTTCCTCCCAACGGCTACTACTCATTAGCCTGTCTTGTTGGAAAGACATCCGTCTAGGCTCAATTCTGAGACTTTGGCTCTTGTTGAAGACGAGTTGATCTTGGATCCTCATATCGATCTCCTTTATGGTTGGAGATTCTATGAGTTCTGGTAGAACTACCCTAGCGAAGTCCTCAAAGATTTTTGGAACTTCGATGAATTCCTTCCTCAAGAATACATCTGAGTGATGTGTATTCGAGAGAACGTATGAAATCTTGTAGGTGATCGAGTAGGGTCTATTCCCTTCTTTCATCAAATCATTTCTATTGAAATCTTGATGAAGGTTAAGACTCGGTTGAAATCTCGATCTCCCAGATTGTATGCAATTCTTGGATAGACATTGAATGCCAATTTTCTTGCACACAAATTTCCTGTAACAGCCCCAAGGTATGAATCCTTGAGATTTGAGATTCGCTTGTCACAAATTGCAAGGTTGAGCGGCGAATCAACTCCTTCCTTGAAGGTTGCTTTAATAACAATTCTTATGGATACGATGTGAATCCATGAGAGTGTATTTGCAACTTCTCTCTTGACTCTGCCTTTAATCTCCTGTATCTCTCGGTGTGGGATCAATTGCATCTCGATCATATTACCAGTGAGTTCCATTGGGATGACAAATTCTCCAGTAGTTACTCCATGGATAATTCGATGTTTTCTGCGAAAACCAATTTTATCCAATGCCTTTTCCATAGCTCCAATGGTAAAACCATCGTAAATCTGGAGCTTTGAATCTTCTTTCATAATCCTCATTAGAGTCTTATGAGAAACCGTAGTGTGGGAGAGGTATCTTGACATATCCTCTCTCACCGTTTTTGAAGAATTTATTATTCACTCTGATTCTGAGATGGATTCACTTCCATCTTCAGAATATATCTCTTCTTTGTAGATGCTTTCATCTGAGGGTAAATCCTCAAATTGATACACCTGTATAAGATCTTGATAGTAGACAACTTCTTCGAGTTCGGGTGTCGTCTCAAACTGTCTAATTCTTCGTTTCTGATTCTCTGGGCAATCTGTTGAGATATGCCATCTTGCTCCGCATGTCCAACAATTACAATCTTTAAAACTTTCGTTGGCTCTGGTGTGAGCTCGTCTGAAAGTTCTTCTTCCTGTAGTCCTGCTGGAATTTCTCTGATCAGAGCTTGATGAAAAACTCCGAGCTCTATTCCTGTTTGGTGTTGGTCTTTGCCCTGATTAGTAACTTCAGGCCTTTTGCTTCGACCATACTCTTCTTGGTCTCCATGAAGACCAACGATCGCTTATCTTGTTGTTGCTTCCATGGTGGTATGGATGACTTCTCTGTTTCTGCCTTTTATGCCTCAGTGTTTGACCTCCAACGACGGTTGGAATGTCATTCTCTTTTCAACATAAAAGAACCATTTTATTGATTTCTCATAGTCTCTTGTAGTTCTTGTATAGTGTCGCTTGATGACACCATTCAGATAACTTGGCCTTTAGAAAAGACATCTTTCTGGCCACGGTATCTAAGTCATCTGCGCACTTGTATTCCCTGATCAACATTTCTCTCTAGGGACTTGGTATCTTCGCAAAGAATAATTGTGAAGCCTCTCTGTCTTCCACCTTGGACTTCCATCGGTACTCGGTGAACAACTTAATGTATTCGTCAACATGACAAATATCATGCAACTCGAGGCTGTAGAAGGCTTGTTTGTATCTTTTTCTTTTTTCTTCCTCTATTCCCTCAAAGTAGCCTATGCCGATAAAATGGATTTTGAATAATTTGGCCATGTTATCGATAATTCTTTTCATTGACTCACCAGCTGTGACGTTGTTCTTAATCTCTGGTGCTGTCATATCCCATGCGATCTTTACAGATCCTTCTAGACTCATCTCGAGTAGTAAGATGAATCCTTCTTTTTCAAGATCGAGGGTTCCTGTTGCAATCCTCATAGCCGATGCCCAGTCGTCGATAAGGATTTCACGGTTCTTGAAATCTGGGATATCCAGATTTAACATCAACCCGTATGGATGTATTGGGTCGAGCTGTGACTTTCCATAAGGCATATTGAATAGATTCGGCCTTTTGGAATGTGGTCGGGTTCCTATGACATTAATAGGATTCCCTCCTGTTGTGAAATCCCCTCTGTGTGGCATTTGTTCGTCCACATGATGTGATCCGGAACTTTCTGCTACGTTGGGATTGACTGGTGGTCTCTGCTGTTGATCACAAGTAACCAAGGTAAATCCATCTCCTGCGTTCATCTTTATATCCACAATACCTAATCCCGCGAAGGATTCGGCAAGGTCATGTAGATCCCGCAGATTTATCATTTCCAAATCCATTACTTGTTTGTAACGGATTTTCCTTTGATGATGGCGATAAGTTTTTCATCATTGATTATGTGTCGCACAACTTCGGTTGGCTTCCCATCTAGGTGTAAATAAGAAACTGTCCCGAAATTAATACGTCTCCTTCCTCCGGATGAACTTGGTCGGTTCTCCGGACTCTTGACTCTTTCCTGGATATCATGAATGATTTCAAGAGTCTCTTGTTGATTTTTAATCATCGTTTCCATTTGGCTTTGGATCTGATGAACTTGTGTTGGTAGGTGTTTATGGCGGTTGCCATAACTCTGCACCGTCTTCTGGATTTTTTTAAGATCCTCGGAGATCTTAGAAGTATCTGGAAGTATTTCCTTCCACTTGGGTATTCCATCAGACATTATGGTACTGATGGTTATCCTCCTGGTGGTTTGTCAGATCAGCCTGTATCATCCGGTTCACCCTAAGGAGTTCCACATGATAGGTTGCTTGTTTGCCGCACTGCCTTAAAGCTTCTGCGTCGGCACCTGCAATTTGTCTTCGGACATATTGGCGGTTCCAATATGTCACAATATACATCTTGGACATTCGTCCAGATCCATTTTTTTCTCGTATAATTCTCCTCACCAATAGTGAATTACATATAAAACATATAATAAATATAAATTTAGTTCTTAATAAACCTAGGCTCTGATACCATTTTGGGGGGATCGCTCCCAAGGCTCCGGAACGATACGTGGTGTTGTTACACCTATTAAGTCTGTCTTGATCTGTAAACAGAACAAGCTTACGACTAGCAAGGTTTCCAGCCTATATACCGTTTTTGGATTCGGGTCGGATTTAATAGTCATATGGTTTGGAATAATTAGAAATTCTTGGAAAATATATATAGTTTGGAAGTAGCAAAATTGGGTTTGGACATAGCATTTCTCAATGATAAGCATTAAATGACAAAAGTGTGATAAGAATATTTTAGTATTTGACTAAAAATTTGGGTATTTGGGGACAATAATTTATATTTTTTGGTAGATTGAGATAATCAATTATATTGATAGGTATATTAGTTTAGAGTTATATAAATTTGGGTATTTTGAGTGATTAACTCTTTTGAGTAGTGGGAGTTGTCAGATATAATTTAGAGATATAAATTTAGTTTTAAGCAATGTTTATATTATTTTTCTGATATAAATTTAATTTTAAACAATGTTTATATTATTTTTCGTTACCTAAATTTCAAAACTGTTTCAAAAGTGCATAAACAAATGTTTACTTTTCCTTTAATGGCAATGAGATTATTATTTCTTGAAATGAACACGAAATTTATAAAGTTGCATTGGAAAATAGACCCTATTTGATTAAATCATATAATTACAACCACTCGTAAATATCGTAATGTTTAAAGTAGAACATACAAAACCTAAAAGGCAAATGGTAACTCAAGATAATGAAACATAACTTTTGCGTCTAAAGTTAGGACATATTCTAAGCTTCATAAAAACAATAAAACAATATGAATAATCAAACAAGAAAGACTTGTACATTTTGAAAAGCAGTGGGAGTTGTCAGACTTAATATTAGAGATATAACATTAGTTTTAAACAAGAGGAAATATGTCAAATTACACATAAATATATAAGTAAATAACTTTTTTAACATCACTGACTTTGATGTGTACTTTTTCTACCATAAAAGATAATCAAATGACATTTTCTACACTATTTTGACTCAGTCATGGAGAATGATTGATTAATGATCGAGTGATGATATATTCTATTTATTTATACTACTATTTAACAATTGACAAATTTAAATGAATACTCGAACCACTATGTCAAATACAGTGGTTCGATTAATAATGTCTTAAAACAAATTTAAATGAATACTCGAACCACTATGTCAAATACATACTGGTTCGATTAATAGTGTAGTAGACCAAATTTAAATGAATACTCAAACCACTATGTCAAATACATAGTGGTTCAATTAATAGTATATTAAACCAAATTTAATTGGTTACTCGAATCACTATGTCAAATACATAGTGGTTCGATTAATAGTGTATTAAACCAAATTTAAATGAATACTCGAACCACTATGTCAAATACATAGTGGTTCGATTAATAGTGTATTAAACCAAATTTAATTGGTTACTCGAACCACTATGTCAAATACATAGTGGTTCGATTAATAGTGTATTACACCAAATTTAAATGAATACTTGAACCACTATGTCAATTAATATACAGTGGTTCGATTAATAGTGTATTAAACCAAATTTGGACTTACTCAAACCACTAATCAATACACTATTTGGACTTACTCAAACTACTAATCAATTAAACGAAATTTGGACTCACTCGAACCACTAATCAATACATAGCAAATTAATCGAGCCACTATTGCACCCATAATTGTGTTTGTGATCCACTATTAAAAAATACAAATTAATCGAGCCACTATTACACCCATTAATCAAATTAAAAAAACACCCATAATCGAGCCACTATAACCACAAACTATTACATTAAAAAACACAATGATGGGGTATAAACAATTCTATAAATGATCGAGCCACTATTTTAATGAAAAAAAAAATTATTTAATCGAGCCACTACTACAATTGTTTAATCGAGTAACCAAAATTTATATAATTAGCTGGTCCCGAACTACAGGTAGTAGGTTTAGAGGGGGTGAATAAGCCTACGAAGCCTTCGCACATTTTTGTTGTACTTCTATCGGTCTTTTCTAATGTCAGTAACCTTTTGAGAGGTTACTGATCAGAGTGGATGCGGAAGCCTTTTACTTTACTGGGTAGAAGATGTGGAGCTTATGAGAGAGAGTATATGCATGGCGGTAAGCAGATAAAGACACAAGCATGTATAGAGGTTCTAAGGTGGAGTAATCCTTCTACGTCCTCTCTTTCTCCACACAGGAGAGAACCTCTGTTAAGCTGGTTGAATTACATAGACCTATCTATTACAACCCACCCTTAACAGGTAAGGTAGCAAGCCATCACACAGATGCTTGCCTACCTTCCCTGATCCACACAAGATCTTACGCTACCCACCTAGGGTCATCACTTTCTCTCCTAGAAAGTGGTAAACTAAGCAGGGCATTACTCCTCGCACTGAGTACTCCGAGACAACCTTTTAGAGAGGTATCTTCTTCTTCTTCTTCAACTGGGTGCAGCAAGCTTGGCCTTCGTTTGCAGACTTGATTCTGCTGAAGCTTGCTGCTGGATTGGTAGACTAGGTATGTGTCTTCCTAGGGTGTGGAGTGTTCGAGTTCTTCTTCTTTTTTGCAGCTCCTTGTGAACACTCTCTTCTCTTCTTAACTTCCCCCTTTTACTGCGCTTCTCTCTTTATGAGCCTTTCTCTCTGATGAGCTCTTCTCTTTTCTTGTTCGTGCACTCTCTCATTCTCACACACCGGGTGTGATCACTCACTCACCCCGCTTCAGTCTTCAGTCCTCCTCTTTATTGGTTGTGAAATTTGCCCGATGAAGGTAGACAGATTTCTGACATTGATGCGCCGCAATCCTGTCACACGCTAGCTTTCGCTTTCCACATGTCTTCTTCCGATTGGCTCCTCTCCTTCTTCTCTCTACCGGTAACTTGTTGTGTCTACCGGTAACTTTGACTTTCTATCCATGCCTGCTTTGTAGCTCCCTCCTCTAGCTTCACTCTGGAGCATCCTTCTTCTGGCTTGCTCCTTTAAGTGGCTCGAGGCTTCTGTAGCATGCTGCTCTTGCAGTATGCTTTCGGCATGATCTTCTTAGGCAGCTTCCTGTCTCGCTGGATTCTGCTTTAGCAAGGTTCCTTCCAGTAGCTTCCTGAAGTCAATAGTATCCTTATTAGTTCCAGATTCTTTTCAACCATTCTCTTCAGTATCCTTCCTTCGACATAGTCCTATATTTCTTTGATCTTCTGCAGTAACTCTAGTTGCAGTAACCTATCCTAAGATTGGTTATGCTTGTAGAGTTACTTTAAGGATTTGTCTCATCAAAACTTCTCTACAAATGTTTCCAACAATTTCACCCTTTTTGATGATGACAAAACCTTTTTACAGAAGATCAAAAGAATATAATCTCTTAAGCACAGAAAGCATATTTAAAGCATGGCACAAAGGGCATACTACTTTCATACACAAATCACATATAAGTCCAAAAGAAAGTGTATAAGGAATGAGCAATTTTTGAAGAACAGAAGAAGTTTTATTAAGATAACATATCTATATTACAATATAGTAAGCAAAGTACATTAAAACATCCTATCTATATTCTTCTTCTTTTCTTCTTGCTCTTTCCTATCTCTCTTTTCCTCCTTAGCTTCTTGCGAGCTTCTTTCTCGTTTCTTCTCTATTACCCGAGGCTCACTCCCAGTCGATTTCCTCTCTTGGTCATGGAGGAGAATTGAGGAAGGTGATCGCGAAAAGAAAGTTGATTCAGTTGGAGATGATCAAGAAGTAGTGGAGATGCTCAGGTGCAATAGCTTGCTGCAACCTTTCTTCTCGCACTACTTTTGCCAACTCCTTTGATTGATTCTTCCTTCTTTTTAGATACAGAAGAGAATTCTCCCAAAGGAAGAGTTTTGTCTCTCTTGTTCTTCACCTCAGGAAGAATTTTGATCTTCCTTAATCCTTCACAGTTCTTTCCCCTTTTTGTCATTATCAACAAAGAGCAAGAGCTCAGGGGAAAACTGGAGAGGGATTCCTCGACCTCGACATCCAGACCTCAAAAGGAGATCTACAGGGTGAGTCTTCAGATATCCTCGAGTTTGAGGTGAGGAAGGAACGCTTGAAGACTAAGTCTTCTGAAGAAGGCTTTCTCGGCAAGTATTAGGCGTGAGAGGTGACTGTCTGTGATTTGGTTTGTGCTTGGTTTATTATATGCAGAGAATGTGTCTTTGGGAAGGAATGAAGAGAAGGGTTTCCAACAATTTGGTTACATTCTAACTAAGGATGAGAGGAAGAGGATATCGATATATGCATTATGAAGAGTAAGGAGTGCATGTATTATAGGGATAGAAATACTCCCTGCTGCAGTTTGGATCTTTAAAGATCTCATTAACTGCTCCGTCGGTTTCCAAGGCTGATGTTGATAGTTTCCACAGCTTTATGTCGTTTCTCTTTGATTCATTACGTCTGTGGTCAGCGGCTGAATCTCCACCCTTGGATTCTTCTGATCGTGCGGCTATTGCTTATTTTAGGGTTTTTGAAAAGGTAGTCTATTTCTAGATATAGACGATCCCCCTTTTTATAACGCACGTTACCAAGAAATATTTTCTCAGTAACTGCTTTGACATGTAATATCCAAGAGATCTATTTATCCAGTTTTGATGATAAGTTCTGACTTTAAGTAACCTAGTATCCAGAATATTGAAATCTAGCGTCCTGATACACAGTGACCTGGTATTCAGCGATCTAGTATCCAGCTACTTGGTATTTAGCGTCCTGTAACCCAGCGACCTAGTTTCCACCCTTGGTGTCTAGCATCCTGATATCTAGCGTCCTGCCACCTAGCGACCTAATATCCAGTCAGCCTGATCTCTAGTATTCTCATGTCCAGCATCCTGCTATCACCGACCTAATATTCAATATTCTGGTGTCTAGCGTTTCCTTTA
>CM016727.1:25539826-25596996 GCA_005771605.1 Scutellaria baicalensis
CAATGATTTGAATCACTGTTTCTCCTTTCATAGACCTTGGTGAAAGAGGGGCGAACTCTTCAGCAGCAATTGGAGGTTGCTCTGTTCTTCGTTTAGCAGCAAGCTGGTCTTCTGCCTTATCCTGCTCTAGATACTCTTTCTATAACTTCTTTTCAACATTATCCAAAAAATTTCTTTCCAACAAGACATGCAGATTGGTCTCTCTAACCCAATCTACAGCACAAACTTCTTTTTCACTTACCTCAGGACACTGAATAAAGACATCAAATGGTAGATGTCTCTTATTCCACCATTCTAAAAACCTATTAAACATCATATCAAAGTCAGCCCTGACATTCTGTTCGTCTACCACAACCTCCTCTTCCTCCTCCTCTCTTGCTCTACCTGCAGTAGTCACAACCGTTGCAGAGACTTCCCTCGCCACATCTATTACCCTATCCATGATCTCGTCAGGAAGGGCCTTATCCAGGCTAGGTGCGAGTAGGGGTAGAGGTAGGGGTGTTAGTTCAGTTAGGGGTGAGGGTGAGGGTGAGGGTGATCTATTTAGTTGGGGGGTAGGTTCTTGTTCATCAGATTGTTCAGCTGAGAACTCCTCATGCTCCATGTCCTCCATCTCTATCATCCTCCTAAGGACTCTCCTGGCTACTTTTTGGATGACTCCATCACAACCATCATTATTCTAAACCTTAGATTTGTGCATCTATCGTATACACCAGATCTGTTTTCCACAATGTGACAGTACATGTCATGCAACATTTCATACTCAAATTTAAAAGGCTTTTTAAAACACCTGTGAGTCATTATTTCAGATGACTTTCTTCCTGTGAACATGGTCCACTTGGCCTCAAGTTCCTCCTTCTTGTAGCCAGCAAGTTCACTCGGCATCAGCCACTCAGTAGGAAGGTCAAAGACCTTTTTCATAAGTGAACAGTCAAGAGTGTGGGCAATCCCCTCCATCTTGAAGGTGATGGGTTCTCCAGCCGTCTGTACCTTGGCCCGCTTATAAAATTTAGTGACCAGGTTCTCGTCGTAGGGCTCTTCAAAAATAGAGCAGAGACCCATTAGCCAAGTGTCTTGAAAGCAGTTCCGAATCTCCTTCATTAGCTTGTCATTATGCCCTGCATCAATGCAGCTCTTGATGATGATCATAGTGTTAACCGATCTGTCGTCAACAATGTCTGTCATTGATCTTAGTTGAGAGTGAGATTATAGCTTTGGAAAAGTAGAGTGCGAGAGAGATTGTAAGATAGAGAGCAAGAGCAAGAGTAGTGTTTCTCCAAATTTAGTGTGTATAAGAGAGAGAGATGAGAAAGAGTACTGAGTATATATATGGATGGAAATACTCCCTCATTGATTTGATATATGATGATTAGCGGTTTCTCTCTCTTCAGTTGATCCAACGCTCCAGATTCAAACTTAAGTTAAACCAATGCACGATCTGACGGTTGAGCCTGTTTAGTGGGGTTTTCTAAGTAGTAAGTTATTAGTTCAGGGGCTTAATTGCAAAATCCAGCTATAGTTTCTGAAAAAGTTGTTTTCCCGCATTAAATGCTCCCACATCGTTGATTGCTTTTACGTCTCGCTTTGATGGCTTCCTTAAAATAACCTTATAGGTTGCTCCTGCTGTACAAAATGTTAGATATAAATCCAGAATTCCCCTTTAATTTATGATTTCTCTTTTATGTGATTTTTATGATTCCCAGTTCATTTCTTAAAAAGGAAAACCTTGTTTCACATATGGGTTTTGTAAAGATGTCAGCTAACTGCTGATTAGTATGAATTTTCTAAAGTGATATATCTTTCTTTTCCACATGATCACGTATGAAGTGATGTTTAATATCAATGTGTTTTATCCTGAAATGTAAGACCAGGTTGTGGGTGATGGCTATAGCACTTGTGTTGTCATACATGATAGGAGTTTGCTTCTGAATAATGTCATATTACCTTAGTTACTGTTGCATGCACAGGATTTGAGCACAGCAACTTCCTGCAGCAACATATTCTGCCTCCGCTGTAGAGGTTGCTATAGATGTCTGTTTCCTGCAAAACCAAAAAACTAGTTTGTTGTCTAGGAATTGACATGTTCCACTCGTGTTTTTCCTGTCTATTTTGCATCCTACAAAATCAGAATCAGAATAACCAATTAGTTTAAAGCCACCATCTTTGGCATACCACAAGCATACTTCTTGTGTCCCTTTGAGATATCTTATGATTCTCTTTCCTGCACACATGTGTGATTCCTTAGCTGCTGCCTCATATTTTGCACACATGCCTACTACAAACATAATGTCTAGTCTGCTTGTTGTTAGGTATAGTAGTGACCCAATTAGCCTTCTGTATTTGGTTATGTCAAATGGATTCCCTTCTTCATCTTTGTCCATGCTTGTTGAGGTAGCCATTGGAATGCTCACTGTACTCCCATTCTCCAATCCAAACTTCTTGATCAGTTCTTTTGTATACTTCATATGATTTATGAATGTGCCTTAATCAAGTTGCTTCACCTACAATCCTAGGAAGAAACTAAGTTTCCCCATCATACTCATTTCAAATTTCTTCTGCATAAGTTCAGAATTTCTTACAAAGATCTCTATTAGTTGAACCAAATATGATGTCATCCATATATATTTGCACAAGACGAATGTTGTCTCCATCTTGAATTCTGAAGAGAGTTTTATCAACCATGCCCTTCTTGAATCCATTATCCAAAAGATACTGTGACAGAGTGTCATACTATGCCCTTGGAGCTTGCTTCAACCCATACAAAGCTTTCCTTAGCTTGTAAACCTTCCTTTCTGGATTATCTTCAAATCCAGGGGGTTGCTCCACATATACCTCTTCAACGACGAATCCATTTAAGAATGTACTCTTCACATTCATTTGATATACAATGAAGTTCTTGTGTGCTGCATATGCAAGAAAGATCCTTATTGCTTCAAGTATAGCTACTAGAGCAAAGGTCTCATCAAAATTTATACCCTCTTCTTAGCAGTAACCTTTTGCTGCCAGTCTTGCTTTGTTTCTGACCATTACTCTTTCTTCATCCAGTTGTTCTTGAAAACCCATTTGGTTTCTATAACTCCTTAATAAGTTGGTCTTGAAACAAGATTCCAGACTTGATTCTTTTCAAATCCATGTAATTCTTCTTGCATAGCTTGTTTCCAGTTGGTATCTTCTAGAGCTCCTTCTATGCTTTTGGGCTCAACTTGTGATATGAAGCATGCAAACATAGCTTGATGGTTTTTGGCTCTTTTGGTTTTCCCACCAACTCTGGGATCTCCAATTATTAGATCCTTTGGGTGATCCTTTAGCCAGTTTCTGCTTGTTTCATCATCTGGTGTGATTTGTTGACTGACTGCAGGTTGCTCTTTCTACATTGTTTGCTGGGTTTCAATAGGTTCTTGCTCTCTTTCAGGTTCATGTACTTCTGCAGATTGCTTGTCCGTCCCAGCTGGTTGCTGTAACCTTTCAATTTGCTTACTGCTTGGAATTTGCTCACTTTCTTCATTCAACAAATTGGGTTGAACCCACATATATATACTGAACCTTTCTGTAATTGATGTTGACTTTATCCACATTTTCTCTCAACTCTTCCACATCAAGATTGTTACTGCAGCGAGGTTCATCAAAAACCAAATGTATAGATTCTTCTACAATCAAGGTTCCTTTGTTGAAGATCCTGAAGGCTTTACTCACTGAAGAGTAACCTAAGAATACTCCTTCATCTGATTTAGCATCAAAAGTCTTCAAATATTCTTTCCCATTGTTTAAGATGTAACACCTACAACCAAAAATATGGAAGTAAGCCACATTTGGTGAATAACCATACCACAATTCATATGTTGTTTTATCTAAATCCTTATTAATTAGGCATCTATTTTGAGTATAGCATGTTGTGTTGGTTGCTTCTACCCAAAATCTCTTGGGTATTTTAGCTTCTGCCAGCATGGTCTTAGCTGCTTCCTTCAAGGTTATGTTCCCTCTTTCAGCTACTCATTTTGTTGTGGTATTCTTGCTGCTGAGTACCAATGTTTGATTCCATTGTTTGAACAGTAACTTTCAATTAATTTATTGGTAAATTATGTCCTCTGTCTGTTCTGATCATCACTATGCTCAAGCTCTTATCATTCTGAATTCTCTTCAAAAATTCAAGTAGCCTTTGTTGAGTATCTGACTTGGCTAAGAAAAGTGTCCATGTGAATTTTGAGAAGTCGTCTACTACAACTAGTGAGTACTTTTTTTCACTTATGTTGATGGGATCTACTGGTCCAAATAGATCCATGTGGAGTAAGTCAAGTATTCTGTCAGTTGACTTCTAGAGCTTGCTCTTGAAGGTGCTTTTGACTTGCTTCCCCTTCTGGCATGCTCCTCTAGACAATGTTAGGTAGACCTCACAATGCTTTTTCTTGCTAGTTTGTTGATTGTCATGAAGTTCAAGTGGCTCATCATTTTGTGTCACAACCAGCTCACTTCTAGAGTACTCTTTGCGATGAAGCAGGTTGTTGTCTTTGCAAAGTTCCAGTCAGCTATATAGATGTTTCATTTTCTTGTTCCAATGAGCTTGACTTCTTGAGAGTTGTTGTTCTTGATGAGGCACTTGTTGTGTGTCAACTCAACTGAGTATCCCTTGTCACAGAATGGACTTATGCTCAGCAAGTTGTGTTTCAGTCCTTTTATATAAGATACTTCTTTGATGTATGTGTTTCTTTTCACCAGATTGCCAATTCCCTTGGTACTGCCTTTGGAGTCATCTTCAAACACTACATTGGGTCCTTTTATGGCCTGGAAGCTTTTCAGCAGTTCTTTGTGTTAGAACATATTTAAGTATGTTTTGATGAGACAAAACCATAAGAATAGTAACCCTTATTCTATAAGCATAACCTATCTTGTAAGGTTACTGCAACAAGGTTACTGCAGAAAGATACAACAGAGGGAGCTTCAGAGGAAGGATACTGAAGAGAATGGTGGAAGGAATCTGGTAAACTAAAAAAAGGATACTGCTTACTGCAGGAAGCTACCTGGAAGGGACTATGCTTAAGCATACTGCAAAGTAGCAAGCTACCGAAGACTCAAGCTACATGACTGAAACCTACCTGGAACAGACCATGCCAAAGCATACTACAAAACAGCAAGCTACAGAAGCTTCAAGTCGTCTGACAGAGCAAGACCAAGAAGGAAGCTACAAAACAAGCATGAGAAGGAAGCTACAAGTTACCGGTAGAGAGAAGAGGAATAGAGTCAATCAGATGATGACATGTGGAAAGTGAAAAGCTGGCGTGTATCAGAATGAGTGGGGCACATTTAATGATTGAAACCTACCTACCTTCAACGGGCAGATTTCCTGATCTATAAATAGAAGAAGACTGAAGAAGAAGAGAATAGAGATAAGGGCGCAAGAAACAAGATAAGAGCGCAAATATAGATAGAAGAAAGCGCAGAAAAGAGAAGAAGAAAACAAAGCACAAGAGAGAGCGTAGAAAAGAGGGGGAAGACCCATAAGGGGGAATAAAGAAGAAGAAAAAAGAAGAGAGAAAAGAGTGTACACAAGATCAAAAGAAGAGTAGAAAACTCAAACACTCTACACCCCAGAAACGCTAGAATACTCAGTCACTTAGTCCAGCAGCAAGCTACAACAAACCAACCTGCAAAAGAAGTCTAAGCATGCTGCATCCAGATGAAGAAGAAGACAAACCTTTTAAGGACTGTCTAGGAGTGCTTAGTCAGGACTAGGATCCTGATAAGTTGTTCGCTTTCTATAGAAGAAAGTAAGGATCCTAGGTGGGTTGGGTTGGATCCTGTGTGGGTTAGATAGGAGAGTAGGCAAGCAGCTGTGAGCAATCATGAGTCGACTTGCTACTTACTTGTTAAGTCTGTGTTGTAATAGATAGTGTAAGGAACATTGTATAGATTTTGATGAAGATAAAACATGTAATAGATTAAGGCCTAGGATCCTATGTACTTAGTCTCTGTTGTAAATCTCTCATTTAGAAAATGGGATCAGAAGGCGTGGTGATCAGGACTACATCTTAAAAGAAAAAGGATGAAGACCTTGCTGCATAAGAAACACTCTAAAAATGCATTGAATAGTTCATGCAGCAGGCTGCTATGAAAAGGAAGCTAAATGCTCACTACCAAAAGGATTCTAAGTAAGCCAGCTAACTGAGCGACAAAGAAGATTCAAGCAACCTGTTAAGCAGCAGTTACCTCAGGACATGTGTACGAGGTTTACGTTAGACACGGCCGCAATATCATCAAATCAAAAGATGTCGCGTAATAAAGTAAAAAGGAAGTCTGAAAGAACGCTAGACTAGGTGTGGCGACTGCAGCAACAGAGACGTACAATGTCAACAACCATTTACGAACCAATCAGAGGAAGCCACGCCAACTTATGCATGATGAGAAGGAAGCTCTCTATCCAACAGGTAGAAATTCCTTCACCTATAAATAGATGAAGACTGGAACTTGAAGATAACTTGAAACCTAAAACTCTCACAAACAAAGCACTCAAGCTATCCAACGATATATTCTTTCAAATCTTTAGAAGTTTCAAGTCCAGTCTAAGTAGCAAGCATCCACAGCTTAAAGAGCTTATTATTTTAGTCTTGCTGCCCGAGTTGTTAAAATTAAAATAACATATCATTTCTTAGACTATTAGGAGTTGCTTGATCGGAGGTTGTTCCTAATCAAGTAGTTACGTTCTTTGTAGAAAGAACAAGAGCTTTGTGTGGGTTAGGTTGACTTTGGTCACTGTGCAGTAACCCTGTGTCGGAGAGACTGACAGTTCTTATTAAGTTAGGTTGTCTAAGTGAGGCTTGTGTAAATCAACCTAAATACTTAACAAAGTTCCTCCTGGTGTAGGAGTAAAGAGGACGTAAAGGGATTACTCCACCCTCGAACATCTGTAAACCGCTGTGTTTACTTTTGTGTTATGATTTCTACTATTTATCTTATTGTTATTGCTTATCTCTCCTTATATGCTACATATTGTTCATAAGCATCTCAAACCGGTTTTCAGAAAAGAAGCTTTGGTAAAATGAATTTCCTTTGTGCATAAAACTCTCTTTCTGTAAATCTGCATAAGGTAATTGCTCAAGCAGTAACCTTCAGAACAGTAAGCTATTTAGCTACCTGTCTGAGGAACTTACCAGTTTGTTTTAAAGAAAAGTTTGAAAATTGAGTAGGCTTATTCACCCCGCCCCCTCTAAGCCTACTACCACTTGGGACCAACAAGTGGTATCAGAGCAGGTTGGATTAAACGTCCGATCTAACTGATCAATCCCTGATCCTTGTTTTCTGAAAAAACCCTTTCTTTGTTGAAAAACTCATAAGCATACCTAACATGTATTCTTATAAAGTGCCTATGTTCTCCATTGATGAATATGATTATTGGAAAATTCACATGCAGGCACATCTGTCGGTCATGCATGATGAGATGTGGTATGTCATTAATGAAGGACCACTAAGAATCACAAAAGTAAACCCATTATTTGCCAAGGCCGTTGATGAAACAGCTGTAGGCAAAGAGATGCAGGAGCCATCCCACATCCAGCTGTTCTGGAAAAACCTAGAGAAGAATGGACTACTGACGAGAGGAGACGAGTAAACCTTGAAAATGTAGCAAAGAACGCACTATTCCTCACTCTCGATAAAGGAACCTTCAGCAAGGTGAAATCTTACAGAACCGCCATAAAAATCTGGGAAAAGCTCAAGCAAATATGCGAAGGCACGGAGCTCACCAAATAGAATAAGGTCTCTACAGCTACTCAGAAGTTTGAATTGTTTGAAATGATACCTGGAGAAACCCTAGAACAAATGGATCTAAGGTTTACAACCATCATCAATGAGCTTGAGTCCCTGGAAAAAATCTACACTCAGAAGGAGAAAAATATGAAGGTGCTGAGGGCCCATCCTGCTGAGTGGGATAGTAAGACAACAGCCATGAGAGTGTCTATGGATTTAAAATCTATGAGCACATTCGATCTCTTCACAGACCTCAAAGCCTTTGAATTCAACATCAACAGAAGAAAGATGGAGATTGAAGAAAGCAACTCAAAGGTTACTGCACTAACTGCAAGACAGCCTCAGGAAGCTAAGAAGTCTGAAGATCAGACATCTACCTTGGAGGCCACCGCAGAACAAGACATGACACTACTCCTGAAGAAGTTTCAAAAGTTCATAAGAAGGAACTCACGAACAGATGGCTTCAGGAGGAAGCTAAGTGAAACTGGAACCAGTGGGCAGTCACCCCAATCAAACGGAAAAGCTATTGATCTGTGCTACAACTGCAGGAAGCCAGGTCACTATGCCTGGGAGTACCTACATCCAGAAGTCCACCGTTATCCAAAGGATGAACGAAATGTGAGACAGGAAAAAAAAAGACAAGAACGTCAGACGCTTAGGGCGCTAATCGGTGAAGCAGAGACCTCTTAGGCACCTACACCTGAGAAGGCACCCAAGAAAGAAGAGTCAACCACTGATAGTGATTCGGAGGATTCATCTTCAGATGAAGAAGCTTTAATTTGCCTCATGGAAAAAAATGATGACTCAGAAGATGAGGTAACGTATCTGAAACCTCTTGTTCAAATTAATGAAAGGCTGAACATGATTTGTGCTTTTAAACAAATCATGAGTGACTTCGAGCAGACTACCTCAACTCATAAAGAGCTGAAATTAGAAAATGTAAAGCTTAAGAGAGAGCATGCTTCGTTAGAAAGGTTATTCGCCCTAAAAGAATCAAAAAGTCAAGCATGCAGTGACCTCAAAGCTGAAGTCAGTAAGCACAACCTGCAAGTCACTAAGCTGATATATAAGAAGAAGGTTCTCACTGAAACTATCAATACCTTCAATAAATCCTCCAAAGATTCCACTTCAAAGCTGATATATGAGAAGAAGGATCATGCTGGTATAGGCTATTCTGGAGAAGCTTCCACTTCTAAGGCCAGCACCTCAAAGGCACCTACATTTGTGCCTGCAGTTATCCCCCATCAAAATGAATTACCTAACTTAGGGGGAACTGCAAGCAGAAGTGTAGGAAGCTTTGATGGAAATGGAAAGGGACCTCTTTCAGGTACCTACGGCAGTATGCTTGTCAGAAGCTGGCTCCAACAACCTAAGTATGCTGGAAGCAGGAATTATAGATAGCAGCCTAGAAAGAGTAAAAAGGTCTCAAGTTCCCTATTTGCCACAGACCTATGTGGCTAAAACTAATAGAATCTATGTTCCTAAGTGGCAGAGGAAGAAACCACTTGCACACAAAGCACATACGCAGTATTTTAAAGGCACTGGTAAATATTCCGGAACATACAAGAATTATGTTGGTCCCAAAACTGCTGTAGGTAGGCTTAGAGGGGGGGTGAATAAGCCGACCTTCTTTTTCCCTTTTTCTTCTAACTCTTTCGGCTCACTTCTAAGATCAGTAACCTTTTGGGAGGTTACTGATTAGAGTGGTTTGCGGAAGCTTATTACTAAGCCGAGTAGAAGATGTGCAGCTTATAAAAGAGAGTGCATGTATGCATGAAGTGCAGTAAGCAGATAAAGGCACAAGGATGTATAGAGGTTCGAAGGTGGAGTAATCCTTCTACGTCCTCTCTTCCTCCACACAGGAGGGAACCTTTGTTAAGTTGGTTGATTTACATAGACCTATCTATTACAACCCACCCTTAACAAGTAAGTAGCAAGCCTTCACACAAATACTTGCCTACTTTCCCTGATCCACACAGGATCCTACTCTACCCACCCAGGGTCCTCATTTTCTCTCCTAGAAAGTGGTAAACTCAGCAGGACATTACTCCTCGCACTGAGTACTCCGAGACAACCATTTACAGAGGTTTATCTCCTTTTTCTTCAACTGGGTGCAGCAAACATGGCCTTCGTATGCAGACTGATTCTGTTGAAGCTTGCTGCTGACTGGTAGACTGGTGTGCGTCTTCTTGGGGTGTGGAGTGTTCGAGCATTTCTTTTTTTCATCAGCTCTCCTTGAACACTCTCTTTTCTAAGGTTTCCCCCTTCTTCTGCGCTTTTCTATTTTAAGCTTTTCTCTCTTCTTTTGCGCTTCTCTCTGTGAGCTTGGATATTCTGATGTGCTCACTTCTTTTCTCTCTTGCACACTTTGTGCTTCTCTCACACACGCCTTTTCAGTCTTCAGTCCTCCTCTGTTTAGGGTGTGAAATCTGCCCGTTGAAGGTAGACAGATTTCCATCATTTCTGTACCGCACTCCTGACACACGCCAGCTTTTCGCTTTCCACGTGTCTTCTTCTGATTAACTTCTCTTCTCTTTTCTCTTTACCGGTAACTTCTTGTGTCTACCGGTAACTTTAACTTTTCTCCCTATGCCTGCTTTGCAGCTTCCTCCTCTGGCTTCACTCTGGAGCTTCCTCTTCCGATTTGCTCCTTCTGGTGGCTCGAGGCTTCTATAGCATGCTGCCAATGTAGTATGCTTTCGGCATGGTCTTCCAGGTAGCTTCCTATCCTGCTGTGTTCTGCTTTTTTTGTGAGGTTCCTTCCAGTAACTCCCTAAAGTCAATAGTATTCTTATTAGTTCATCCGATTCTTTATAGCCATTCTCTTCATTATCCTTCCATTGACAGTTTCTCTGTTTCTTTTAATCTTTTGTGGTAACTCTATTGCAGTAACTTATCCTAAGATTGGTTATGCATATTAGAGTTACTTTAGGGATTTGTCTCATCAAAACATTCTACAAATGTATCCAACAATTTCCCTCTTTTGGATGATGACAAAACCTTTACAAAAGATCAAAAGAATATAACCTCTCAATCACAGAAAGCATATTTAAAGTATGACATTTATTGGGCATACTACTTTCGTACATAAATCACATATAAGTCGAAAAGAAAAGGCACAAGGAATGAGCTTTTTCAAGAACAGGAGACATTTTATAAAGATAAAATGTGTACATTACAATGCAGTAAGCAAAGTTATAATAAACATCCTATCTAAATTTATTATTCTATTCTTCTTGCTCTTTTCTTTCTTTTTTTTCGTACTTGTTTACTACTAGCTTCTTTCTTCTCTCTGCTTTCCTTCCTCCTCACTTGATGCAGTCACCTGCTCCCAATAGTTTCTTCTCTTTGGCTAGAGGGGAGAGCTGTCAGAAGGTGTGAGAGGCGATGCGATAGAGAGAGAAGGAATTCATTTCGAGGAAAGTGTGTAAAGAAGTAGAGAAGTTCAGGCTTCAGTAGCTTGATGCCGCCTTTCCTTCTATTCCAATCTCCACTTATCCCTTCAACTATCCTTCCTTCTGATTTTCTTGCATCTCAAAAGAGAATTCACCTCATGGAAGGGGTGACATCACTTTTCCTCCACCCCTGGAAGTCTTTTGATCTTCCATGACCCTTCACAGTTTCTTTCTCTTTTTTGACATCATCAGTGAGATGACGCTCTGGGGGTGGCTGGAGAGGGGTCTTTAGCTCTATCCCCCTGCCTTGAAGAGAAGAACTTAGGTTTAGGTTCTTGCAGGTGAGATGGGAGTTGATGGCTAGAAGATCAACTCTCCTGAGAAAGGTTTGCTTAGCGAATGTCACACGTGAAGGGTCAAAATATGAGGTTTGAGGTGTGCTTGGTTGATTATTTGCAGAGAATGTGTCTTTTGGAAGAGATGAAGAGAAGGATTTCCAACAATCAGGTTCCATGATGAACAAGAGGATGAGAGAAAGGGAGAGGATATCTTTTTATGCTTTATGAAGAATAAGAGTGCATGTATTTATAGGGATAGAGATACTCCCTGTTACAATTTAGATCTTGAAGGATCTCATTAACTGCTCCGCCTGTTTCCAATAAAGGTGTTGACAGTTTCCATAGCTTTATGTCTTTTCTCCTTTGTTTGAGATGACGTGGTCAACTGCTTGATCTCCACCCTTGGATTCTTCTAATCGCACGGCTGGAATTCTTTTAGGGTTTAGAAAAGGTAGTCTATTTCTTGAAAAGGTGATCTCCTTTAAATGTACGCAAGTTACCAAGAAATATTTCCTCAGTAACTGCTGTTGAGTTCTAACATCCAAGAGATCCCTTTATCCAGTGCCATGATGATAAATTCTGATGTTAAGTAACCTAGTGTCCAGTACATTGATATCTAGCATTCTGATACCCAGCAACCTGGTGTTCAGCGATCTAGTGTCCAGCTTCCTGGTATTTAGCATCCTGTTACCCAGTGACCTAGTGTTCAGCTATCTAGTTTCCAGCCCCTGGTATCTAGCATCCTAATATCTAGCGTCCTGCCACCCAGCGACCTAATTTCCAATCAGCCTGGTATCTAGCATCCTGATGTCCAGCATCCTGCTATCCAATAACCTAGTAATCAATGTCCTGGTATCTAGCATTTCTCTTCATCAGAATTTTATATATTCATTTTGAGTCCTTCTACCTTTTTATTGACTCAATGACAAGTGCTCGTAATTTCTAGTAGCTTAGCATCCAGTAGCTTGGTATCTAGAGTCTAGGTGTACAGCGTCCTGTTATCCCATGACTTAGTATCCGGTAGCCGAATGTTCAGCATAATATAGTCAGAGTTTGTCATTTTGTCAATGGTTCCCCCTAAATTTACTAACTCTTTGTCAGATGTACCTGCATAACAACTATCATGTATAGGTATTCATACAAGTATGAGTCCTTCTTGGTTAGTTTTCTTTCAGAAGCTTAGACTATCTTTACAGCCCATGGTTACTGTAGAGAGAGTTTTGGCTACTTCAAGACTTTCACAGATCAAGGAGTGATAGTGTGTGCAGGTGTTTTTAAGCAAGTCAAGATAGACAAAGGTACAGAAAGTAAGAATTTTTTTTTTAAATATTTTTATGAAGCTGCTGTTCTGCTTAATTCCTTATGGAATGTCAGTTTTTGTAGACTTATTACAGCGTATCTATTTTGGGTTACTCCAAGAATTTTAACCTTTTTGCCTTCAAGGTTTCCTTGATTTGTACTGGTAGTTCCCCCTTACTTTATGGTCTTCTCTTTTAAGATATGGGGTTACTGGCAGTACTGTTCCAGGTTACTTTGAGGTTTTGCATGAGAAAGTGAAGCATTATAATATAGAAATAAGCATGCAGGCTTCCTTCTCATTTTTCATTTTTAGAAACAAGTGAAAACAGTTTAGAGTTCATTATCTTGGAGTATAGTCACTTGAGTTCTTTGACAGAATAGACATGATTATGACCAGAAGTAAAGAGTATAGAATTAGAACGAGGTACCTGGCCATATTTGTTCTTTTGAAAGAGTAGATCCTCTTTCATTTTTTGTTTCTGTCTGGAGGTCGATCTGGATGATGGATTGAGCTTCTTCTTCTTGCTCCTTTGCTTGCCATCCTCAGCATTTTCCTCCATGGTTGCTAGCATGTCCATTGATGTAGCTTTGAAGCTTCTTCTGTATGTTCAGCAACATATCTTCTTTGTTGATCAGCTCCATGTTAGTCTCCTCCATGATAGATAAGGACGTTGCTCCTTGTGCATGGCTTTCTTCTTCGCAGTCCTTCCTTTGGTGGCTTGTTGTTCCCCCTCAGAAACAACTTTTCTTCACAACACAACTTGATTTTCTACATTTTTTTAGTTGTTTGTTGTCTTCACATCAATCATATCCTTTTAGAGCAAAAGGCAGTGAAATGATCTCTGATGTGAGGGTGAGAGAGAGAGAGAGAGAGAGAGAGAGAGAGATTTTTTAGAAAGAGGCTTTTTCACATATGGGATCTGGATAGATCAATTAGATCTTTTATCCATCTGCTCTGATACCACTTGATGGTATCAGATGGACCGTTGAGCAAGGATGACTAATCCACCTGCTCTGATACCACTTTTTAGTATCAGATGGATTAGCTGATGGATGATCCACCCTACTCTGATACCACTTGTTGGTATCAGATAGATCAGTGAGCAAGGATGAATAATCCACCTGCTCTGATACCACTTATTGGTCCCAAAAACTGCTGTAAGTAAGCTTAGAGGGGGGGTTGAATAAGCCTACCATCTTTTTCCCTTTTTCTTCTAACTCTTTTGGCTCACTTCTAAGATCAGTAACCTTTTTGGGAGGTTACTGATTAGAGTGATTTGCGAAAGCTTATTACTGAGCCGAGTAGAAGACGTGCAGCTTATAAGAGAGAGTGCATGTATGCATGAAGTGCAGTAAGTAGATAGAAAGACGCAAGGATGTATAGAGGTTCGAAGGTGGAGTAATCCTTGTACGTCCTCTCTTCCTCCACACAGGAGGGAACCGTTGTTAAACTGGTTGATTTACATAGACCTATATATTACAACCTACCCTTAACAGGTAAAGTAGCAAGCCTTCACACAAATACTTGCCTACTTTCCCTTGACCCACATATGATCCTACTCTACCCACCCAGGGCCCTCACTTTCTCTCCTAGAAAGTGGTAAACTCAGCAGGACATTACTCCTCGCACTGAGTACTCCAAGACAACCACTTAGAGAGGTTTATCTTCTTCTTCTTCAACTGGGTCCAGCAAGCTTAGCCTCCGTATGCAGGCTGATTCTGCTGACTGGTAGACTGGGTATGCGTCTTCTTGGGGTGTGGAGTGTTCGAGCTTTTCTTCTTTTCATCTGCTCGGTATAAACACTCTTTTCTTCAAGGCTTCCCCCTCTTTCTGCGCTACTCTCTTTTAAGCTCTTCTCTCTTCTTTTGCGCTTCTCTCTGTGAGCTTGGATATTCTGATGTGCTCACTTCTTCTCTCTTGCATGTTCTGTGCTTTTCTCACACACGCCCCGTGCTTCTCTCACACACTCTTCAGTCTTTAATCCTCCTCTTTATAGGTTGTGAAATCTGCCCGTTGAAGGTAGACAGATTTCTGACATTGACGCACTGTACTCCTGACACACGGCAGCTTTTTGTTTTCCACGTGTCTTCTTCCGATTGGCTCCTCTTCTCTTTTCTCTCTACCGGTAATTTCTTGTGTCGATTGGTAACTTTGACTTTCTGCCCATGCCTCTTTATAGCTTCCTCCTCTAGCTTCACTCTGGAGCATCCTTCTTCTGGCTTGCTCCTTCAGGTGGTTTCGAGGCTTCTGTAGCATACTGCTCCCTGCAGTATGCTTTCGACATGGTCTCCCCATGCAGCTTCCTGTCTTGCTATTTTCTGCTTTGGCGAGGTCTCTTCCAGTAGCTTCCTGAAGTCAATAGTATCCTTATTAGTTCCAGATTCTTTTCATCCATACTCTTCAGTATCCTTCCTTCGACACTTTCTCTTTTCTTTTAATCTTCTGTAGTAACTCTATTGCAGTAACCTTATCCTAAGATTGGTTACGCTATAGAGTTACTTTAAGGATTTGTCTCATCAAAACATTCTACAAATATATCCAACAATTTCCCCTTTTTTTGATGATGACAAAACCTTTTTATAGAAGATCAAAAGAATATAATCTCTTAAGCACAGAAAACTTATTTAAAGCATGACACATATAGGCATACTACTTTCATACACAAATCACATATAAGTCAAAAAGAAAGTGCATAAGGAATGAGCAATCTTTGAAGAACAGAAGACATTTTATTAAGATAAAACGTATACATAATTACAATGCAAGTAAGTAAAGTACAATAAGCATCCTATCTAAATTCATTCTTCTATTCTTCTTGCTCTTTCCTATCTTTTTTTTCCCCTTTAGCTTCTTGCGAACTTCTTTCTTCTCCAGCTCTTCCCGCTTTTGGGTACAAAGGTTTGCTCCCTATTGATTTTCCTCTTAGTCTAAAGAGAGAGAGAATTAAAAGTGAGGAAAAGAGGTTTCTTCAGAAGAGAGTAGTGAAGCAGAGGAAGAGATCTGAGAAGATGGAGAGAATGACACAGTAGCTTACTGTTGCCTTTCATTCTTCATAACCTCACTAACTCCTCCTGCTGTATCATCTGCTCAACTCCTTGGAAGCAGGAATCATCCATTTCCCCTCCAACAACTTCTTGTGGACGGGCTGAAATCTTCTTTTTTCCTCCATGGAAGACTTTTGATCTTCCATGATCCTGTTAGGATGTATTCTATAAGCCTAGCTTTTGTATGAACATCTTTATGATATGAGATTCATTGTGGTCAAATGTTTGCATTTTATATTATTGTTGTTGTCCAGATTAGTCTATACTGTAGATAACATGGTGTGTGGTGTCACACAGAAGATCATGCTATCAGTTCCTTATAGATTATAAATAATAGCTCACAACCAAGATGGGTTTGGACAAATCATTGGAACGGTTGTAGTGTAATTTGGTATTAGTCTATCTTGACTATAAAGTTACACTAGTACATTTTGTATGTATTGAGCAGGACCATATGAGGTTGTTCGATTTGTACTGACTATAAATAAAAGAACAAGACCTCTGTTATTAATAACGAGCACGTGTACTCAGTGTTTGTTTCTTTAATTTACCAATGGGTGAAATTTATTAATAAATCAATAGGCTCAGTGAATTGGGAGATAGCACTGTTTATATGGTGTGCTGTTGATTATAGAAGGAATCCGTGTCCTAATTATTTAGGATGATGATGTCCCCTTGAGGAGCTCATAAGGATTATCATGTAAACCCTGCACTGCAGGTGGATTTAATCCGACATGATAATAAAGATGAGTGGTACTACTCTTGGAATTAGATGTAAATTAATTAAGTTGTCAGTAATTTATTTAATTTATGGACATTCGATATCTTAAACGCGGGGAAATAAATGTACATATAATAAAGGAGCCCATATTGTAATATGGGATTAGGACGGTAGTTCAATTATAACTCTTTAGTGGACCGAGTTATAATTGATGGGCTTAAGCGAGATGTTCGGGCTGAACAGGGGACGCCTAAGCCCATCAGGAGGCCCAACCTAATTCCTCCTCAGGGTCCCTGTTGTAGGCTATAAGTAACCCTAATATCAGCGCCTCCTAGATCACGTTTTCTCAATCTCACGCAAATAAAAACAGATTCGCTGGAGAGAGAACGGAGGAGGTAAGTTTTCTGATTCTTTGGAAGATCGTTGCCCACACGACGTCCAAAGGAAGGGATAGGAATACGGCAGAAGACCGTGTGGTTCAAGGTTCATCACTCGTTCGATAGTTCTGACCTTAGAACTGGTTCGTCTTCACCAATTACGGTGAACAAAGGTATAAAAAAATTTCCGCTGCGTGTTAATTACAGTTTCGATCCCGAATTAGATAATTACATAAAGTCGGCGATCCGGTGGTTCCAACAGATCCTTCATAGATTCTTCCCCCTTTTTGACATCATCAAAATTAATCTTAAGCTCGGGGGTAACTGGAGAAGGATCCTTTACTCTTCCTTTGTCCTCTAAGAGGAGAACCTAGGTGCTTACCCTCAGGCTCCCTTAAAGCTGAGGTAAGGAGAGAATGCTAGAAGATCAAGTCTTCTTAAGAAGACTTGTCTAGCAAGTGTTAAGCGTGAGAGGTGAATATATGAGGTTTGAGGTGTGCTTGGTTGATTATTTGCAGGGAATGTGTCTTTTGGAAGACATGAAGAGAAGGGTTTCCAACAATCAGGTTCCATGATGAACATAAGGATGAGAGAAAGAGAGAGGATATCTTTTTATGCTTTATGAAGAATAAGAGTGCATGTATATATAGGGATAGAAATACTCCCTGTTGCAGTTTGGATCTTTAAAGATCTCATTAACTGCTCCGTCGGTTTCCAAGACTGATGTTGACAGTTTCCACAACTTTAAATCTTATATCCTGATTTGATTGCGTCTGTGGTCAGTGACTGAATCTCCACCATTGGATTTTTCTGATCGTGTGGCTGGAGTTCTTTCAGGGTTTTAGAAGAGGTAGTCTATTTCTGAAAAGCTGATCTCTTTTAAATGTACGCAAGTTACCAAGAAATATTTTCTTAGTAATTGTTTTATCTTGTAACATCCAAGAGATCTCCTTATCCAGTTTTGATGATAAGTTCTGACTTCAAGCAACCTAGTATCTAGAATATTGACATCTAGCGTCCTGATACACAGCGACATGGTATTCAGCGATCTAGTATCCAGCTACTCGGTATTTAGCGTCCTGTTGCCCACCGACCTAGTGTTCAGCGATCTATTTTCCATCCTCTGGTATCTAGCATCCTGATATCTAGCGTCCTGCCACCCAGTGACCTAATTTCCAGTCAGCCTGGTATCTAGCATCCTGATGTCCAGCATCCTGCTATCAGTGACCTAGTTTTTAATATTCTGGTGTCTAGCGTTTCTTTTAGTCAGACCTTTATCTTTTACAATTAGGACCTTCTACCTTTTCTATTGACTTAATGACAAGTGCTCTGATTTCTAGTAGCTTAGCATCCAGTAGCTTGGTATCTAGAGTCTAGGTGTACAGCGTCCTGTTATCCCATGACCTAGTATCCAGTAACCGAATGTTCAGCATACTATAGTCAGAGCTTGTCATTTTGTTAATGGTTCTCCCTAAATTTACTAACTCTTTGTCAGATGTACCTGCATAACAATAAACATGTATAGGTACTCATACAAGTATGAGTCCTTGTTTTCTTTTAGAACTTGGACTATCTTTACAACCCATACTGTAGAGAGAGTTTTGGCTTCTTCAAGAGTTTTGAATATCAAGGAGTGATAGTGCGTGCAGGTGTATATAATCAAATCAAGATAAATAAAGACATAGTAAGCAAAATTATTATATATATATATTTTTTATTTTTTTTTCTTGAGATGCTATTCTGCTTGATTCCTTATGGAATGTCAGTTTGTTACACACTTTCTATAGCATACCCACATTTGGGTTACTCCAAGGATTTTAACCTTTTTGCCATCAAAGCTTCATTAATTCGTACTAGAGGTTCCCCCTTACTTTATGGTCTTCTCTTTTTAAGATGTGAGGTTACTAACAGTACTATTTCAGGTTACTTTGAGGCTTTGTATGAGAAAGAGAAGAATTATGATTTGGAAATAAATATGCAGGCTTCCTTTCTCATTTAAAGAATCAAGTGACAACAAATTATTATCTTAACATAAAGTCACTTGAGTTCTTTAACTGATTACCAAGACGTGGTAACGACCAGATATAAATAGTATAAAATTAGAACGAGGTACTTGGTCAATGTTCTTTTGAAAGAGTAGGTCCTATTTCACTCTTGACTCTGTCTGGAGACTGGAATGAGCTTTTTCTTCTTACTCACTTGTTTGACATCCTCAGCATCTTCTTCTTTGCTTGTTCATGTCAGCTTCCTTTTTTTTCTCAGGAGCAAGTCTTCTTTGTTGATCAGCTCCATGTTGATCTCCTCCATGATAGATAAGGAAGTTGCTCCTTTGTGCATGGCTTTCTTCTTCGCAGCTTGTTGTTCCCCCTCAGAAACAGCTTTTCTTCACAACACAGCTTGATTTTCTACATCTTTCAGTTGTTTGTTGTCTTCACATCAATCATATCCTTTCTAGAGCAAAAGGCATTGAACTGATCTTTTGATGTAAGGGAGAGAGAGAGAGAGAGAGAGAGAGATTTCGAGAGAGATGTTTTTTCAAAGATGGGATCTGGATAGATCGATTAGATCTTTTGTTCATCCATCTGCTCTGATACCATTTGTTGGTATCAGATTGACCATTGAGCAAGGATGAATAATCCACCGGATCTTATACCACTTGTTGGTATAAGATGGATTTGCTGATGGATGATCAAACCTGCTCTGATACCACATGTTGGTCCCGAAAAACAACTGGTAGTAGGCTTAGAGGGGGGGTGAATACGCCTACTAAACCATCACACATTTTTCTTCTACATCTATCGTCTTTATCTTATGTCAGTAACCTTTTGAGAGGTTACTGATCAGAGTGAATGCGGAAGCCTTTTACTAAGCCTGGTAGAAGATGTGCAGTTTATCAAAAAGAGTATATGTAAGGCAGTAAGTAGATAAAGACGCAAGCATGTATAGAGGTTCAAAGGTAGAGTAATCCTTCTACGTCCTCTCTTCCTCCACACAGGAGGAAACCTCTGTTAAGCTGGTTGATTTACATAGACCTATCTATTACAATCCACCCTTAACAGGTAAAGTAGCAAGCCTTCACAAAGATACTTGCCTACTTTCCCTTGACCCACACAGGATCCTACTCTACCCACCCAGGGTCCTCGCTTTCCATGTGTCTTCTTCCGATTGGCTCATCTTCTCTTTTCTTTCTACCGGTAACTTTTTGTGTCTACAGGTAATGTTAACTTTCTGCCCATGCCTCTTTATAGCTTCCTCCTCTAGCTTCACTCTAGAGCATCCTTCTTCTGTCTTGCTCCTTCAGGTGGCTTCGAGGCTTCTGTAGCATGCTGCTCCTTGTAGTATGCTTTCGGCAGCTTCCTATCTCACTGTTTTCTGCTTTGGCAAGGTCTCTTCAAGTAGCTTCCTGAAGTCAATAGTATATTTATTAGTTCCAGATTCATTTCAACCATACTCTTCAGTATCCTTCCTTCGACACTTTCTCTTTTTCTTTTAATCTTCTGTAGTTACTCTATTGCAGTAACCTTATCCTAAGATTGGTTACGCTATAGAGTTACTTTAAGGATTTGTCTCATCAAAACATTCTAGAAATATATATCCAACAGCTCCTTCTGGTCGCTCGAGGCTTCTGTAGCATGCTGCCTATGCAGTATGCTTTCGGCATGGTCTTCCAGGTAGCTTCCTGTCCCGCTGTGTTCTGCTTTGGCGATGTTCCTTCAAGTAGCTCCCTGAAGTCAATAGTATCCTTATTAGTTCATCCGATTATTTATAACCATTCTCTTCAGTATCCTTCCATTGACACTTTTTCTGTTTCTTTTAATCTTCTGTGGTAACTCTATTATAGTACCTTATCCTAAGATTGGTTATGCATATTAGAGTTACTTGAAGGATTTGTCTCATCAAAACATTCTACAAATGTATCAACCAAATTATAATAAGGAGATTGTTATAAAGCGAGTATGGGTTCCTAAAAGGAAGATATAAACTAACAAGAAAGGACCCGTACTTGTATGGGTACCTAAAAAGAAGTAATTTCTCTTTGATTGCAGTAACTTTTGACAGGAAGCAACAAGGAAATATGGTACATTCACAGCGGCTGTGCAAGACACATGACAGGGAACCAGAAGAGCCATATCAACTTCAAAACTTCCAAAGGACCTAAAGTCATATTTGGAGACAACTTCAAAGGAAGGACAAAGGGCACTGGTGACCTAATTAGAGGAAATACCTGCATCAAGGAAGTATCTCATGTAGAAGGCTTGAAGTACAACCTCCTAAGTATAAGTCAATTCAGTGACAAAGGCTACTGTGTAGAGTTTAACCTCAACAAGTGCCTGATTAAGGACATCAAGACTCAAGTAGTCAAGCTCACTGGAACAAGGAAGGGAAACATCTATATTGTTGATTGGGAATCAGTAACTACTGCTACTTGTTTCATCGCCAAAGGAACTTCTGAAGCCAGCTAGTTGTGGCACAAAAGGATGAGCCACCTGAACTTCAAAACTATGAATAAGCTAGCTAGGAAAGGATTAGTCAGAGGGCTACCTGACATGGTTTACAAGAAGGAAGCTGTCTGTGGAGCATGTTAGAAAGGGAAACAAATGAAGAGCTTTTTCAAGAACAAAACCCTTCGTTCTACAGAGATGATACTAGACATGCTACACATGGATCTCTTTGGACCAATTAATCCAATTAGCATATCTAGAAAGAAATATACCTTAGTAGTAGTAGATGACTACTCAAGGTACACTTGGACGATCTTCCTTGGAAAGAAATCAGAAACTCAGCAACGTCTGCCGGAGTTTCTCTTGAGGCTGCAAATCGAGAAGAGCCTGAGCATTGTAAAGATCAAAACAGATAGGGGAACCGAACAAATTTATAGAAGCCTATTGCTCAAACAATAGAATTAGGCACGAATACTCAGCAGCCAAGACACCTCAGCAAAATGGAGTTGCTGAAAGACGGAATAGGACTCTAAGGAAGATACAAGGACAATGTTAGCTAAAGCGAAGCTACCAAAGAGATTTTGGGCAGAAGCAACTAACACAGCATGCTACACACAGAAAAGATGCCTGATCAATAAGGATCTGAATAAGACTCCATATGAGTTGTGGTATGGTTACTCTCCTTGTATTAACTATTTTCACATCTTTGAATGTAGGTGCTTCGTGCTTAACAATGGAAAGGAGTACCTCAAAACCTTCGATGTCAAATCAGATGAAGGGGTATTCCTAGGGTACTCATCGGTAAGCAAAGCCTTCAGAAACTTCAACAAGAAAACACTTGTTGTAGAGGAATCTGTACATATGGTCTTTGATGAACCACATTGCAGTAAGGCTTACATTGAGGAACTTCAAGAAGAGTTGGACAAAACTCACATCAACAACAATCATGTTGAGTATATTTTATGTGAAGTTACCAAATCTTCAAAATATGGATGGAATGCCACCATCCCAGATTATACATGTTCCTGATTGACAGGTACTTACTCAGATTCAGGAACCTCAAGACGATCAACCTGCAGATATGAACCAGAATCCAACAGAGGAGCAACCTTAGTAAACTAATGAAGTAAGAAGAAGATGGCTCAAAAATTACCCCAGAGATTTGATTATAGGAGACTTCACGGAGTAAGAACAAGAAGATCAAACCCTTATGAAGCCATGTTTGCTTGCTTCATATCACATGTAGAACCGAAGCACCATGAGGAAGCTCTAGAAGATACCAACTAGGTTCAAGCCATGCAAGAAGAGTTGAATGGACTTGAGAGTAACCAAGTTTGGTACCTGGTTCCCAGACCCTCTCATCAAGGAGTTATTGGAACTAAGTGGGTATTCAAGAACAAGCTAGATGAAGAAGGACAGGTTGTAATAAACAAGGCTAGGCTAGTGGCAAAAGGATACTGCCAGGAAGAGGACATTCATTTTGATGAAACTTTTGCTCCAATAACTAAACTTGAAGTTATTAGAATCTTTCTAGCTTATGCAGCTCAGAAGAATCTCACGGTGTATCAAATGGATATAAAAAACGCTTTCCTAAATGGAATGCTAGTAGAAAAAGTTTATGTTGAACAGTCACCCGGGTTCGAAGAAAATGCTGATAGGATGGTATATAGATTGAGAAAAGCTCTCTATGGACTGAAGCAGGCAACAAGAGCATGGTATGACACTCTGTCCAAATATTTGTTAGATAAGGGATTCAAGAAGGGCAAGGTGAATAAAACCCTATTTAGAATCCAGGATGAAGATAGCTTATCCAGATCTATGTGGATGACATCATCTTTGGCTTAACCAACAAAGTGCTATGCAGAAAGATCTCCAACCTAATGCAATCCAAGTTTGAAATGAGTATGATGGGAGAATTAAGTTTCTTTCTTGGATTGCAAGTCAGACAACTTAATCAAGGAACCTTCATAAACCAAATGAAGTACATAAAGGAGCTGATCAAGAAATTTGGAATGGAGAACGCTAGTACAGTAAGCATTCCAATGCCAACGACGGAAAGCCTGAATAAAGACGATGGAGGAAAAATAGTTGACATCACTAAATACAGACGATTAATTGGGTCACTACTCTACCTTACTGCGAGCAGACCAGATATTATATTTGCAGTTGGAATGTGTGCGAGACATCAAGTCGCTCCCAAGGAGTCCCACCTCACAGCGGCTAAGAGGATAATTAGATATGTAAAGGGAACCAAAGAAGTAGGCTCGTGGTATCCTAAAAAAGGAAGAATCAAACTGATTGGGTATACTGATTCTGATTTTGCAGGTTGCAAAATTGATAGGAAGAGCACAAGTGGAACCAGTACCCTAGTTTTGCAGAAAGCAAACCTCCATTGCCACTTCTACTGTCAAAGCAGAATATGTTGCTGCAGGAAGCTGCTGTGTACAAATCTTATGGATTCAGCAACAGCTTCGAGATTACGATATTGTTGAAAAGGATACTCCGATCATGTGTGACAACACAAGCGCGATAGAAATTACCCACAATCCTGTTTTCCACTCAAGAACAAAACACATTGACATTCGTCACCACTTCATCAGAAATCATGTGGAGAAGAAGGATATCTCACTGGAAAAGATTCACACTGATCAGCAGCTAGCTTACATATTCACACAACCTCTTTGTGAATCAAGATTTTCTTACTTAAGAAATGAATTGGGTATAATTAAATTAAGCTAACTCTCTCTAATAAACTTTTATCAAGTGTTCTACAGCTTAGGGGGAAGTAAAGAAGCCAAGAAAGGATACTGAGAGAGGTCCCCTTCCAAAGGTTCCTGATGTACGTAGCTAACAGAACTCACTGAAAAGACACGTCAGCAAAATACTACCTAGAAAAATAATCATCACAAAGGAACCTATGAAGCTAACGATCATAAGGAACTGCCAATCTCAAGACGTGGCGTATCAAATCAGGGCAGGTAACCCAATAAAAGGTGGTGATTTTTGCAAATAAGCCCCTCAAGATCTTTGAAAAGTCAAAAAGTGAATCTGCACATTAAATGCCAGAACCCTCAACCGCGGGATGAGAAACCTTTCAAATCCTGAGCAGATCTGAGTCGTTGATCAAGACACATGGAGTTTTACTATAAATAGGAATTTTACACATGATCAAATCATTTATGCTCTCATATTTTCTAGCACTCTAACCTTTTGCAAACAAGTAACCTAGCGACCGTTTTTGTGCTCACCTCTACTTTTGCAGAAAACTCAACTTTCTTATAACTTTTCAAAAATGGCACCCAAAAAGACACAAGTCATTGATGGTCGTCTCATTGATGATAAGATATTACTGAAGACCATCAAAGATGAAGGTCACTCCATCAATCTTATGTAGATGATTTTGAACAATCTTCACCAGTCCAGAGTGTGGGGTTTCTGTTCTCTCTATAGGGAACCTTACTGTGAGGACCTGGTTAGACAGTTCTACACTAAGGCAGAAGTATCTAAGGACAAGACAAAGATCGTGTCCAAGATGGGGAAGAAGACAATTGAGATTACTACCAGTCTCCTAGGGAAGATCTTTCAGCTTCCTACTGAAGGAATAGACAGTAGTGACTTAGCCACCTACGGAGAGGCAATGGTGAAAGAATACTGGAAGAGATTCACAGGCTCCGAGGACCTGTTGATTTTGAATAAGAGCTGTAACAAAAAGCTCTTTCAGGTAGAGTATCAGATGCTCCATGACATCTGCTACCACATCATTGAGAATCGGTCTGGTTCTTTTGACAAGTGTACCAATCTTAGGTACAGAATTATGATGGCTCTAATGGATGCTGAAGAGATCAACTGGGCGGAGTATGTTTTCACCAGGCTCAAGGAAAGAGGTGGAGAAGAAAATGGGCAAGCCAACTTATGGACTTGTGATCAACACCATTTTATAGTATGCTGGTCACGACCTGTCAAAGGGTAAGCCCATTCAAAGGGGCAAGTTCATAGGGTATGGCATAATTTTTTCTAAAAAGGGAACTAAAGTCTCCCCAGTAACCAGGAAGGTTACTGAGGTGAAGAAGAAGGAAACTCAGAGAGAAGCAGTGCAAGAAAGCACGTCGGAGGGGGAAGCCTCGGCGGCTACTGCTTCTCCACCTAGGCAGGAGAAGAAGGAAAGTAGTGTAAGGGTAAGGGTGAAACAGGCGGTGAAGAGGAAGCTAAGAATTTCTTATGATGAAGCACCACCTTCTCCATCACCTGTGTTGATGCTTCCTGCTCCCACGCGCAAGGATAAGGATGCTGAATCAGAGATTCAGACCACTGAGCAGGCAGAGGTTGTTGTACAGAAAGTCACTGCTCAGCTACAAGTGCAGTTAGAAATGGAGGTTGAGAAAAGTGATGAGGACTCTGACACTGAAGTTTGGACACAGCCAATATGAAAGAGGAGTTTGAAAAGCAGTGGGACAGGTTCACGACATGGTGGAACTACCGGAACCTTCCCAGCCCGGAGATGTTTCAATGGTGTGAGTTGTATGCCGAGGAAGATTGGGCACTAAACTGGGCAGAAGTGTCTGATATACAAGAGGAAAGGGTGTTAGAGACAAGATACTAGAAAAGTCTGCGTAGGAGGAAATGGAGAGACTTTCAAGAAAATTATGAAGCTGAACTGAGATTGGCTGCTATTGCCGAAAAGAAGAAGCAAGGCGCACAGCTTGAACTGCCTCCACCTTCCCCAAGGACAATGAAAGGAAAGAAGCCCATCGAGCAACCTGATTTCTACAAGGATGATGTTATCCTGAAGGCAGCTACTGATCAGGTCACTGCTGGCGATGACGTGGGCTTTGCTGAAAATCAAGCAGAATCGTTTGGAGTAGATGAAGCAGAGGAGATGATGCTGAAACAGGCCTTAAATACCACTTTGATGGAAACAAGAATCAGGTATAAGGCCCTTCCCATGCAACCAGGTGAAGGTTCCTCCATTGGAGAAGCATCTATTGAATAACCTTTAAATGTTCCTCCAATTAGTCAGAGGATGTCTTCATCACCCGCATCAAAAGATGAATCTAGCGGGGCATTCAGTCAGCTAGTGGATATAGTGATCTTGCCAGGTGAGGAGGACGCAATATCAGATATAGTAGGAGAAGTTCTCGCCCTTGAAGACACTCCTATAAACACGGGAAAGGCCGACTCGCCAATGATGCAGCTGTCAACTACTCCGGAGATTGCAAAGTTGGATGTTCTTGTAGTTGCTGCAGCTATTGAAGAAACACTTAAATCAGCAATCATTGAAGAAGGAACCTCTGTGCCAGAACTCTCTATTTATGAGGCACCAATGGAGGTCGATATGATGGCTGAGGAAATTACACCAACGGAGATCGAGGGTGTAATCTCTAAAGATCCTGCGAATCGTGAAGAGACGATTGCAGAGAGGTCCGCAACAGAACAGGCTGCTAACATAGAGCCTGCTGTTGATAAGATTCCAGCAGGACAGACTGCTCAAAAAGAGCCTACTGCTGAAGATATTGCTCCTAAAGAGCCCACTATTGAGGAGTTTTCTCTGCAAGAGACTTCGATGAAACAGAAAATAGTTGAGGAGGCGCCGGAGGAGGAAGGCCCTCTGGAGAAGTAATAAGAAGATTGCAGGCCTGGAAGGGAGATGTCCCTTCGGATGCAATATCAGCTGATGATGAGGAGGAATCAGCTCGTGGGGGACCAGACACTAAAAGTTTTATGTCTAGCTCCAGCAGGGATGATGGATCACCCAATGAACAGGGTGCATCCGGAGCCGAAACATCCAAACCTCTAACCCCTTCTCTTTCTGTACATAATGATAAGCAAAATCCATTGACGACGTCTTCAAGGCAATAGGGAAAATTGGCAAATCTTTAAGTGAAGCAAGCCGGTGAATGAGAGCTGAAGCAAAGAAAGATCGGTTTCAAGCTTCCTTCCTGATTGACACCTTCAATGCAACCTTGGCAAAGCTTCAAATTTCTATCAACTCCCTAACCCCATCTACCAACCTTGTTGACACCATCAAGAGCATGAACAAAAAGCTCAACTCCCAAGGGAACAGGCAAAAAGAAATTGAGTTGGAGCAACAATTTGTGACCACTTCCCTAGAAAATATCAACAACTCTCAATTTGAACAGAAACAAAATTTAGAGGATCATACTGACCTTTTAACCAGTATGCATTCAATGATAAAGTTTGGAGTAGGCTCGGCCTTTGATGATAACAAAAAGGGGGAAGAGGCAGCTAAGAGGATCGAGCAGAAGAGACAACAGGATCTTTCCTCTAGCAGACAGCTAACAATCATGCCTAGGAAGGATTCAGGAGGCGACGGAGAAGGCTATGGAGGAAGCACCAAATGACACTAAGATAGCAGTTCAACCAAGAGAAAATCAGAAGCTATCTCAGGAGTACATCCTGGTCTTCGCAGAGGAGGAAAGTTGAAGATATATTCAAAGCGTCATATGATCATATTAAGGAAATGGCAAAGAAAAGCCTCTCACAGCTTTACCCTCCTTAAAAGCAACCTGACTTGGAAGTCCAGACTCTAGGAATCCCAGATTCCAAGTATGGGAACTCCCTGAAATTGATCTACCTACCACTCATTGTCCATTCTTTCTGCAGATCAACACCTTCAAACAAGCAGAATACTTGAAGTATTATATCAAGTTATGCAAGGAGTCCACGCTCATCAAAGGTAAAACTCACCGTGAAGGACTCTAATGCTTCAAGGACCTTGCTAGCAGAATGAACAGAGGGGAAATGATTCATTTCTATGAAGATTTCTGGTTGAGGTATGAGGAGACCTCGGAGATGAAAAGGCTGATGGAACCAACTTATCAAGAGTCAATCCTCAACTGGTGGAAGGGTTCGAGGAATGAAAGAAAAAGAGCCTCCTGGAGGATGAAGATATCGTAAACCTTCCTGCTTCCTTCTCATATATATCTCTCTCTTATCTTGTTGCTTGATACTATTCTCAGATACCTCTATGAGTTATTAACTTAATAAAAGTATCTGTTTTGATCTGAAAAAGCTCACTACTTGTGAACTTATGCTTAAACTTTTGCTCTAATATCTTACTGTTATATATATATTTTGCTGATCCTTCTACAACCTTACTTGTCGATATAAAATCTGATAAACTATTTCATCCTCTTAAAGGATGCTTTCACATCATCAAAAAGGGGGAAATTGTAAGGAACATTGTATAGATTTTGATGAAGACAAAACATGTAATAGATTAAGGCCTAGGATCCTATGTACTTAGTCTATGTTTTAAATCTCTCATTAGAGAATGGGATCAGAATGCGTGGTGATCAAGACAGCATCTTAAAAGAAAAAGGATGAAGACCTTGCTGCATAAGGAACACTCTAAAAATGCATTGAAAAATTCACGCAGCAGGCTGCTATGAAAAGGAAGCTAATGCTCACTACCAAAAGGATGCTAAGTAAGCCAGCTGACTAAGCGACAAAGGAGATTCAAGCAACCTATTAAGCAGCAGTTACCTCAGGACATGTGTACGAGGTTACGTTAGGCACGGCCGCAATATCATCAAATCAAAAGATGCCGCGTAATAAAGCAAAAAGGAAGTCTGAATGAATGTCAGACTAGGTATGGTGATTGCAGCAACAGAGACGTATAATGTCAACAACCATGTATGAACCAATAAGAGGAAGCCACGTCAACTTATGCATGATGAGAAGGAAGCTCTCTATCCAACGGGAAGAAATTCCTTCACCTATAAATAGATGAAGACTGGAATTTGAAGATAACTTGAAACCTGAAACTCTCACAAACAAAGCACTCAAGCTATCCAACGATATATTATTTCAAATCTTTAGAAGTTTCAAGTCCAGTCTAAGTAGCAAGCATCCACAGCTTAAAGAGCTTATTGTTTTAGTCTTGCTGCCCGAGTTGTTGAAATAAGAATAACATATCATTTCTTAGACTGTTAGGAGTTGTTTGATCGGAGGCTGTTCCTAATCAAGTAGTTACGTTCTTTGTAGAAAGAACAAGAGCTCTGTGTGGGCTAGGTTGAGTTTGGTCACTGTGCAGTAACCCTGTGTGGGAGAGACTGACAGTTCTTGTTAAGTTAGGTTGTCTAAGCGAGGCTTGTGTAAATCAACCCGTATACTTAACAAAGATCCTCCTTGTGTAGGAGTATAGAGGACGTAGAGGAATTACTCCACCCTCGAACCTCTGTAAACCACTATGTTTACTTTTTTGTTGTGATTTCTACTTTTTATCTTGTTGCTATTGCTTATCTCTCCTTATATGTTGCATATTGTTCAAAAGCATCTCAAACGTAGTTTTCAGAAAAGAAGCTTTGGTAAAAAATGAATTTCCGCTATGCATAAAACTCTCTTCTTTCTTAGTAAAGTAGTATCAAGTGTACCTTCAGGACACGAAGCTTTTTAGCTACCTGTCTGAGGAACTTACCCGTCTGTTTTAAAGAAAAGTTTGAAAATTGAGTAGGCTTATTCACCCCCCCCCCCCCCCCTAAGCCTACTACCACTTGGGACTAACAGATAGGGCTATGTAAATCAACAAGATTAACAAATGTTCCCTCTGAGAAGAGGAGAAGAAGCGGATTACTCCACTCGAACCTTGTATATCTAGTGTTTATCTTGCTATTGTTCTATCTGCTATCTGATAAGATTCTGTCATCCATAGGTCTTTTATGAGAGGAAGCTTCCAAATATAACTCTGTAAGTAACCTTCAAAAGTTATTGTCTCAGACTAAGCCTACTGGATATTAGAGCAAGTTGTGTTAGAAACGTTTAGTATGTTTTGGTAAGATAAACTTTAAGAAGTTAAACTACCATCTAGTTGAGGTTAACGACAGCGTTGCCGAGCGAAGATCAAACATGTCAGGAACTAAGAGATGGTGGAAGGAATCGGGTAAACTAGTTAGGAAGACTAGGGGATTGGAGAGATCTCGCCGAAGCATAATACAAAAGCAGCGAGATAGGAAGCTTACCTGGGAGACCATGCCGAAAAGCATACTGCAAGGTAGCATGCTACAGAAGCCTCAAGCCACCTGACGGAGCAAGCCAGAGAAGGAAGCTACAAAGCAGGCATGGGAAGAAAGTCAAAAGTTACTGGTAGACACAAGAAGTTACCGGTAGAGAAAAGAGAAGAGGAGCCAATCAGAAGAAGACACATGGAAAGCGAAAAACTGGCGTGTGTCAGGAGTGCGGCACATCATTGATGTAAATCTACCTACCTTCAACAGGCAGATTTCATAACCTATAAAAAGAGGAGGACTAAAAACTGAGAAAATGAGAAGAGAAGAGAGCGAGCACAACAGAATATACAAGCTCGTAGAGAGAAGCGCAAAAGAAATGAGAAGAGCTCAATAGAGAGAAGGCTCATAAGAAGAAAGCGCAGAATAGAGGGGGAAGACAAAACATAAAAGAAGAGTGTTCAAAATACAAGAGTAGAGAGGAAAAGCTCAAACACTCATCACCCCAAAGACGCATCCTCAGTCACTCGGTCCAGCAGCAAGCTTTAGCAGATCAACCTGCAAAAGAAGTCTAACTTGCTGCCACCAGTTGAAGAAAGGAAAGACAAACCTTTTTAAAAGCTGTCTTGGAGTGCTTAGTGCGAGGAGTGAGTCCTGCTAAGCTTTCCACTTTCTGAAGAAGAAAGTGGGGACCCTGGGTGGGTAGAATAGGATCCTGTGTGGTTCTGTGAGGAGAGTAAGCAAGCAACTATGTGAAGGCTTGCTACTTACTTGTTAAGTGAGGGTTGTAATAGATAGGGCTATGTAAATCAACTAGCTTAACGAATGTTCCCTCTTGAGAAGAGGCAAAGAGGATGGAGAAGGATTACTCCACTTTCGAACCTCTGTATATCCATGTGTCTATATGTGCTTACTACTTTACTTTCATAACTCTAGGATAAAGTTGCACATCTTCTATACTCAGCTCTTATGAGAGAAAAGCTTCTTCAACTACTCTGATCAGTAACCTCCCAAAAGGTTACTGATACTGCAACCAAGCCAATAGAAGAAAAGAAAAGTTTTGAAATAGGAGTAGGCTTATTCACCCCCCCCCTAAGCCTACTACCACCATATTTGGGACCAACAGTTTGAAAATGAGTAGGCTTATTCACCCCCCCCCCCCCTTAAGCTTACTACCACTTCGGACCAACAAGTGGTATCAGAGCAGGTTGGATTAAACATCTGATCTAACTGATCCCTCCAGATCCCATCATTGAATTAAAAAAACATTTCTCTCTCTCTCTCTCTCTCCCTCCCTCACATCATAGACACATGTGATCAGAAGCGCCACATGTCGTGCTTAAAATGTATAACTGATGTGAAAACAACAAGCAGCTAAGAAGAACTTTGAAAAACAGGCTGAGTTGTGGAGAAAAACTGCTCAGGAGCAGGAAGCTGGTGAACAGCACGTTATGCTCAAGGAACAGGCTGCTAAGCAGGAAGCTATGCACGAGGAACAAGCTTCTACATAATGAAGAGCAAATCAACAAGTGAAGCAGGTTGCTGAGCATGAAGAGGAAGATAATACAAAGCAAAGCTGGGAGTATGGACTATATTGGAATCTCTAGATGACAGCAATGGGCAGACAAGTAACCTTGAAAGGAAGTACTGAAGAAGTCAAGCAAAGGAGTAAGATGAGAAGCACATTCCATCAAACAGCTCACACTTCAAAAGGAAGTTGTTGGTCCTAAAACTGCTGTAGGTAGGCTTAGAGGGGGGGTGAATAATCCTACCTTCTTTTTCAACTTGTTCTTCTAACTCTTTCGGCTCACTTCTAAGATCAGTAACCTTTTGAGAAGTTACTGATTAGAGTGGTTTGCGAAAGCTTGATACCGAGCCGAGTAGAAGTTGTGCAATTTTATAAGAGAGAGTGTATGTGTGCATGTAATGCAGTAAGTAGATAAAGACACAAGGATGTATAGAGGTTCGAAGGTGGAGTAATCCTTCTACGTCCTCTCTTCCTCTACTCAGGAGGGAACCTTTGTTAAGCTGGTTGAATTACATAGACCTATTTATTACAACCTACCCTTAACAAGTAAGTAGCAAGCTTCTCACACAGATACTTGCCTACTTTCCCTGATCCACATAGGATCCTACTCTACCCACCTAAGGTCCTCATTTTCTCTCCTATAAAGTGGTAAACTCAGCAGGGCATTACTCCTCGCACTGAGTACTCCGAGATAACCTTTTAGAGAGGTTTATCTCATTCTTCTTCAACTGGGTGCAGCAAGCTTCACCTTCGTATGCAGATTGATTCTGCTGAAGCTTGCTGCTGACTGGTAGACTGAGTGTGTGTCTTCTTGAGGTGTAGAGTGTTCGAGTTTTTCTTCTTTTCATCTGCTCTTGTTTAAACTCTTTTCTCTGAGGATTTTCCCCTCTTTCTGCGCTTCTTTCTTTTAAGCTCTTCTCTCTTCTTTTGCGCTTCTCTCTGTGAGCTTGGATATTCTGATGTGCTCACTTCTTCTCTCTTGCACGTTCTGTGTTTTTCTCACACACGCCCCCATTTTCAGTCTTCAGTCCTCATCTTTATAGGGTATGATATCTACCCGTTGAAGGTAGACAAATTTCCATCATTTCTGTGCCGCACTCCTGACACACGCCAGCTTTTCACTTTCCACGTGTCTTCTTCCAGTTGGCTTCTCTCCTTCTCTCTACCAGTAACTTCTTTTGTCTACCAGTAACTTTGACTTTCTGCCCATGCCTGCTTTGTAGGTTCCTCCTCTAGCTTCACTCTGGAGCTTCCTTCTTCTAGCTTGCTCCTTTAGGTGACTTTGAGACTTCTGTAGCGTGCTGTCTGTGCAGTATGCTTTGGGCATGGTCTTCCAGGTAGCTTCCTGTCGCGCTGTGTTCTGCTTTGGCGGGTTCCTTCCAGTAGCTTCCTGAAGTCAATAGTATCCTTATTAGTTCATCCGATTCTTTATAACCATTCTCTTTAGTGTCCTTCCATTTGACACTTTTTCTGTTTCTTTTGATCTTCTGCAGTAACTCTATTGTGGTAACCTATCCTAAGATTGGTTATGCGTATTAGAGTTACTTTTAAGGATTTGTCTCATCAAAACATACTACAAATGTATCCAACAGAAGCAAGAGTCTACTTAGTAAGACAAAAGAATAATAATGACAAGGTATCTTATTCTAAATTTTGCTCTTATATATACTATGTCTTGTTAGCTTCGAATTTTCAATATTTGGTTACCAAGTTAAGTGATCCTGAGTGATTATTCAAGAAAGCTAAGGAAAAGAATCTTCAGCTTAAATCAGAAAAAATTAAGGACAGAAGATAACAGGCTTGAAAAATTTTGGTCACTTAACTTGTACATGAGAAGGGAAGCCTGTACGTACGTTAATTTCCAAAAGGAATGCTTCAACTACTCATGCTAAAAAATCAGGAGTACCTACATTCGTACTGAAAGTGACCCTACATCTTCATAGAGTATGAGGAACTTATAGTACAAACCAAGGTAACCCAAGGGAAAAAAACCGTCAACCTTACTGGTATCATGATTTGTCGTATCTATACCTAAAGGAGTTCATACTCTAAAGAGATACAGTAAGTAAACACCTGCACACACCTTTCTTTTTGCTTACTGACAAAAATCTTGAAAGAACAAACTTTTACTATAGCAATTATCAACTGTAAGGAAAGTTTGGAATTCTGAAAGAAAACTAACCCAAAAGGATCCATACTTGTATGGGTACCTATGTAAGGATACTCGTATCGCAGGTACCTCTAACAAAAAACTACAAGAGACACATTCAGTATCCTTTGAGCAACCAAGAAGTAGATTTCCAGGCTCAAAGAGGTCCTATATATACAAAGCTGCAAGGAACCTATCTGCAAAATCAATAGGAAGCAGACACAAAGAGCAACCCAAACAACAGAAGCAAGATGTGATTGCCATAGGAAGCTGAAAATTCTAAAAAAAAGGTCATCCCACCTCAGACAATATGCTACTGAATCCAGGGGGAAAGATTTGACGAAGTTAAGGAAACTGGATGCTAAGTCGCTGGATAATAGGAAGCTGGATATCAGGATGCTAGACACCAGGTTGCTGGATACTAGGTCGCTGAACACCAATTTAAACATGGACATAATAAGAAGGAGCTCATATAATAATATGAGATTAGGGCGGTAGTACAATAATAACTCCTTAGTGGATCGAGTTATTATTGATGGACTTAAGTTGTGTGTTCGGGCCGAACATGGGATGCCTAAGCCCATCAGGAGGCCCAACCATGATTCCTCCTCTAGGTCCCCATTATAGCCTATAAATAAGCCTCAAGTCAGCCGGCTCCTCACGAGCTTAATCTTACGCATGCTTTAGAAGTGAGATCGTGAGAAAGAGAGAAGAGGCGAGGCGGCTGAAATTCTTGGAGGATCGTTGCCCACACGACGTCTGAGAAATGGCAAGAAATACAGAGGAAGATCGAGGGGTTAAGGCTTCGATTCAATCGTTGTTTAAGACTTTGTTCGTATCAGTCCGTTTAACCAAAATGATATAATTTTCTGAATCGTCACTTTAACCAAAATAATTTCAATATTTGCAAAATATAATATAGAAAAATATTTGCAAAAACCGATAATATGTTCTGTTAGGAATTGTATTAGCTTTGATGAGACAGAAATTTTAGAGCTTGCTAGGACTAGGAACAACCTTATACTTAGTTTATTTTGTAAAAGTTGAAACTGCAAGATTACTCTAGCAAGCTTCCAAGGTCGCTACAATGAACAAAGGAGGCCGCACATTTCCCTAAAGGTCACAATCATGCATAACTCGACAAAAGGAAGTGACAGTAACCTCGTACAAAGAATGATCGTCTCAAAATCAAGGCTCACTATGTTACCTGTAGGAACATTTAAGATTTGAGCCAATCAGATGAAGACAGCGAGGCAAGGCACAAGGACAAGTCTGTTACAGACGCCATAAATGAAGTGTACAATGAAGATCAGCAGATCTATACCTCAGTATCGGCGCATTAAATGCGGGAAACTTGCTACACTTCAACGGGAAAATTCCTCAACTATAAATAGAAATTGAGTACAACTAGACTGACTACTGAATTGATCCAATTTACTCGAGCAAGTTTACAAGCATACATACTCAAGCCATTCCAAAGTTCTGTCACTCAATCTAAAGCAGCAAGTCAACTATCTTCTGGACTAAGCCTAATCAAGAGCTTGATGCATCCTACATTGAAGAAAACCTTTTATACTTAATCTTTTAAATTGTTTTTTGAAGTACCTAGCAGAGGTTACTATACCTACTAGTGTCTTACAAATATGATTGAAACCTACCTACCTTCAACGGGCAGATTTCCTAATCTATAAATAGAAGAAGACTGAAGATTGAAGAAGAAGAGAATAGAGATAAGGGCGTAAGAAACAAGAGAAGAGCGCAAATATAGATAGAAGAAAGCGCAGAAAAGAGAAGAAGAAAACAAAGCATAAGAGAGAGCGTAGAAAAGAGGGGGAAGACCCATAAGGGGGAATAAAGAAGAAGAAAAAGAAGAGAGAAAAGAGTGTACACAAGATCAAAAGAAGAGTAGAAAGCTCAAACACTCTACACCCCAGAAACGCTAGAATACTCAGTCACTTAGTCCAGCAGCAAGCTACAACAAACCAACCTGCAAAAGAAGTCTAAGCATGCTGCATCCAGATGAAGAAGAAGACAAACCTTTTAAGGACTGTCTAGGAGTGCTTAGTCAGGACTAGGATCCTGTGTGGGTTAGATAGGAGAGTAGGCAAGCAGCTGTGAGCAGCTGTGAGTAGTCATGAGTCGACTTGCTACTTACTTGTTAAGTATGTGTTGTAATAGATAGTGTAAGGAATATTGTATAGATTTTGATGAAGATAAAACATGTAATAGATTAAGGCCTATGATCCTATGTACTTAGTCTCTGTTGTAAATATGTCATTTAGAAAATGGGATCAGAAGGTATGGTAATCAGGACTACATCTTAAAAGAAAAAGGATGAAGACCTTGCTGCATAAGAAACACTCTAAAAATGCATTGAATAATTCATGTAGCAGGCTGCTATGGAAAGGAAGCTAAATGCTCACTACCAAAAGGATGCTAAGTAAGCCAGCTAACTGAGCGACAAAGAAGATTCAAGCAACCTGTTAAGCAGCAGTTACCTCAGGACATGTGTACGAGGTTTACGTTAGGCACGGCCGCAATATCATCAAATCAAAAGAGGCCGCGTAATAAAGTAAAAAGGAAGTCTGAAGGAATGCCAGACTAGGTATGGCGACTGTAGCAACAGAGACGTACAATGTCAACAACCATTTACGAACCAATCAGAGGAAGCCACGCCAACTTATGCATGATGAAAAGGAAGCTCTCTATCCAACAGGTAGAAATTCCTTCACCTATAAATAGATGAAGACTGGAACTCGAAGATAACTTGAAACCTGAAACTCTCACAAACAAAGCACTCAAGCTATCCAACGATATATTCTTTCAAATCTTTAGAAGTTTCAAGTACAGTCTAAGCAGCAAGCATCCACAGCTTAAAGAGCTTATTGTTTTAGTCTTGCTGCCCGAGTTGTTGAAATAAGAATAACATATCATTTCTTAGACTATTAGGAGTTGCTTGATCGGAGGCTGTTCCTAATCAAGTAGTTACGTTCATTGTAGAAAGAACAAGAGCTTTGTGTGGGCTAGGTTGACTTTGGTCACTGTGCAGTAACCCTGTGTCGGAGAGACTGATAGTTCTTGTTAAGTTAGGTTGTCTAAGCGAGGCTTGTGTAAATCAACCTAAATACTTAACAAAGTTCCTCCTAGTGTAGGAGTAGAGAGGACGTAGAGGGATTACTCCACCCTCGAACCTCTGTAAACCGCTGTATTTACTTTTGTGTTGTGATTTCTACTGTTTATCTTATTGTTATTGCTTATCTCTCCTTATATGCTACATATTGTTCATAAGCATCTCAAACCAGTTTTCAGAAAAGAAGCTTTGGTAAAATGAATTTCCTTTGTGCACAAAACTCTCTTTCTGTAAATCTGCATAAAGCTAATTGCTCAAGCAGTAACCTTCAGGACAGTAAGCTTTTTAGCTACCTGTCTGAGAAACTTACCAGTTTGTTTTAAAGAAAAGTTTGAAAATTGAGTAGGCTTATTCACCCCGCCCCCTCTAAGCCTACTACCACTTGGGACCAACAAGTGGTATCAGAGCAGGTTGGATTAAACGTCCGATCTAACTGATCAATCCCTGATCCTTGTTTTCTGAAAAAACCCTCTCTTTGTTGAAAAACTCATAAGCATACCTAACATGTATTCTCATAAAGTGCCTATGTTCTCCATTGATGAATATGATTATTGGAAAATTCACATGCAGGCACATCTGTCGGTCATGCATGATGAGATGTGGTATGTCATTAATGAAGGACCACCAAGAATCACAAAAGTAAACTCATTATTTGTCAGGGCCGTTGATGAAGCAGCTGATAGGCAAAGAGATGCAGAAGCCATCCCACATCCAGCTGTTCTGGAAAAACCTAGAGAAGAATGGATTGCTGACGAGAGGAGACGAGTAAACCTTGAAAATGTAGCAAAGAACGCACTATTCCTCACTCTCGATAAAGGAACCTTCAGCAAGGTGAAATCTTACAGAACCGCCAAAAAAATCTGGGAAAAGCTCAAGCAAATATGCGAAGGCACGGAGCTCACCAAATAGAATAAGGTCTCTACAGCTACTCAGAAGTTCGAATTGTTTGAAATGATACCTGGAGAAACCCTAGAACAAATGGATCTAAGGTTTACAACCATCATCAATCAGCTTGAGTCCCTGGAAAAAATCTACACTCAGAAGGAGAAAAATATGAAGGTGCTGAGGGACCATCCTGCTGAGTGGGATAGCAAGACAACAGCCATGAGAGTGTCTATGGATTTAAAATCTATGAGCACATTCGATCTCTTCACAGACCTCAAAGCCTTTGAATTCAACATCAACAGAAGAAAGATGGAGATTGAAGGAAGCAACTCAAAGGTTACTGCACTAACTGCAAGACAGCCTCTGGAAGCTAAGAAGTCTGAAGATCAGACATCTACCTTGGAGGCCACCGCAGAACAAGACATGACACTACTCCTGAAGAAGTTTAAAAAGTTCATAAGAAGGAACTCACGAACAGACGGCTTCAGGAGGAAGCTAAGTGAAACTGGAACCAGTGGGCAGTCACCCCAACCAAACGCAAAAGCTATTGATCTGTGCTACAACTGCAGGAAGCCAGGTCACTATGCCTGGGAGTGCCTACATCCAGAAGTCCACCGTTATCCAGAGGATGAACGAAATGTGAGGCAGGAAAAAAAAAAGACAAGAACGTCAGACGCTTAGGGCGCTAATCGGTGAAGCAGAGACCTCTCAGGCATCTACACCTGAGAAGGCACCAAGAAAGAAGAGTCAACCACTGATAGTGATTCGGAGGATTCATCTTCAGATAAAGAAGCTCTAATTTGCCTCATGGAAATAAATGATGACTCAGAAGATGAGGTAACGTATCTTAAACCTCTTGTTCAAATTAATGAAAGGCTGAACATGATTTGTGCTTTCAAACAAATCATGAGTGACTTCGAGCAGATTACCTCAACTCATGAAGAGCTGAAACTAGAAAATGTAAAGCTTAAGAGAGAGCATGCTTCGTTAGAAAGGTTATTCGCCCTAAAAAAATCAAAAAGTCAAGCATGCAGTGACCTCAAAGCTGAAGTCAGTAAGCTCAACCTGCAAGTCACTAAGCTGATATATGAGAAGAAGGTTCTCACTGAAAATATCAATACCTTCAGTAAATCCTCCAAAGATTCCACTTCAAAGCTGATATATGAGAAAAAGGATCATGCTGGCATAGGCTATTCTGGAGAAGCTTCCACTTCAAAGGCCAGCACCTCAAAGGCACCTACATTTGTGCCTGCAGTTATCCCCCATCAAAATGAATTACCTAACTTAGGGGGAACTGCAAGCAGAAGTGTAGGAAGCTTTGATGGAAAGGGAAAGGGACCTCTTTCAGGTACCTACGGCAGTAAGCCAGTCAGAAGCTGGCTCCAACAACCTAAGTATGCTGGAAGCAGGAATTATAGATAGCAGCCTAGAAAGAGTAAAAAGGTCTCAAGTTCCGTATTTGCCACAGACCTATGTGGCTAAAACAAATAGAATCTATGTTCCTAAGTGGCAGAGGAAGAAACCACTTGCACACAAAGCACATACGCAGTATTTTAAAGGCACTGGTAAATATTCAGGAACATACAAGAATTATGTTGGTCCCAAAACTGCTGTAGGTAGGCTTAGAGGGGGGGTGAATAAGCCTACCTTCTTTTTCCCTTTTTCTTCTAACTCTTTTGGCTCACTTCTAAGATCAGTAACCTTTTGGGAGGTTACTGATTAGAGTGGTTTGCGGAAGCTTATTACTAAGCCGAGTAGAAGATGTGCAGCTTATAAAAGAGAGTGCATGTATGCATGAAGTGTAGTAAGCAGATAAAGACGCAAGGATGTATAGAGGTGCGAAGGTGGAGTAATCCTTCTACGTCCTCTCTTCCTCCACACAGGAGGGAACCTTTGTTAAGTTGGTTGATTTACATAGACCTATCTATTACAACCCACCCTTAACAAGTAAGTAGCAAGCCTTCACACAAATACTTGCCTACTTTCCCTGATCCACACAGGATCCTACTATACCCACTCAGGGTCCTCATTTTCTCTCCTAGAAAGTGGTAAACTCAGCAGGACATTACTCCTCGCACTGAGTACTCCGAGACAACCATTTACAGAGGTTTATCTCCTTCTTCTTCAACTGGGTGCAGCAAGCTTGGCCTTCGTATGCAGACTGATTCTGTTGAAGCTTGCTGCTGACTGGTAGACTGGTGTGCGTCTTCTTGGGGTGTGGAGTGTTCGAACACTTCTTTTTTTCATCAGCTCTCCTTGAACACTCTCTTTTCTAAGGCTTCCCCTTTCTTCTGCGCTTTTCTATTTTAAGCTTTTTTCTCTTCTTTTGCGCTTCTCTCTGTGAGCTTGGATATTCTGATGTGCTCACTTCTTTTCTCTCTTGCACACTTTGTGCTTCTCTCACACACGCCTTTTCAGTCTTCAGTCCTCCTCTGTTTAGGGTGTGAAATCTGCCCGTTGAAGGTAGACAGATTTCCATCATTTCTGTACCGCACTCCTGACACACGCCAGCTTTTCGCTTTCCACGTGTCTTCTTCTGATTGACTTCTCTTTTCTTTTCTCTTTACCGGTAACTTCTTATGTCTACCGATAACTTTAACTTTTCTCCCTATGCCTGCTTTGCAGCTTCCTCCTCTGGCTTCACTCAGGAGCTTCCTCTTCCGGTTTGCTCCTTCTGGTGGCTCGAGGCTTCTATAGCATGCTGCCTATGTAGTATGCTTTCGGCATGGTCTTCCAGGTAGCTTCCTGTCCCGCTGTGTTCTGCTTTTTTTGCGAGGTTCCTTCCAGTAACTCCCTAAAGTCAATAGTATCCTTATTAGTTCATCCGATTCTTTATAGCCATTCTTTTCAGTATCCTTCGATTAACACTTTCTCTGTTTCTTTTAATCTTCTGTGGTAACTCTATTGCAGTAACTTATCCTAAGATTGGTTATGCATATTAGAGTTACTTTAGGGATTTGTCTCATCAAAACATTCTACAAATATATCCAACAATTTCCCTCTTTTGGATGATGACAAAACCTTTACAAAAGATCAAAAGAATATAACCTCTCAAGCATAGAAAGCATATTTAAAGTATGACATTTATTGGGCATACTACTTTCATACATAAATCACATATAAGTCGAAAAGAAAGGGCACAAGGAATGAGCTTTTTCAAGAACAGGAGACATTTTATAAAGATAAAATGTGTACATTACAATGCAGTAAGCAAAGTTACAATAAACATCCTATCTAAATTTATTATTCTAATCTTCTTGCTCTTTCCTTTCTTTTTTTCGTACTTGTTTACTACTAGCTTCTTTCTTCTCTCTGCTCCCAAAAGTTTCTTCTCTTTGGCTAGAGGTGAGAGCTTTCAGAAGGTGTGAGAGGCGATGCGATAGAGAGAGAAGGAATTCATTTCGAGGAAGTGTGTAAAGAAGTAGAGAAGTTCAGGCGTCAGTAGCTTGATGCCGCCTTTCCTTCTATTCCAATCTCCACTTATCCCTTCAACAATCCTTCCTTCTGATTTTCTTGCATCTCAAAAGAGAATTCACCTCATGGAAGGGGTGACATCACTTTTCCTCCACCCCTGGAAGTCTTTTGATCTTCCATGACCCTTCACAGTTTCTTCCCCCGTTTTGACATCATCAGTGAGATGATGCTCTGGGGTGGCTGGAGAGAGGTCTTTAGCTCTATCCCCCTGCCTTGAAGAGAAGAACTTAGGTTTAGGTTGTTGCAGGTGAGATGGGAGTTGATGGCTAGAAGATCAACTCTCCTGAGAAGGATTTGCTTAGCGAATGTCAAACGTGAAGGGTGAAAATATGAGGTTTGAAGTGTGCTTGGTTGATTATTTGCAGAGAATGTGTCTTTTGGAACAGATGAAGAGAAGGATTTCCAACAATCAGGTTCCATGATGAACAAGAGGATGAGAGAAAGGGAGATGATATCTTATTATGCTTTATGAAGAATAAGAGTGCATGTATTTATAGGGATAGAGATACTCCCTGTTGCAGTTTACATCTTCAAGGATCTCATTAACTGCTCCGCCTGTTTCCAATAAAGGTTTTGACAGTTTCCATAGCTTTATGTCTTTTCTCCTTTGTTTGAGATGACGTGGTCAACTGCTTGATCTCCACCCTTGGATTCTTCTAATCGCACGGCTGGAATTCTTTTAGGGTTTAGAAAAGGAAGTCTATTTCTTGAAAAGGTGATCTCCTTTAAATGTACGCAAGTTACAAAGAAATATTTTCTCAGTAATTGCTGTTGAGTTGTAACATCCAAGAGATCCCTTTATCCAGTGCCATGATGATAAATTCTGATGTCAAGTAACCTAGTGTCCAATACATTGATATCTAGCATCCTGATACCCAGCAACCTGGTGTTTAGCGATCTAGTGTCCAGCTTCCTGGTATTTAGCGTCCTGTTGCCCAGTGACCTAGTGTTCAGCTATCTAGTTTCCAGCCCCTGGTATCTAGCATCCTAATATCTAGCGTCCTGCCACCCAGCGACCTAATTTCCAATCAGCCTGGTATCTAGCATCCTGATGTCCAGCATCCTGCTATCCGATAACCTAGTAATCAATGTCCTGATATCTAGCGTTTCTCTTCATCAGAATTTTATATATTCATTTTGAGTCCTTCTACCTTTTTATTGACTCAATGACAAGTGCTCGTAATTTCTAGTAGCTTAGCATCCAGTAGCTTGGTATCTAGAGTCTAGGTGTACAGCGTCCTGTTATCCCATGACTTAGTATCCGGTAGCCGAATGTTCAGCATAATATAGTCAGAGTTTGTCATTTTGTCAATGATTCCCCCTAAATTTACTAACTCTTTGTCAGATGTACCTGCATAACAACTATCATGTATAGGTATTCATACAAGTATGAGTCCTTCTTGGTTAGTTTTCTTTCAGAAGCTTAGACTATCTTTACAGCCCATGGTTACTGTAGAGAGAGTTTTGGCTACTTCAAGACTTTCACAGATCAAGGAGTGATAGTGTGTGCAGGTGTTTTTAAGCAAGTCAAGATAGATAAAGGTACAGAAAGTAAGAATTTTTTTTTAAAATATTTTTCTGAAGTTGTTGTTCTGCTTAATTCCTTATGGAATGTCAGTTTTTGTAAACTTATTACAGCGTATCCATTTTTGGGTTACTCCAAGAATTTTAACCTTTTTGCCTTCAAGGTTTCCTTGATTTGTACTGGTAGTTCCCCCTTACTTTATGGTCTTCTCTTTTAAGATATGGGGTTACTAGCAGTACTGTTCCAGGTTACTTTGAGGTTTTGCATGAGAAAGTGAAGCATTATAATATAGAAATAAGCATGCAGGCTTCCTTCTCATTTTTCATTTTTAGAAACAAGTGACAACAGTTTAGAGTTCATTATCTTGGAGTATAGTCACTTGAGTTCTTTGACAGAATAGACATGATTATGACCAGAAGTAAAGAGTATAGAATTAGAACGAGGTACCTGGCCATATTTGTTCTTTTGAAAGAGTAGATCCTCTTTCATTTTTTGTTTCTGTCTGGAGGTCGATCTGGATGATGGATTGAGCTTCTTCTTCTTGCTCCTTTGCTTGCCATCCTCAGCATTTTCCTCCATGGTTGCTAGCATGTCCATTGTTGTAGCCTTGAAGCTTCTTCTATATGTTCAGCAACATATCTTCTTTGTTGATCAGCTCCATGTTGGTCTCCTCCATGATAGATAAGGACGTTGCTCCTTGTGCATGGCTTTCTTCTTCGCAGTCCTTCCTTTGGTGGCTTGTTGTTCCCCCTCAGAAACAACTTTTCTTCACAACACAGCTTGATTTTCTACATTTTTTTAGTGTTTGTTGTCTTCACATCAATCATATCCTTTTAGAGCAAAAGGCAGTGAAATGATCTCTGATGTGAGGGTGAGAGAGAGAGAGAGAGATTTTTTAGAGAGAGGCTTTTTCACATATGGGATCTGGATAGATCAATTAGATCTTTTATCCATCTGCTCTGATACTAGTTGATGGTATCAGATGGACCGTTGAGCAAGGATGACTAATCCACCTGCTCTGATACCACTTTTTAGTATCAGATGGATTAGCTGATGGATGATCCAACCTACTCTGATACCACTTGTTGGTATCAGATAGATCAGTGAGCAAGGATGAATAATCCACCTGCTCTGATACCACTTATTGGTCCCAAAACTGCTGTAGGTAGGCTTAGAGGCGGGGGTTGAATAAGCCTATCATCTTTTTCCCTTTTTCTTCTAACTCTTTTGGCTCACTCCTAAGATTAGTAACCTTTTGGGAGGTTACTGATTAGAGTGATTTGCGAAAGCTTATTACTGAGCCGAGTAGAAGATGTGCAGCTTATAAGAGAGAGTGCATGTATGCATGAAGTACAGTAAGCAGATAAAAAGACGCAAGGATGTATAGAGGTTCGAAGGTGGAGTAATCCTTCTACATCATCTCTTCCTCCACACAGGAGGGAACCGCTGTTAAACTGGTTGATTTACATAGACCTATATATTACAACCCACCCTTAACAGGTAAAGTAGCAAGCCTTCACACAAATACTTGCCTACTTTCCCTTGACCCACATATGATCCTACTCTACCCACCCAGGGTCCTCACTTTCTCTCCTAGAAAGTGGTAAACTCAGCAGGACATTACTCCTCGCACTGAGTACTCCAAGACAACCACTTAGAGAGGTTTATCTCCTTCTTCTTCAACTGGGTCCAGCAAGCTTAGCCTCCGTATGCAGGCTGATTCAGCTGACTAGTAGACTGGGTGTGCGTCTTTTTGGGGTGTGGAGTGTTCAAGCTTTTCTTCTTTTCATCTGCTCTGTATAAACACTCTTTTCTTCAAGGCTTCCCCCTCTTTCTGCGCTACTCTCTTTTAAGCTCTTCTCTCTTCTTTTGCGCTTCTCTCTGTGAGCTTGGATATTCTAATGTGCTCACTTCTTCTCTCTTGCACGTTTTGTGCTTTTCTCACACACGCCCCGTGCTTCTCTCACACACTCTTCAGTCTTTAGTCCTCCTCTTTATAGGTTGTGAAATCTGCCCGTTGAAGGTAGACAGATTTCTGACATTGACGCACCGTACTCCTGACACACGGCAGCTTTTTGTTTTCCACGTGTCTTCTTCCGATTGGCTCCTCTTCTCTTTTCTCTCTACCGGTAATTTCCTTGTGTCTATCGGTAACTTTGACTTTCTGCCCATGCCTCTTTATAGCTTCCTCCTCTAGCTTCACTCTGGAGCATCCTTCTTCTGGCTTGCTCCTTCAGGTGGTTTCGAGGCTTCTGTAGCATACTGCTCCCTGCAGTATGCTTTCGGCATGGTCTCCCCACGCAGCTTCCTGTCTTGCTGTTTTCTGCTTTGGCGAGGTCTCTTCCAGTAGCTTCCTGAAGTCAATAGTATCCTCATTAGTTCCAGATTCTTTTCAACCATACTCTTCAGTATCCTTCCTTCGACACTTTCTCTTTTCTTTTAATCTTCTGTAGTAACTCTATTGCAGTAACCTTATCCTAAGATTGGTTACGCTATAGAGTTACTTTAAGGATTTGTCTCATCAAAACATTCTACAAATATATCCAACAATTTCCCCTTTTTTTGATGATGACAAAACCTTTTATAGAAGATCAAAAGAATATAATCTCTTAAGCACAGAAAACTTATTTAAAGCATGACACATATGGGCATACTACTTTCATACACAAATCACATATAAGTCAAAAAGAAAGTGCATAAGGAATGAGCAATCTTTGAAGAACAGAAGACATTTTATTAAGATAAAACGTATACATAGTTACAATGCAGTAAGTAAAGTACAATAAGCATCCTATCTAAATTCATTCTTCTATTATTCTTGCTCTTTCCTATCTTTTTTTTCCCCTTTAGCTTCTTGCGAACTTCTTTTCTTCTCCAGCTCTTCCGCTTTTGGGTACAAAGGCTTGCTCCCTGTTGATTTTTCTCTTAGTCTAAAGAGAGAGAGAATTAAAAGTGAGGAGAAGAGGTTTCTTCAGAAAGAGAGTAGTGAAGCAGAGGAAGAGAGATCTGAGAAGATGGAGAGAATGACATAGTAGCTTACTGCTGTCTTTCATTCTTCATAACCTCACTAAACTCCTCCTGCTGTATCATCTGCTCAACTCCTTGGAAGCAGGAATCATCCATTTCCCCTCCAACAACTTCTTGTGAACGGGCTGAATCTTCTTTTTTCCTCCATGGAAGACTTTTGATCTTCCATGATCCTGTTAGGATGTATTCTATAAGCCTAGCTTTGTATGAACATCTTTATGATATGAGATTCATTGTGATCAAATGTTTGCATTTTATATTATTGTTGCTGTCCAGATTAGTCTATACTGTAGATAACATGGTGTGTGGTGTCAAACAGAAGATCATGCTATCAGTTCCTTATAGATTATAAATAATAGCTCACAACCAAGATGGGTTTGGACAAATCATTGGAACGGTTTGTTAGTACAATTTGGTATTAGTCTATCTTGACTATAAAGTTACACTAGTACATTTTGTATGTATTGAGCCAGGACCATATGAGGTTGTTCGATTTGTTACTGACTATAAATAAAAGAACAAGAACCTCTGTTATTATGGATATACATCTTCTTAATCCCTATATATAACGGGCACGTGTACTCAGTGTTTGTTTCTTTAATTTACCAATGGGTGAGGATTTATTAATAAATCAATAGGCTCGGTGACTTGGGAGATAGCACTGTTTATATGGTGTGCTGTTGATTATAGAAGGAATCCGTGTCCTAATTATTTAGGATGATGATGTCCCCTTGAGGAGCTCATAAGGATTATCATGTAAACCCTGCAGGTGGATTTAAATCCGAGATGATAATAAAGATGAGTGGTACTACTCTTGGAATTAGATGTAAATTAATTAAGTTGTCAGTAACTTATTAATTTATGGACATTCGATATCTTAAACGCGGGGAAATAAATGTACATATAATAAAGGAGCCCATATTGTAATATGGGATTAGGACGATAGTTTCAATTATAACTCTTTAGTGGACCGAGTTATAATTGATGGGCTTAAGCGAGATGTTCGGGCTGAACACGGGACGCCTAAGCCCATCAGGAGGCCCAACCTAATTCCTCCTCAGGGGTCCCTGTTGTAGGGTATAAGTAACCCTATATATCAGCGCCTCCTAGATCACGTTTTCTCAATCTCACACAAATAAAACAGATTCGCTGGAGAGAGAACGGAGGAGGCAAGTTAGTTTTCTGATTCTTTGGAATATCGTCGCCCACACGACGTCCAAAGGAAGGGATAGGAATACGGCAGAAGACCGTGTGGTTCAAGTTCATCACTCGTTCGATAGTTCTGACCTTAGAAACTGGTTCGTCTTCACCAATTACGGTGAACAAAGGTATAAAAAATTTTCCGCTGCGTGTTAATTACAGTTTTGATCCCGAATTAGATAATTACATAAAGTCAGTGATCCGGTGGTTCCAACAGATCCTTAGTTTCTTCCCCCTTTTTGACATCATCAAAATTAATCTTAAGCTCGGGGGTAACTGGAGAAGGATCATTTACTCTTCCTTTGTCCTCTGAGAGGAGAACCTAGGTGCTTGCCCTCAGGCTCCCTTAAAGCTGAGGTAAGGAGAGAATGCTAGAAGATCAAGTCTTCTTAAGAAGACTTGTCTAGCAAGTGTTAAGCGTAAGAGGTGAATATATGAGGTTTGAGGTGTGCTTGGTTGATTATTTGCAGGGAATGTGTCTTTTGGAAGACATGAAGAGAAGGGTTTTCAATAATCAGGTTCCATGATGAACATAATAAGAGAGAGAGAGAGAGAGAGGATTTTTTTTATGCTTTATGAAGAATAAGAGTGCATGTATATATAGGGATAGAAATACTCCCTGTTGCAGTTTGGATCTTTAAAGATCTCATTAACTGCTCCGCCGGTTTCCAAGACTGATGTTGACAGTTTCCACAGCTTTAAATCTTATATCCTGATTTGATTGCGTCTGTGGTCAGTGACTGAATCTCCACCATTGGATTTTTCTGATCGTGTGGCTGGAGTTCTTTCAGGGTTTTAGAAAAGGTAGTCTATTTCTGAAAAGGTGATCTCTTTTAAATGTACGCAAGTTACCAAGAAATATTTTCTTAGTAATTGTTTTATCTTGTAACATCCAAGAGATCTCCTTATCCAGTTTTGATGATAAGTTCTGACTTCAAGCAACCTAGTATCTAGAATATTGACATCTAGCGTCCTGATACACAGCGACCTGGTATTCAGCGATCTAGTATCCAGCTACTCGGTATTTAGCGTCTTGTTGCCCACCGACCTAGTGTTCAGCGATCTAGTTTCCATCCTCTGGTATCTAGCATCCTGATATCTAGAGTCCTGCCACCCAGTGACCTAATTTCCAGTCAGCCTGATATCTAGCATCCTGATGTCCAGCATCCTGCTATCAGTGACCTAGTTTTTAATATTCTGGTGTCTAGCGTTTCTTTTAGTCAGACCTTTATCTTTTACAATTAGGACCTTCTACCTTTTCTATTGACTTAATGACAAGTACTCTGATTTCTAGTAGCTTAGCATCCAGTAGCTTGGTATCTAGAGTCTAGGTGTACAGTGTCCTGTTATCCCATGACCTAGTATCCAGTAACCGAATATTCAGCATACTATAGTCAGAGCTTGTCATTTTGTCAATGGTTCCCCTTAAATTTACTAACTCTTTGTTAGATGTACCTGCATAACAATAAACATGTATAGGTACTCATACAAGTATGAGTCCTTCTTGTTTTCTTTTAGAGCTTAGACTATCTTTACAACCCATACTGTACAGAGAGTTTTGGCTTCTTCAAGAGTTTTGAATATCAAGGAGTGATAGTGCGTGCAGGTGTATATAATCAAATCAAGATAAATAAAGACATAGTAAGCAAAATTATTATATATATATATATTTTTTTTCTTGAGATGCTATTCTGCTTGATTCCTTATGGAATGTCAGTTTGTTACACACTTTCTGTAGCATACCCACATTTGGGTTACTCCAAGGATTTTAATCTTTTTGCCATCAAAGCTTCATTGATTCGTACTAGAGGTTCCCCCTTACTTTATGGTCTTCTCTTTTTAAGATGTGGGGTTACTAACAGTACTATTTCAGGTTACTTTGAGGCTTTGTATGAGAAAGAGAAGAATTATGATTTGGAAATAAATATGCAGGCTTCCTTTCTCATTTAAAGAATCAAGTGACAGCAAATTATTTTCTTAACATAAAGTCACTTGAGTTCTTTAACTGATTACCAAGACGTGGTAACGACCAGATATAAATAGTATAGAATTAGAACGAGGTACTTGGTCAATGTTCTTTTGAAAGAGTAGGTCCTATTTCACTCTTGACTCTGTCTGGAGACTGGAATGAGTTTTTTCTTCTTACTCTTTTGTTTGACATCCTCAGCATCTTCTTCTTTGCTTGTTCATGTCAGCTTCCTTTTTTTGCTCAGGAGCAAGTCTTCTTTGTTGATCAGCTCCATGTTGGTCTCCTCCATGATAGATAACGACGTTGCTCCTTTGTGCATGGCTTTCTTCTTCGCAGCTTGTTGTTCCCCCTCAGAAACAGCTTTTCTTCACAACACAGCTTGATTTTCTACATCATTTAGTTGTTTGTTGTCTTCACATCAATCATATCCTTTCTAGAGCAAAAAGCATTGAACTGATCTTTTGATGTAAGGGAGAGAGAGAGAGAGAGAGAGATTTTGAGAGAGATGTTTTTTCAAAGATGGGATCTGGATAGATCGATTAGATCTTTTGTTCATCCATCTGCTCTGATACCATTTGTTGGTATCAGATTGACCATTGAGCAAGGATGAATAATCCACCGGCTCTTATACCACTTGTTGGTATAAGATGGATTTGCTGATGGATGATCCAACCTGCTCTGATACCACTTGTTGGTCCCGAAAAATAACTGGTAGTAGGCTTAGAAGGGGGTTGAATAAGCCTACTAAACCATCACACATTTTTCTTCTACATCTATCGTCCTTATCTTATGTCAGTAACCTTTTGAGAGGTTACTGATCAGAGTGAATGCGGAAGCCTTTTACTAAGCTTGGTAGAAGATGTGCAGTTTATCAGAGAAAGTATATGTAAGACAGTAAGTAGATAAAGACGCAAGCATGTATAGAGGTTCAAAGGTAGAGTAATCCTTCTACGTCCTCTCTTCCTCCACACAGGAGGAAACCTCTGTTAAGCTGGTTGATTTACATAGACCTATCTATTACAACTCACCCTTAACAGGTAAAGTAGCAAGCCATCACAAAGATACTTGCCTACTTTCCCTTGACCCACACAGGATCCTCACTTTCTCTCCTAGAAAGTGGTAAACTGAGCAGGACATTAATCCTCGCACTGAGTACTCCGAGACAACCTTTTAGAGAGGTTTATCTCCTTCTTCTTCAACTGGGTCCAGCAAGCTTGGCCTTCGTATGCAGGCTGATTCTGCTGACTGGTAGACTGGGTGTGCGTCTTCTTGGGGTGTGGAGTGTTCGAGCTTTTCTTCTTTTCATCTGCTCTATATGAACACTCCTTTCTTCAAGGCTTCCCCCTATTTTTGTGCTACTCTCTTTTAAGCTCTTCTCTCTTATTTTGTGCTTCTCTCTGTGAGCTTGGATATTCTGATGTGCTCACTTCTTCTATCTTGCACGTTCTGTGCTTTTCTCACACACGCTCTATGCTTCTCTCACACACTCTTCAGTCTTCAGTCCTCTTTATAGGTTGTGAAATCTGCCTGTTGAAGGTAGATAGATTTTTGACATTGACGCGCCGCACTCCTGACACATGGCAGCTTTTCGCTTTCCGTGTGTCTTCTTCCGATTGGCTCATCTTCTCTTTTCTCTCTACCGGTAACTTTTTGTGTATACAGGTAATGTTAACTTTCTGCCCATTCCTCTTTATAGCTTCCTCCTCTAGCTTCACTCTAGAGCATCCTTCTTCCGTCTTACTCCTTCAGGTGGCTTCGAGGCTTCTGTAGCATGCTGCTCCTTGCAGTATGCTTTCGGCAGCTTCCTGTCTCACTGTTTTCTGCTTTGGCGAGGTCTCTTCAAGTAGCTTCCTGAAGTCAATAGTATCGTTATTAGTTCCAGATTCATTTCAACCATACTCTTCAGTATCCTTCCTTCGACATTTTCTCTTTTTCTTTTAATCTTCTGTAGTTACTCTATTGCAGTAACCTTATCCTAAGATTGGTTACGCTATAGAGTTACTTTAAGGATTTGTCTCATCAAAACATTCTACAAATATATATCCAACAGCTCCTTCTGGTCGCTCGAGGCTTCTGTAGCATGCTGCCTATGCAGTATGCTTTCGCCATGGTCTTCCAAGTAGCTTCCTGTCCCGCTGTGTTCTGCTTCGGTGATGTTCCTTCAAGTAGCTCCCTGAAGTCAATAGTATCCTTATTAGTTCATCCGATTATTTATAACCATTCTCTTCAGTATCCTTCTATTAACACTTTCTCTGTTTCTTTTAATCTTCTGTGGTAACTCTATTATAGTAACTTATCCTAAGATTGGTTATGCATATTAGAGTTACTTGAAGGATTTGTCTCATCAAAACATTCTACAAATGTATCCAACAAATTATAATAAGAGATTGTTATAAAACGAGTATGGGTTCCTAAAAGGAAGATATAAACTAACAAGAAAGGACCCGTACTTGTATGGGTACCTAAAAAAGAAGTAATTTCTCTTTGATTGCAGTAACTTTTGATAGGAAGTAACAAGGAAATATGGTACATTCACAGCGGCTGCTCAAGACACATGACAGGGAACCAGAAGAGCCATATCAGCTTCAAAACTTCCAAAGGACCTAAAGTCATATTTGGAGACAACTTCAAAGGAAGGACAAAAGGCACTGGTGACCTAATTAGAGGAAATACCTGCATCAAGGAAGTATCTCATGTAGATTGCTTGAAGTACAACCTCCTAAGTATAAGTCAATTCAGTGACAAAGGCTACTGTGTAGAGTTTAACCTCAACAAGTGCCTGATTAAGGACATCAAGACTCAGGTAGTCAAGTTCACTGGAACAAGGAAGGGAAACATCTATATTGTTGATTGGGAATCAGTAACTACTGCTACTTGTTTCATCGCCAAAGGAACTTCTGAAGCCAGCTAGTTGTGGCACAAAAGGATGAGCCACCTAAACTTCAAAACTATGAATAAGCTAGCTAGGAAAGGATTAGTCAGAGGGCTACCTGACACGGTTTACAAGAAGGAAGCTGTCTGTGGAGCATGTCAGAAAGGGAAACAAGTGAAGAGCTCTTTCAAGAACAAAACCCTTCGTTCTACAGAGAGGATACTAGACATGCTACACATGGATCTCTTTGGACCAATTGATCCAATTAGCATATCTAGAAAGAAATATACCCTTAGTAGTAGATGACTACTCAAGGTACACTTGGACGATCTTCCTTGTAAAGAAATCAGAAACTCAGCAACGTATGCCGGAGTTTCTCTTGAGGCTGCAAACCGAGAAGAGCCTGAGCATTGTAAAGATCAGAACAGATAGGGGAACCGAATTTACCAACAAATTTATAGAAGCCTACTGCTCAAACAATGGAATCAGGCACGAATACTCAGCAGCCAAGACACCTCAGCAAAATGGAGTTACTGAAAGACGTAATAAGACTCTAAGGAAGATACAAGGACAATGTTAGCTAAAGCAGAGCTACCAAAGAGATTTTGGGGCAGAAGCAACTAACACAGCATGCTACACACAGAAAATATGCCTGATCAATAAGGATCTGAACAAGACTCCATAGGAGTTGTGGTATGGTTACTCTCCTTGTATTAACTATTTTCACATCTTTGAATGTAGGTGCTTCGTGCTTAACAATGGAAAGGAGTACCTCAAAACCTTCGATGTCAAATCAGATGAAGGGGTATTCCTAGGGTACTCATCGGTAAGCAAAGCCTTCAGAAACTTCAACAAGAAAACACTTGTTGTAGAGGAATCTGTACATGTGGTCTTTGATGAACCACATTGCAGTAAGGCTTACATTGAGGAACTTCAAGAAGAGTTGGACAAAACTCACATCAACAACAATCATGTTGAGTATAATGATGTGAAGTTACCAAATCTTCAAAATATGGATGGAATACCACCATCCCCCAGATTATACATGTTCCTGATTTACAGGTACTTACTCAGATTCAGGAACCTCAAGACGATCAACCTGCAGATATGAACCAGAATCCAACAGAGGAGCAACCTTAGTAAACTGATGAAGTAAGAAGAAGATGGCTTAAAGATTACCCCAGATATTTGATTATAGGAGACTTCACCTCTGGAGTAAGAACAAGAAGATCAAACCCTTATGAAGCCATGTTTGCTTGCTTCATATCACATGTAGAACCGAAGCACCATGAGGAAGCTCTAGAAGATACCAACTGGGTTCAAGCCATGCAAGAAGAGTTGAATGGACTTGAGAGTAACCAAGTTTGGTACCTGGTTCCCAGACCCTCTCATCAAGGAGTTATTGGAACTAAGTGGGTATTCAAGAACAAGCTAGATGAAGAAGGACAGGTTGTAAGAAACAAGGCTAGGCTAGTGGCAAAAGGATACTGCCAGGAAGAGGGCATTCATTTTGATGAAACTTTTGCTCCAATAGCTAAACTTGAAGCTATTAGAATCTTTCTAGCTTATGCAGCTCAGAAGAATCTCACGGTGTATCAAATGGATATAAAAAATGATTTCCTAAATGGAATGCTAGTAGAAGAAGTTTATGTTGAACAGTCACCCGGGTTCGAAGAAAATGCTGATAGGATCGTATATAGATTGAGAAAAGCTCTCTATGGACTGAAGAAGGCAACAAGAGCATGGTATGACACTCTGTCCAAATATTTGTTGGATAAGGGATTCAAGAAGGGCAAGGTGAATAAAAACCTTATTTAGAATCCAGGATGAAGATAGCTTATCCAGATCTATGTGGATGACATCATATTTGGCTCAACCAACAAAGTGCTATGCAGAAAGATCTCCAACCTAATGCAATCCATGTTTGAAATGAGTATGATGGGAGAATTAAGCTTCTTTCTTAGATTGCAAGTCAGACAACTTAATCAAGGAACCTTCATAAACCAAATGAAGTACATAAAGGAGCTGATCAAGAAATTTGGAATGGAGAACGCTAGTACAGTAAGCATTCCAATGCCAACGACGGAAAGCCTGGATAAAGACGATGGAGGAAAAGCAGTTAACATCACTAAATACAGACGATTAATTGGGTCACTACTCTACCTTACTGCGAGCAGACCAAACATTATATTTGCAGTTGGAATGTGTGCGAGAAATCAAGTCGCTCCCAAGGAGTCCCACCTCACAGCGGCTAAGAGGATAATTAGATATGTAAAGGGAACCAAAGAAGTAGGCTCGTGGTATCCTAAAAAAGGAGGAATCAAACTGATTAGGTATACTGATTCTGATTTTGCAGGTTGCAAAATTGATAGGAAGAGCACAAGTGGAACCAGTACCCTAGTTTTGCATAAAGCAAACCTCCATTGCCACTTCTACTGTCAAAGCAAAATATGTTGCTGCAGGAAGCTGCTGTGTACAAATCTTATGGATTCAGCAACAGCTTCGAGATTACGATATTGTTGAAAAGGATACTCCGATCATGTGTGACAACACAAGCGCGATAGAAATTACCCACAATCCTGTTTTCCACTCAAGAACAAAACACATTGACATTCGTCACCACTTCATCAGAAATCATGTGGAGAAGAAGGATATCTCACTGGAAAAGATTCACACTGATCAGCAGCTAGCTGACATATTCACACAACCTCTTTGTGAATCAAGATTTTCTTACTTAAGAAATGAATTGGGTATCATTAAATTAAGCTAACTCTCTCTAATAAACTTTTATCAAGTGTTCTACAGCTTAGGGGGAAGTAAAGAAGCCAAGAAAGGATACTGAGAGAGGTCCCCTTCCAAAAGTTCCTGATGTACGTAGCTAACAGAGCTCACTGAAAATACACGTCAGCAAATGCTACCTGGAAAAATAATCATGACAAAGGAACCTATGAAGCTAACGATCATAAGGAACTGCCAATCCCAAGATGTGGCGTATCAAATCAGGGCAGGTTACCCAATAAAAGGTGGTGATTTTTGCAAATAAGCCCCTCAAGATCTTTGAAAAGTCAAAAAGTGAATCAGCGCATTAAATGCCAGAACCCTCAACCGCGGGATGAGAAACCTTTCAAATCCTGAGCAGATCTGAGTCGTTGATCAAGACACATGGAGTTTTACTATAAATAGGAATTTTACACTTGATCAAATCATTTATGCTCTCATATTTTCTAGCACTCTAACCTTTTGCAAACAAGTAACGTTTTTGTGCTCACCTCTACTTTTGAAAACTCAACTTTCTTACAACTTTTCAAAAATGGCACCCAAAAAGACACAAGTCATTAATGGTCGTCTCATTGATGACAAGATATTACTGAAGACCATCAAAGATGAAGGTCACTCCATCAACCTTATACAGATGATTTTGAACAATCTTCACCAGTCCAGAGTGTGGGGTTTCTGTTCGCTCTATAGGGAACCTTATTGCGAGGACCTGGTTAGACAGTTCTACACTAAAGCAGAAGTATCTAAAGACAAGACAAAGATCGTGTTCAAGATGGGGAAGAAGACGATTGAGATTACTACCAGTCTCCTAGGGAAGATCTTTCAGCTTCCTACTGAAGGAATAGACAGTAGTGACTTAGCCACCTACGGAGAGGCAATGGTGAAAGAATACTGGAAGAGATTCACAGGCTCCGAGGACCTGTTGATTTTGAATAAGAGCTGTAACAAAAAGCTCTTTCAGGTGGAGTATCAGATGCTCCATGACATCTGCTACCACATCATTGAGAACCGGTCTGGTTCTTTTGACAAGTGTACCAATCTTAGGTACAGAATTATGATGGCTCTAATGGATGCTGAAGAGATCAACTGGGCGGAGTATGTTTTCACCAGGCTCAAGGAAAGAGGTGGAGAAGAAAATGGGCAAGCCAACTTATGGACTTGTGATCAACACCATTTTATAGTATGCTGGTCACGACCTGTCAAAGGGTAAGCCCATTCAAAGGGGCAAGTTCATAGGGTATGGCATAATTTTTTCTAAAAAGGGAACTAAAGTCTCCCCAGTAACCAGGAAGGTTACTGAGGTGAAGAAGAAGGAAACTCAGAGAGAAGCAGTGCAAGAAAGCACGTCGGAGGGGGAAGCCTCGGCGGCTACTGCTTCTCCACCTAGGCAGGAGAAGAAGGAAAGTAGTGTAAGGGTAAGGGTGAAACAGGCGGTGAAGAGGAAGCTAAGAATTTCTTATGATGAAGCACCACCTTCTCCATCACCTGTGTTGATGCTTCCTGCTCCCACGCGCAAGGATAAGGATGCTGAATCAGAGATTCAGACCACTGAGCAGGCAGAGGTTGTTGTACAGAAAGTCACTGCTCAGCTACAAGTGCAGTTAGAAATGGAGGTTGAGAAAAGTGATGAGGACTCTGACACTGAAGTTTGGACACAGCCAATATGAAAGAGGAGTTTGAAAAGCAGTGGGACAGGTTCACGACATGGTGGAACTACCGGAACCTTCCCAGCCCGGAGATGTTTCAATGGTGTGAGTTGTATGCCGAGGAAGATTGGGCACTAAACTGGGCAGAAGTGTCTGATATACAAGAGGAAAGGGTGTTAGAGACAAGATACTAGAAAAGTCTGCGTAGGAGGAAATGGAGAGACTTTCAAGAAAATTATGAAGCTGAACTGAGATTGGCTGCTATTGCCGAAAAGAAGAAGCAAGGCGCACAGCTTGAACTGCCTCCACCTTCCCCAAGGACAATGAAAGGAAAGAAGCCCATCGAGCAACCTGATTTCTACAAGGATGATGTTATCCTGAAGGCAGCTACTGATCAGGTCACTGCTGGCGATGACGTGGGCTTTGCTGAAAATCAAGCAGAATCGTTTGGAGTAGATGAAGCAGAGGAGATGATGCTGAAACAGGCCTTAAATACCACTTTGATGGAAACAAGAATCAGGTATAAGGCCCTTCCCATGCAACCAGGTGAAGGTTCCTCCATTGGAGAAGCATCTATTGAATAACCTTTAAATGTTCCTCCAATTAGTCAGGAGATGTCTTCATCACCCCCGCATCAAAAGATGAATCTAGCGGGGCTTCAGTCAGCTAG